>JASJET010000261.1:1200000-1800000 GCA_034092305.1 Diaprepes abbreviatus | reverse complement strand
CTTATATATGTTGTTTTTTCAATTATTTATCTTGATAACAAAATAAAAAGTATGTATAGTAATGAGGAGCATACGATGTCAAATCATAAAAATAAATTCGCCAAAGTATGCTCCAATTTTCGTGCAATTCACTCAAAGAAGCATTACTCCAGAAAAGTTTATCTCATAGCAATGGTTGATGGCTTATTTTAAAATCTTCCTTACTGTCTTTCTTTTAATAAACACATGTAGTGTCATCAACAGAAATTTAAGCAATTTTTAATTTTTTTTAAATCACTTTTTTTTTTAATTGTTGGTGTATTACCTACGATCTAACCAAATTTGATTATGGGATTTTAATGAGCTAAATGGTTGGTATTTCGATAACTGCAAAAGACCACCTTATTTTGTAGATGAATAAGGAACCTTATCACACGAAAATCGACAGTTATTCACAATGGTAATAAATAATGCACTTACCCACGGCTCATCTGATTTAGCTTCTGTCGGTCGGCATTCCAGGATTTTCCTCAATGGTTCTAGTTCACAATGGTACACATAAAAATGGTTGTAAGCTGTAGAGGCCACAAGATACACATCAAGAAATGCTAGGTAAAGCACCGTTTGTTTCACTCGTTCACGGTCTCACGCTGTTTACAGCTGCGCGCATTCAGGGTCAAGTACAAAGGTACTAATTGTGAATTGTAAAAATGAAAATAACTAAATTCTAATTATGGCGCGGAATCGAAACATTATACACTTTAATACCAAACACTAGATGTTATGGTGAATTGTCCCACACAACACTAGACGTCTTATGGGCGTCATTTTTATATCCAGATTATGCCTGAACGTCTCAAGACATAAATAAGGCGTCTTATAGAAGTTGTTTTAAAGACGTCCATAAGACGTCTATATACAACGTCTTTAAGATATCTTTTAAAAGTCTACATACTATATTTTATATGAAAATAAATACAGTTATGAATAATTTAGTTGATAAAAACTAAAAAGCATTTCCTTCCCTATGGATTGTGTCGCAGTTGGGTAATAAGTTTGCAACGCCGCACAGAGCTCAGCTGAATACAAGTTGAGGTTAAAATTTTTGACTGAACGACAAATTTTTAGTAGCCTCACTACGACCTTGGTTAATAGAACTTTTGCATGATCTTTTTTATCAATACTTTGGTGCTTTTTGTCACAGACTGTTTGATGTACCGATAACAATGACACACATAAATATGATGCCAGCGAAACCATAACTTTAAAAAACCCGCCTTTTGTTTCTGTCAATTCTGTCATTTTTCAGTTTTGTATTTGTGTTTCGTCATGTCGTTATTCATTTTTAATGTTGGGGTGCCGACTGTAAAAATTTAGCATTTGAAAGAATTTTATTAAAATAGTTGATTTATCTATGTGCCTCTGAAAATCTTTTTTATTCATGATTATGTAATACTTAAGGTAAGATCGAGAATCATATGTACTTAGGAAAAACAGTAACGTTATTTATAGGTTGTGTTACAGGAAATTCCCGAATGCTTTACCGCTTATATTTTTTAGTAACTCTATGTTATTAGAAGTATGGAATGAAATCTTCAAAAATATTATCTGTGCAAAAAAGACTTGCACAGCTCATCCAGACCCGGTCCTAAATATTACAAGAAATATTACTAATGAAGTGGAAGGCGAAATGTTTGTTTATGGAGTGCTCGACTAATGAAACCTGTAAGATTTAGTTTATTCCTGATGATTGGTTTATATTTAAAGAACATAGAAAATAGAGTTTTGTTAATTACAAGGAGTAATCTTGTTTAAGGTTTTAGAAATTTTAAAACTGGGAGTAGGAAGCATTTATGACTTTGTAAAGCGAGCTTGTAAAATTACCATGTACAGTTGATTAGTACAAAAAGGAAAGAGAAAGTTCTACGATTCCAACTTGGCGAGACTTATTATGAGTAAGTTCTGCCTTTCATTATACATATTAACCTTGAAATAGCATAAGTCACGATTCTATAGTAGAGGACAATTATAAAAACTCGCAAAAATATCAAAAAATTTACTCCCACAAATGATGAACTTTATCCTAACATTAAAATCAGTTTGTTATTAGGATCTACAGAGACAACAGGACTGGCAAAAAGTCGGAAGAATGAGGAAATTTCAATCCAAACATGGCTGAAAAGGGCATCAGACCAGATTTGTTATTCGACTAAATAAAAATTCTTGTTTTTAAAACTATTTAAAGATTTGTGTACTTTTTATTTCAATAAACTTTTATTTTGTTGATAGTCTACCTTTTAGAGTTATTATATCGAAGGGATAAACTAAGGCTTAAATTTGATAGGTTCACTTATAGTTCAGTAGTAGTTCTGAAAATATTTGCTTTTCTACCTCACTTCTTAAATTTCAAATTAGAAAAAGTTTACATTATGCTTAAGTTATGTATTTTTTTGTATAAAGAAATTATGTGGAACATATTTTTTAAAGCAAATTATTCATGCGGAACTTGTAGTTATTTAAAATGGTAGTGTATATTTTGCTCTTGATTTTTTCTTAATTAAAGTTATTTCTTGGACCTTTGCATAATCACGGTTTGACTTTGTAAACAAGACAAACAAAAAAATTAAAAGGTACACTTTTTAATGTACATAATTTTAATGGTGGAATATGTTGTTTTAATGTTGGGAAGGGACGTCCATAAGACGTTGTAAGCAAATGTCTTAAAGACGTTACCTTTTGTAACATAAGACGTCTATACAACGTCTTATGGACGTCATTCGACTTTAATGGACATCCATAAGACGTCCTGAATGTTGAGATCAAACGTTTTATGGACGTCTTTAAGACGTATTTGTGCTATTTGGGGTCTCTTCTTCTAAACAAATCATCTAAATATATAATTATGCTGCAGGATTTATTATAATTTAAATATAATGGTTTGCATAAGGAAATAATTCACTATAACCTGTAGGTTCATTGAGATTCTATAATTATTTTACTTTTTTCTAGAAACAAATATTAGAAGCACAAGAATGGATTATACTAAGTTTTGAGAGCAGCAAAACGCGTTTCAAAATTGACAAGCGCAATCTGTCACTAATATAGTTCAATATGATATGAGTAGTATACTGAATGTAAAAATATTAGTACTGATACCCTTCGTTACACATTATATTGATAGTTACTAGAAAAAAAAAAATCGGAGAATTTTTTAACTCAATCCTTCCTTTCTCTAAACTACTTGAGTATTTCTTAAAAATAAGTAAATACAAGTTAAATTCATCTGATGTGATCCACACGAGCCTGATTGTGTAGCTGTTCCTCTTTAGATTATCCAGTACATCCTTGCACTCAGACATCAGTCGCGAATCTACAATATTACACCTCAGTACCAGTATTGCAGTCCTACTGTCTGAGCACATATATTTATTGTCTTATTTCTCTTTATGTCCCTCTCACAGAGATGGTCATATTGAAGAATA
Source organism: Diaprepes abbreviatus (assembly GCA_034092305.1). Lineage (NCBI taxonomy): Eukaryota > Metazoa > Arthropoda > Insecta > Coleoptera > Curculionidae > Diaprepes > Diaprepes abbreviatus. Next base: position 1,796,539 of record JASJET010000261.1, on the reverse strand, counting down.
GCATTCATCTCTGCATGAAAGTTCGTTACACGTCCGAAAGAGTAGAACAAAAAAAAAAATAATAATATTTATTGTAGATGTAGACAAAAACCATTTGTTGTTGGAATTCAATAAGTGAACAAAGGTTAACATCATAAATAAAATTTGTAGAGAAACTCTGAAAATACTGTTTTAATGATTATGAAATATGGTTAGGGACAATTGGTTTTGTTTTTGAAATGTCAATTTATTGACACCTTTATAGTTGGTTATTGATTTTTACATATTTTGGCCTAGTGTATTTGTTTACATCACGGGGATGTTGTCAGTATTTATTTTTTAATAAATCAATCTATCGAATAACTGCTGCCAACATTTGGACAAAAGGGTATATATGGTTTTTGTTAATAAAAGTGAGCTAAAAAGAAATTTTCTGAAAATATAGGAGTAGCCTTAACATGTTAAAAAAATATGGTTGTGCATAAAGCAAGTCAGTCATCATAGGAAAGGAAAATCATCCTTAGTATACTCCCCCATTTCCACCATCACCTGCACTTCCGAAAAAAAACTTTTTAACTAATGAGGTCTTAGCCATGGCAGCAAGACATTTTCACATTACAAAAAATCAACTACTTCAGAAAGTTCAATCAGCAAAAACATAGTTAAATGAAGTTCTAAAGAAAAAAACCAAGAAACTAAATTTTTTCATTTTTCACAAATAATTTGAAAACTATGAAGGTTTTTAAATAGGTTTTATTTATAAAAAAAAAAACAATTGTTAAATAGTATCAAAAAACTAAATATACAAAAAAAAAATTAAGCGTTTCGAGTTAGTTCAGAAAACATCAGGAAAATTTAAAATTAAAAACATTTTAAGAGCTCCCCTTTCACTGGTAAAATATATCACCCTATTATTATGACGTGTGGTTAAATTTTCTGAACAACATATCTATATTGTTTCACTAACCCTCTGTGGGTCATTAAAAATTATTTTTGTTAATTACTACACTTCTCTATACTGTTCATATTTTATATATCCTGGTTCCCATATTAATAATTCCCATAATTAATTTTAGAAAGTAAGTTTAAAAGAGTCATTTTAATTTAAAGGTTGCAGATATAATTGTTACCATATGATTAGATACAGACCCTACTTTACTAGGATAGGAACTATTAGCGCAGTACTTAAAAAAAAATAAAAGCATTACAAAAAAGCCATAAATAAGAATTTATACAAAAAACTACTTACAACACACCACCATGATTTTCAAATCTGCCAAGATAAGGTGTCAAAATCACTATGAACTTTTTGCGAAAATTTCCAAAAACTGTAAAAAAATTTTTAAAATATTTACATAAAAGAAAAGTTAAATATTCATTCATGCACATAATAATAAAAAAACATTATTACCTTGTTGAAAATTCACATTAATTCAACAAATTCCATGAGAGTTAAAATTTTTCACTTACAAAAATCACAAACGATGACAAAAGAGAAGTTGGATTGTTTTGTTGCTGGACAACGTGAAAACTCAGGAAACTTACCTTTCAACTTTAAACGGAAAAATAGAAAACTAGAATAATTACAATAATAAAATTGCTAAAAACCGCGAGTATCTTCTGCTTTTCTCTCGACTTTTCGCCCTCTTTTCGCGCACTACTATCAAAGATTATTATAGCTTAGCGTTAGCTATAATAATCTTTGCTACTATCAAACACAGGCAAACAACAAAACAGAAAAAATCAAAAGTTGAACACTGACATCTACATTTAGTGCTATCTCTATCATTCTTTCACGACAAAAACCAATAAACAATGATGGAGATAATCAATTGACAGGTAAATAGATTATAAGGAATATGTCATATTAGTGGTAAATTATCACAAAATTTACCTTAATTTTTAAGATCCTAGGCGCTCATCTAAATGACTATATAAGTAATACAAAAACGACACGATAATTAAGTATGCTATTGAAAAAATGCACATATAAATAATGATTATCCAATAGATAAATTTCATATCGTTTTCACATTGTATTTTTCGGTTATTTACACAACGACTAAGGATGGGCGATTTTGGATCGATCATCGACATATCGATATTTTTTCGAACTGTGATTAAAAGTTATCATTATATAAGAGTTAAATTTTCTTGATCTTTTTACTATTGTTAGTCTCCATAGTATTCATTTTTGTCTGAATTAAACTGGAACAATAGCTATAGATGGATGAAATGACATATAACAATGTTTAACTATTTTGAACCAACCTCTAAAAGAAGGAAGTTCTAAATTCGACCCCATTTATGCTCAGCTATAACGTAAATTATAGATATCCTTTCAACCACAAAATTTCTGAGACAATCTAGAAGTAAACAACTGGAGAATTCTTGTTCAACACGAGTAACATATTCAAAATTTGCGTTTTACTTCTTCGAAAATTAGCCTTATTTCGGAAATTTTTGAATATGGATTATCATAAACAGAAAGTTTTTGAAAAAAGTATTAGCGTCAACTTTAAAATTAACGAAACAATCCTCTCATGAACTAGTCATGAACTTACTTATGAAAAAGTTATGTAAAATAGATCAATTAGTTATGAGTAAACCCTATAACAAGTATTTAGGCACGAGTCAGTTGGACTGATAAACAAGAAAACAGTAGGTATATACCTTTCTCGATATAGAAGGTTTCGACAATATTGCACATGAGGCTGTCAAAGAAATAGTAGATAACACAGGAGTAGATGGAACGACTTCCAAGTAGATATCACAAATAGCAGAAACAGAGATAGAACAAGACACCATCACCATCTCTATTATGTGTGCCTCTAGTTACAGGGGTCTAATTGTAGAATGGGTTATGCAGATGTTGGAGTTATAATCGTAAGGGGCAAGTTCGAGAATTCTCAGCGACAAATTTAAAGAGGACTTCTAAAGAACGATGTCAATTGATGGAACTCAATGTTAACCCCACCAAAGCCACCTTAGTAGCCTCTATCATAGACATAATATAAAGATACTAGACCGCGGATTCTTCAGAAAAAAATTGGCTAACGCTTAAAAAGAGAAGGAGCGTTTTCGATTAGTAGTACCTCTCTTTCTAATGGCGGAGCTAAGCATGATACTCAAAACGTCATTGGATAACCTTTTCACCTGACCGAAATTGGAAAGAGAGGTCCTACTCATCGAAAACGCTCTATCTCTTTCTAAGCGTGAGGCAACTTTCTTCTATAAAATCTGCAGTCTATATTAAATACTATTAATTACTCTTATATTTATGCCCTCTATAAGGAAAATAAACCTTAACCTGAAAGCCATCAAAATATATAAGAACACGATTGAGTGGAAGTCAGAAGTTAAATATTTAGGACTTTCCCTGGATAATAAATTATTTTCGAATAAACACAAAAGGGAAGTAATCGACAAGGCCACAAAAGTTTTGATGTTCTGTAGGATCTTCGCGAGGAAAAGTGGGGCATCAACTAAAATATCCTATAGTGAGACAATCATCACATATAAGACCGTGATCTGGAGTAAAAAAATTACTAGTGCCAACACGAGAACCAATCTTTGGTACCTGACTAACCTGTGCATTCATACGAGAGCAATGAAAACGTGCCCAACGCACCGCTACATATATTAGTGGAGAATATAAAAAAGAAGACAAAATATAAAATAATGAAGTATAGAGTCATTACATGAAGACCTTATCTCTCATTTAGAAATCAGCAAATCTGCAACATGCCCCAAGATGAACCGAAAAAGAACAACACGGTTGCACTCCTGTGGATGTCGGGACGCATAGAAATAGAAGGGAATGAAATAGTAAACAAAATCGCCAAAGAAGAACTGAAATACCATTTCTGGGGGAGGAAAAAAAATAAAAGATTCAACTATTCGCCAAATCTGGGTAACTATATCCAGAAAAAATTTAGGGCATTTATTAGCCTGAGTAAAAACCGATTTAGAATTCTAACAGGAATCCTAACAGAGCACTGCTGCCTGAAGGGACACCTTAAGAAACAGATTAGCCAAGGGAGAATACAGATTTGGCAAGGAAAAGGATGCAACGTCTATCCGCATTATTTTAGAATGCATCACTTCTAGCCTTATATTTAAAAACAATAATTTAATAAAAATGAATATAATTTCCTAATATTTTTAGCGTTACAAAAGTGTTGCCAGAAGTGATTTTATGCACAAAAATTTCTGATTCAAATTAACAGTATTCTGGTAAATAATAATATAATTCAGATTTATGCTCCAGTGACAAAAAAAGGAAACGAATTTGTCAAACGATTCTATAAAAAAACTGGCTACCTGGGCTGACAACTTAAGAAGCAAATTCCCAAGATATCAACAGTATAATGGAAAATTAAAATGCTAAAGTAAGCAAGAATAACAGTTACCAGCGGTGGGTAAATTCGGATTGGAGAAACGAAACGAAACGACAGGGGTGAACAGTTAGTAAATCTGTGTTGAAAAGTACTAAGTTCCATCACCATCATAGAAGACTGTAATCACCAAGAAAAACAATTAGAGGGAAGGCATTGGCAAAACATGAATATCTATAAAAGAAAAAATTGAACTGCAACTAAAAGAAAACTAGAACCATAATCTCTAAAAAGACAGAGTAGTTGCCATCTTAGAATGGATGAGAGATGAAAAACAAAAACAAAGTAAAATACAAGGGGCAAAGGAAAAACAGATTATAGAAAAGTCTGAGGAAAATGAAAAATTAGAAAAAATATATTATTCGAAAAACCTACAAAAGAAAGTTAAAGAGGTGTGAGAACTAAAAATCAATAAACATCCTTGCTTACGTAAGACAACAAAAGAAATGTAATAACAACAGTAAAGGGAAACCTTGTTATGTAGAAGGAGTATGAGGAAGAACTATATGACGAAATGCCCCTCCTAGGAGCTGTGAGACTTTGTCGTCAGTGGAGGGGCTCAATAACCGTCCCTCAGTCCCGAAAGGGATTAGGTGGACGGTGATGCTAAGGAACAGTCCACCAAACAATACTAGGGCATACAGCAGAGAGAAAGGATCGCGCATTCGCCCACGGACGGACGCGGTCTGCCAATTAGTATCAGAGCGGGGGTCACCGGGTAAGAGGGTGATCCCTTCTTAGAAACCTGCCTGATATAAACCATTCCGGCCGAGTAGATGGTAACCACAATAAAAATCCACCTCAAGCCAACATGGAAAAGTAGAGGCGAAGGGCGTATAGCTAGAAGGAAATATAGTATTTTATTTGTGAACTCTGGAGCACCTAGCGCACTCCCATTTAAATAGCCTTGTTAGGGTATGTGGGGCTCTGTGAGCCTTACATGAAAGACGAGGAAAGAGAATAAAGGTAAGTTGAATAATTAACATCAGCAACCAGCATGGAGAAGTCTGAAGAATCTGGAGAGGATACTCTGCGTCCTAGCCAAGTGACAGATCTTCTAAAAAACAGCAGCGACGATGGGACGCCATATTTATATGGGAAAAAGAAAAACGCCACAAACTCGGCGGAGATATCAGAAAGAGGTTGAAATAAATACATTTTACAAAGATGCCTTCCTGAATAGCATCCAAGATCAAACGCCAATCAACAGAGATGTATCCTCCTTCGCAAAAGGATCAGAAAGGGTCCGGTCAGAAGAAAATACCTCGAAAGGCCAGAGCTCAAAGAAGTTCAGAGACTGATAAGGACAACATTGTTTAAATAACAAAATCACCTCTCTCCGGCCCAATCCCGGTCAAAATTCAATCAGATCGCTGGACGGATTAGAACCGGCATTGCACCGGAGAATGTTTAGAAGAGTCCTCTAACAGTGAAGCAAATGGAAGCCACAAGAGAGGCAATCTTGGACAAGATTCTACAGCAAAAGAAATCGATAAGTACTCGACCAAAATTCCAAAGCTCTCATAACAGAGCAGTCTGGCTAGCTCTGATGCGTACCTATATAAAGCTACCTTACAGTGACTCAGAGACACCATCGGAAGTATAGAATCTTGGGAGGCTGTCTCGCTAAAAGTGGTGGCATATTTCCGGGTAGCTAGGGATACTTCATCGAGTAAATCCTTGGTCTCATAGAGGCGCAGAATGAAGGGCTCATTGCTACGGACTGAAAAGTCATTCAAAGACTCTCGGGCAGACCTGTCGAATGCATGACGTTCTCGGTAGACTAACCATAAATCGAGCATGGTGAAAAGTCCCAGTTTGTCATTAATGAAAGGAGAAAGAGAAGCAAACCCAATTTTGCCACAACGCCTGCTGCAGAGGCACAAGGTCTAAAGGTTAAACACCTTCTAGTGGCCTGATCAGGGTTCCTCATTCTCCTCAAGATAAAGGAACAGTAAAACGTCCGCCTTTTAAGGGCATCCATCCGCCAAGGGGGAAAAAGGGGAAACCTAAGAAGCCTGGCAAACCCCTTTAATAATGACTATTAAATTTCTACAGATAAACCTTCAACATTCAAAAGCAACAACGAGCATGCTTAGAAGAAGGTTTTTCGAAGAAGTATATACGACCAATACAAGAGCCCTAGGTCAACAGAGGACATATTCAACGACTCAAAATAAATTCATGAAAGTTGCTTTACCATAGTGTTCATGACAAACCACGAGCAGTCATATTGCTCGGCGCTAATATTAATTTTATTCCGTTTCCAGGGGTAATCACAAGGAACCTGGTCAAGACAGTAGCTGAAACACCAACCAAGATGGGAAAGAGGCAGTTAGTTATCACCTCAGTTTATTTCCTTGGCGATTCTGACGAGCATAATGGTAACAAACATTTCATTTTGTGCTGCGACGCAAACGCTCATCTCACATTACGGGGCAGCATAGACATCAATACAAGAGGTGAGTGCCCTATAAAATATTTATTTTTGAAAAATACAGATATAATCAACAAAGTCAATAAGCCCACTTTTATAAACGCAATCAAGAAAGAGGTTCTTGACTGTTAACTCTCGCGGATCCGTTTGTATCAAATTCTTTACATAACTGGTATGTATATGATTGCCCCTTAACTGCAGACCAGCATATAAAGCTCGAACTCAAATTATTGAACTTACAGGTTATGGAACAGAAAATAGCAAAACTAACTGATTAGGAAGCGTAAAAACTCAATCTCATCAGAGAGGTTAAATGCCTCAACCCCAATCTTGAAACGAAAGACGAATTAGATGTAGTCTCTTGAGAGCTCCAAAATATAAAAGCATATGAAAACAGCTGCCCATTAAAACAAAAAAAAAAAGATCTTATGAGAGGTGCCTTGATGGACCAAATCAAGGCAACGCTTCAACAATGCAATAAAAATCTGGAAATTGGGAGAAATATAAAACAACCCTCGCTGAATATAATAAAGAACTTAGGCATTTCAAAAAAAGAACGTGAAGATATATGTGCGAGCGGATAACAGAACTCGCCCCAGCACAGCGCCTCCAAAAAGTCCTCTTCAAAGAACACTCTAAGGGCTTATTACAAAGGCGAACGGAGAGTATACAGAAAACCAAGAAGAAGGCTTAAGAGCCCTTCTTCTACACTTCTCAGGATCCAATCCTCTAAATGAAGATGGCCTACAGAAGGCTCAGAGGGAAGAAGCTTTGCACAGTTCCAACAATTCCAGTAGACGCCTAGCAGGAAAAATCTTCACCTGAAACAAAATAAAATGAGCGATTAAAGCTTTAAACCTTAAAATCGCCCGGAAAAGAAGAAATTCTTCCAGCCCAATAACACAGGAGTTTGGAAATAATATATCCCCTGCTGAAGGGGCTGTTCAAATACAACTGTGTCATGCGGCTGAAATTTCGAACGTTCACGCGAACGAATTTTGTACACAGTAAAAAATAATTTCAAAAATTATAGAAATTTTTTTAAAATTCATATTAAGACAGCAAAACAATGTAAAATATTTAAAAAATGAATTCTTCTTCTTTTTTCAACCTGAAATGTTTATAAAACTTGGGAATTATATTTGGTATCACTTGAAGGTTAACATTTATTAAAATAATTTTAAAAATATCGCCCGTGAGGGTTTACAAATAAAAATATAAGCAAATTTGTTATTGACTGGCTGGATCGGTTGATATTAAAACATATTGACGGATTAGGTATGTTCATATTAAAGCCCTGTATAAACAGATATTTCTAAAAATGCTTGCGGACAGGAAACTACCACCCTTAAATTCATTTTTAAAAAAATCGTCTATGGCGTTTCACAAGTTAAAATCCGCACATATTTTCTATTGATGGGCTAGGTATGTTCATACTAAAGCCCTGTATAAACAAATATTTCTAAAAATGCTTGCGGACAGGACACTACCACCCTTAAATTCATTTTTAAAAAAATCGTCTGTGGCGTTTCACAAGTTAAAATCCGCACATATTTTCTATTGACGGTCTAGGTATGTTCATACTAAAGCCCTGTATAAACAAATATTTCTAAAAATACTTGCGGACAGGACACTACCACCCTTAAATTCATTTTAAAAAAATCGTTTATGGCGTCTCACAAGTTAAAATCCGTCCATATTTTCTATTGACGGGCTAGGTATGTTCATACTAAAGCCCTGTATAAACAAATTTTCCTAAAAATGCTTGCGGACAAAACACTACCACCCTTAAATTCATTTTTAAAAAAATCGTCTATGGCATCTCACAAGTTAAAATCCGCCCATATTTTCTATTGACGGGCTAGGTATGTTCATACTAAAGCCCTGTATAAACAAATATTTCTAAAAATGCTTGCGGACAGGACACTACCACCCTCAAAATTCATTTTAAAAAAAATCGTCTATGGCGTTTCACAAGTTAAAATCCGCACATATTTTCTATTGACGGGCTAGGTATGTTCATACTAAAGCCCTGTATAAACAAATATTTCTAAAAATGCTTGCGGACAGGACACTACCACCCTTAAATTCATTTAAAAAAAAAATCGTGTATGGCGTCTCACAAGTTAAAATCCGCACATATTTTATATTGACGGGCTAGGTATGTTCATACTAAAGCCCTGCATAAACAAATTTTTCTGAAAATGATTGCGGACAGGACACTACCACCCTAAAATTCATTTTTAAAAAAATCGTCTATGGCGTTTCTTAAGTTAAAATCCGCACATATTTTCTATTGATGGGCTAGATATGTTCATACTAAAGCCCTGTATAAACAAATATTTCTAAAAATGCTTGCGGACAGGACACTACCACACTTAAATTCATTTAAAAAAAAATCGTCTATGGCGTTTCGCAAGTTAAAATCCGCACATATTTTATATTGACGGGCTAGGTATGTTCATACTAAAGCCCTGTATAAACAAATATTTCTAAAAATGCTTGCGGACAGGACACTACCACCCTTAAATTCATTTTTAAAAAAATCGTCTGTGGCGTTTCACAAGTTAAAATCCGCACATATTTTCTATTGACGGTCTAGGTATGTTCATACTAAAGCCCTGTATAAACAAATATTTCTAAAAATACTTGCGGACAGGACACTACCACCCTTAAATTCATTTAAAAAAAATCGTTTATGGCGTCTCACAAGTTAAAATCCGTCCATATTTTCTATTGACGGGCTAGGTATGTTCATACTAAAGCCCTGTATAAACAAATTTTCCTAAAAATGCTTGCGGACAAAACACTACCACCCTTAAATTCATTTTTAAAAAAATCGTCTATGGCATCTCACAAGTTAAAATCCGCCCATATTTTCTATTGACGGGCTAGGTATGTTCATACTAAAGCCCTGTATAAACAAATATTTCTAAAAATGCTTGCGGACAGGACACTACCATCCTTAAATTCATTTTTAAAAAAATCGTGTATGGCGTTTCACAAGTTAAAATCCGCACATATTTTATATTGACGGGCTAGGTTTGTTCATACTAAAGCCCTGTATAAACAAATATTTCTAAAAATGCTTGCGGACAGGACACTACCACACTTAAATTCATTTAAAAAAAATCGTCTATAGCGTCTCACAAGTTAAAATCCGCACATATTTTATATTGACGGGCTAGGTATGTTCATACTAAAGCCCTGTATAAACAAATATTTCTAAAAATGCTTGCGGACAGGACACTACCACCCTTAAATTCATTTTTAAAAAAATCGTCTGTGGCGTTTCACAAGTTAAAATCCGCACATATTTTCTATTGACGGTCTAGGTATGTTCATACTAAAGCCCTGTATAAACAAATATTTCTAAAAATACTTGCGGACAGGACACTACCACCCTTAAATTCATTTAAAAAAAATCGTTTATGGCGTCTCACAAGTTAAAATCCGTCCATATTTTCTATTGACGGGCTAGGTATGTTCATACTAAAGCCCTGTATAAACAAATTTTCCTAAAAATGCTTGCGGACAAAACACTACCACCCTTAAATTCATTTTTAAAAAAATCGTCTATGGCATCTCACAAGTTAAAATCCGCCCATATTTTCTATTGACGGGCTAGGTATGTTCATACTAAAGCCCTGTATAAACAAATATTTCTAAAAATGCTTGCGGACAGGACACTACCATCCTTAAATTCATTTTTAAAAAAATCGTGTATGGCGTTTCACAAGTTAAAATCCGCACATATTTTATATTGACGGGCTAGGTTTGTTCATACTAAAGCCCTGTATAAACAAATATTTCTAAAAATGCTTGCGGACAGGACACTACCACACTTAAATTCATTTAAAAAAAATCGTCTATAGCGTCTCACAAGTTAAAATCCGCACATATTTTATATTGACGGGCTAGGTATGTTCATACTAAAGCCCTGTATAAACAAATATTTCTAAAAATGCTTGCGGACAGGACACTACCAACCTTAAATTCATTTTTAAAAAAATCGTGTATGGCGTTTCACAAGTTAAAATCCGCACATATTTTCTATTGACGGGCTAAGTATGTCCATACTAAAGCCCTGTATAAACAAATATTTCTAAAAATACTTGCGGACAGGACACTACCACCCTTAAATTCATTTTCCCTTCAATATAAAATATGTGCGGATTTTAACTTGTGAAACGCCATAGACGATTTTTTTTTAAATGAATTTAAGGGTGGTAGTGTCCTGTCCGCAAGCATTTTTAGAAATATTTGTTTAGACAGGGCTTTAGTATGAACATACCTAGCCCGTCAATATAAAATATGTGCGGATTTTAACTTGTGAGACGCCATAGACGGTTTTTTTAAAAATGAATTTAAGGGTGGTAGTGTCCTGTCCGCAAGCATTTTTAGAAATATTTGTTTATACAGGGCTTTAGTATGAACATACCTAGCCCGTCAATATAAAATATGTGCGGATTTTAACTTGTGAGAAGCCATAGACGGTTTTTTTAAAAATTAATTTAAGGGTGGTATTGTCCTGTTCGCAAGCATTTTTAGAAATATTTGTTTATACAGGGCTTTAGTATGAACACACCTAGCCCGTCAATATAAAATATGTGTGGATTTTAACTTGTGAGACGCCATAGACGATTTTTTTTAAATTAATTTAAGGGTGGTAGTGTCTTGTCCGCAAGCATTTTTAGAAATATTTGTTTATACAGGGCTTTAGTATGAACATACCTAGCCCGTCAATAGAAAATATGTGCAGATTTTAACTTGTGAGACGCCATAGACGGTTTTTTTTTTTAAATTAATTTAAGGGTGGTAGTGTCCTGTCTGCAAGCATTTTTAGAAATATTTTTTATACAGGGCTTTAGTATGAACATACCTAGCCCGTCAATATAAAATATGTGCGGATTTTGACTCGTGAGACGCCATAGACGATTTTTTTAAAAATTAATTTAAAGGATGGTAGTGTCCTGTCCGCAAGCATTTTTAGAAATATTTGTTTATACAGGGCTTTAGTATGAACATACCTAGCCCGTCAATATAAAATATGTGCGGATTTTAGCTTGTGAGACGCCATAGACGATTTTTTTTAAAATTAATTTAAGGGTGGTAGTGTCCTGTCCGCAAGCATTTTTAGAAATATTTGTTTATACAGGGCTTTAGTATGAACATACCTAGCCCGTCAATAAAAAATATGTGCGGATTTTAACTTGTGAGACGCCATAGACGGTTTTTTTAAAAATTAATTTAAGGGTGGTAGTGTCCTGTCCGCAAGCATTTTTAGAAATATTTGTTTATACAGGGCTTTAGTATGAACATACCTAGCCCGTCAATAGAAAATATGTGCGGATTTTAACTTGTGAGACGCCATAGACGGTTTTTTTAAAAAATTAATTTAAGGGTGGTAGTGTCCTGTCCGCAAGCATTTTTAGAAATATTTGTTTATACAAGGCTTTAGTACGAACATACCTAGCCCGTCAATATAAAATATGTGCGGATTTTAACTCGTGAGACGCCATAGACGATTTTTTTAAAAATTAATTTAAGGGTGGTAGTGTCCTGTCCGCAAGCATTTTTAAAAATATTTGTTTATACAGGGCTTTAGTATGAACATACCTAGCCCGTCAATATAAAATATGTGCGGATTTTAACTTGTGAGACGCCATAGACGATTTTTTTAAAAATTAATTTAAGGGTGGTAGTGCCCTGTCCGCAAGCATTTTTAGAAATATTTGTTTATACAGGGCTTTAGTATGAACATACCTAGCCCGTCAATATAAAATATGTGCGGATTTTAACTTGTGAGAAGCCACAGACGGTTTTTTTAAAAATTAATTTAAGGGTGGTAGTGTCCTGTCCGCAAGCATTTTTAGAAATATTTGTTTATACAGGGCTTTAGTATGAACATACCTAGCCCGTCAATATAAAATATGTGCGGATTTTAACTTGTAAGACGCCATAGACGATTTTTTTTTAAATGAATTTAAGTGTGGTAGTGTCCTGTCCGCAAGCATTTTTAGAAATATTTGTTTATACAGGGCTTTAGTATGAATAAACTTAGCCCGTCAATAGAAAATATGTGCGGATTTTAACTTGTGAGACGCCATAGACGGTTTTTTTAAAAAATTAATTTAAGGGTGGTAGTGTCCTGTCCGCAAGCATTTTTAGAAATATTTGTTTATACAAGGCTTTAGTACGAACATACCTAGCCCGTCAATATAAAATATGTGCGGATTTTAACTCGTGAGACGCCATAGACGATTTTTTTAAAAATTAATTTAAGGGTGGTAGTGTCCTGTCCGCAAGCATTTTTAAAAATATTTGTTTATACAGGGCTTTAGTATGAACATACCTAGCCCGTCAATATAAAATATGTGCGGATTTTAACTTGTGAGACGCCATAGACGATTTTTTTAAAAATTAATTTAAGGGTGGTAGTGCCCTGTCCGCAAGCATTTTTAGAAATATTTGTTTATACAGGGCTTTAGTATGAACATACCTAGCCCGTCAATATAAAATATGTGCGGATTTTAACTTGTGAGAAGCCACAGACGGTTTTTTTAAAAATTAATTTAAGGGTGGTAGTGTCCTGTCCGCAAGCATTTTTAGAAATATTTGTTTATACAGGGCTTTAGTATGAACATACCTAGCCCGTCAATATAAAATATGTGCGGATTTTAACTTGTGAGACGCCATAGACGATTTTTTTAAAAATTAATTTAAGGGTGGTAGTGCCCTGTCCGCAAGCATTTTTAGAAATATCTGTTTATACAGGGCTTTAGTATGAACATACCTAGCCCGTCAATATAAAATATGTGCGGATTTTAACTTGTGAGAAGCCACAGACGGTTTTTTTAAAAATTAATTTAAGGGTGGTAGTGTCCTGTCCGCAAGCATTTTTAGAAATATTTGTTTATACAGGGCTTTAGTATGAACATACCTAGCCCGTCAATATAAAATATGTGCGGATTTTAACTTGTAAGACGCCATAGACGATTTTTTTTTAAATGAATTTAAGTGTGGTAGTGTCCTGTCCGCAAGCATTTTTAGAAATATTTGTTTATACAGGGCTTTAGTATGAATAAACTTAGCCCGTCAATAGAAAATATGTGCGGATTTTAACTTTTGAAACGCCATAGACGATTTTTTTAAAAATGAATTTAAGGGTGGTAGTGTCCTGTGCGCAAGCATTTTTAGAAATATTTGTTTATACAGGGCTTTAGTATGAACATACCTAGCCCATCAATAGAAAATATGTGCGGATTTTAACTTAAGAAACGCCATAGACGATTTTTTTTTAAAAATGAATTTAAGGGTGGTAGTGTCCTGTCCGCAAGCATATTTAGAGATATTTGTTTATACAGGGCTTTAGTATGAACATACCTAGCCCGTCAATATAAAATATGTGCCGATTTTAACTTGTGAGAAGCCATAGACGATTTTTTTTTAAATTATTTTAAGGGTGGTAGTGTCCTGTCCGCAAGCATTTTTAGAAATATTTGTTTACACAAGGCTTTAGCCCGTTAATATAAAATATGTGCGGATTTTAACTTGTGAGACGCCATGGACTATTTTTTTTTAAATAAATTTAAGGGAGGTAGTGTCTTGTCCGCAAGCATTTTTACAAATATTTGTTTATACAGGGCTTTAGTATGAACATACCTAGCCCGTCAATAGAAAATATGTGCGGATTTTAACTTGTGATACGCCATAGACGATTTTTTTAAAATGAATTTAAGGGTGGTAGTGTCCTGTCCGCAAGCATTTTTAGAAATTTCTCTTTATACAGGGCTTTAATATGAACATACCTAGCCCGTCAATAGAAAATATGTGCAAATTTTAACTTGTGAGACGCCATAGACGATTTTTTTAAAATGAATTTAAAGGTGGTAGTGTCCTGTCCGCAAGCATTTTTAGAAATTTCTCTCTATACAGGGCTTTAATATGAACATACCTAGCCCGTCAATAGAAAATATGTGCGGATTTTAACTTGTGAGATTCCACAGACGATTTTTTTAAAAATGAATTTAAGGGTGGTAGTGTCCTGTCCGCAAGTATTTTTAGAAATTTCTCTCTATACAGGGCTTTAGTATGAACATACCTAGCCCGTCAATATAAAATATGTGCGGATTTTAACTTGTGAGACGCCATAGACGATTTTTTTTAAATGAATTTAAGGGTGGTAGTGTCCTGTCCGCAACCATTTTTAGAAATATCTGTTTATACAGGGCTTTAATATGAACATACCTAGCCCGTCAATAAAAAATATGTGCGGATTTTAACTTGTGAAACGCCATAGACGATTTTTTTAAAATCAATTTAAGGGTGGTAGTGTCCTCTCCACAAGCATTTTTAGAAATATCTGTTTATACAGGGCTTTAATATGAACATACCTAGCCCGTCAATGTAAAATATATGCGGATTTTAACTTGTGAAAATCCATAGACGATTTTTTTTAATGAATTTAAGGGTGGTAGTGTCCTGTCCGCAAGCATTTTTAAAAATATCTGTTTATACAGGGCTTTCATATGAACATACCTTGCCCGTCAATGTAAAATATGTGCGGATTTTAACTTGTGAAACGCCTTAGATGATATTTTTAAATGAATTTAAGGGTGTGTTTAAAATCTTTTTTTTTTGTTATATAGTGTCAGTCAGGTGTCCTAAATTACTATAAGATTTTCCAAGACAGTCCTAACCAGTAAAATTTGTTTTTTTTACAACAATATAGGATGAAATACTTTTGTAAATAAAATTTTGTTTCTCATTTTTCGGTAATATTTTTTTGAGTGTATAATTCGTCTCGTGAACGTTCCAAACTTCAGCCGCATACTGTGTCTTAGGTTAATACCGCAAGTACGAAGAGAGTTTAGGGTGACGTTCATACCGAAAATGGGCAGACGCCCAACGGATGAACCAAAATTGTACCTTCCAATCAGCCTCGTATTTTTTCTCCTAAAAATAATGAAGAAATTTATCGATCGCCACCTAAGAAGTGAAACAGAAATCGCATTTGCTAATCAGGCTTGCAAATCCACAGTTAGTGCCCTACACTGTTTAGTAGGTAGTTCGGAAAAAACTCTGATGGCAAAGATATCTCTTTGAATGCTATATAGAGAGTTTTTGAGTTTTTGAGAATGCCTCACATGAATCCATGCTCAAAGTCCTGAAGTCAAGGCAAACGGAGCCTCCTCTGATCAGATGTATTCAATTAATGCTAAAAAGCAAAATCAGCACTGCATCTATCAGCAACGAAGTGGCAATAATCATCACAGTCAGAGGATACCCCAAAGGGAGTTTTATTACCTTTACTGTGGTTCCTAATCATGGACAGAATGCTGAAACATCTGAATGACTCGGGCTTCATAACGCCAGGTTATTTTCATAATCTACTTGTCACTATGGGAGGCAAAAATGAAGGAACTATTACAAGACATATGCAAACTGCCTTAAACCAAATTATCAACTGGTTCACAAAGGAAAGGCTACACGTTTATCTCAACAAAACAATCCTCCTGTCATTTACAAATATACGAAAGCTAGACATTAACGTTCCAAGTTTAAATAAAACAACACTGAGCTTTGGCGAAGGTGTTAAATACTAATAATAGATCAGAAACTGACCTAGCCATATTGAGAAAATGCTACAAAAGACAATAGCGGCAAGCTGGACATTACGAAGAATCTTTGGGAACATCTGGGGTTTGAGGCCGAAAATGATCTTACGGTCCTATTAAACGATGATCAAACCTATGGCGACATATGCCTCCTTAGTATGGTGATACAAGATACGACAAGTAGCAACTCAAAAAAAGCTGCAAAAGATACAGAGGTTAGTCTGTATAGGAGCTACAGAGATCATGCCATCATGCCCCACTGCCGCATTAGAGGCAATGCTGAGCCTCCCTTCACTGTATATAGCTGGCAAGCTGCCAGCTGCAAACCTGGGAATTTTATTGGGCGTATGAAAATTCTAGATACAATTCCAACAGAATTCATATCGAAATCAACAGATACCATGTCTATCAGATACGATTTTGACATGAATTATGAAGTAGTAACTGACTACTACCAAGGGAACGAAGAGGAATTACCTCGACTAGACAAGGATTCAACGGTATGGTTTACTGACTTTTCCAAGATAAAAAAAAAGAGGTTGACGTGGAAGTATCAGGCCCAGGTTTTGGACTTGCCAAATACCTAGGAGAACAAAAAGGGGCAAGAACTCGCTTTTTGTTCCGTAACCTTTCTGTGGGCTACCAAAAAGTCACATAAAGGAGGAGCTCCAGAGCTAGTAATAAAAACAGGTAAAATTAAGATAAAATAAGATTCCTGGTCTCAGACAAGTGAAAAAAATTATAAATCCAATGCCAAATAACGCAAAAATGTTTCTAGAACTCCCAGAAACAACAAATATCTTCACAGGACACTGCCCTCTGACGTACCATCTCAAAAGAAATGGACAAAGCTGGGAGTGATATTTGCCATTTCTGCGATCGAACAGCGGAAACAGCAGAACACCTACTATGTGAATGCATGGGACTGTTCTGAAAAATTCTTAAATTCCTAGAACGCGTCACATTGATGCCTGAAGCAAAAGACCTACCACCCAGTAGAATAATAGCCTTCATGAAAAATCTAAAAATCCCGGACTTATATTAGATCATGGTTATGTACAAAACATCTTATAGGTCGAAGTGCTGTACAGAGGAAAAGAAATCCTTGATGATTCACTCGCAATCTGCAATCTACAATATGACTAAAAGGTACCAGAAACGTCAGTACTATTTACTCTCTACCCAGTGACTCACTGCCATAACCTTTTAGACAATGAGAGAAGGCTATCTGTATATAAAATATACAATTCATAGATAAATAAAAGTTTTTAGGTTAAATTTAATTAGATTGAGTTATCCGGCACATGTAAGAACAGTTAACTTAAATATGACAATAAAGATTTACAAGATTTTACAAAATAACAAAAGAGGAAATCGTAAATACAATTAAGGATGCTAAAAACAATAAAGCGGTAGGGCCAGAGGAAATCCTTGCGGAATTAGTAAAACTTATTGAAGATAAGAATATCGAAATAGTTTTTCCGAGTTACGTGACAAACTATAAACTTTTCCCGAAAATGTTTCAGACATGAGTTGTGTACATTTGAAAACCTACAAAATGACCTCTTAGAACATTAAATCGGTCAATTTGTTTAAAAGTTATTGCAATAAAACATTTCAAAAGTATTAACAAATAAAATGCCCAATGAATAACTTTTTTCACGTGTGAAATTTCAGGTCGGCAAGAAAGTATTTGATTTTTTTTGTTTTGTGTTACAACCTCACAGGGATTACATGCAATAGCAAGTTACTTAAAACTAGATTAAAATACACTACTAAAGGTAAGAAAAGCTTTTTCGGTGCTTGAGAACTCATGCCGACAGCAGTATTTTTTTAACTCCTTGGAGCTTATATTAAATAGATCAACATCATGACTTGGCAAGAACCTATTACAGCATATTAACATGGACTATTTTTAACATGAAAGTAATCACTATTATTTCTCCTTCTTAAATTAATCTGAGATAAATTAAATGTATATAATTGACTAGTAAACAATCTTTAAATTTCAAGTTATTCAATAAATGATGAATGAGAAGTATATAATGGCTTTCTCTTCTCTGTGTCACTGTATGAAATTCGAAATTTTGAAGCAGTGGAACATACGAAACCATACTGTTTTCTAACACAGAGATATCTCGGAAAACGTTTTTGGACGCGTTCTATTTTATCACTGCCCACAAAAGATTGCGCCCACCAAATCACAGAGAATACTCCAATTGTGGTCTAACTAGTGCATTATATAATGGTATTACAACACTGATACAGTCGAAAAATTTGGCGTGTAGTGACTGCTAAACTTTAAGTGTGACTGCATAAATACACCTAGATCCATACAACCGTTCCTCTTATCCAGAGTACAGCTATTTATTGAGTAATCAAACCTAACCGGATTTGTTTTCCTTGTAAAGGTCATTGCACAACATTTACTCACATTAAGAAACATTTTGTTGACAGTAAATCACTCACACACAGAATCCATATCATGCGGCAGCTGCAGACATCGAAAGAAAATACAGCCCTATAAATCTTGAAATCGTCAGCGTCCGATGGTTAATGAATGATTAATTTTTGTTTGTACAAAGAATAAACTTAAATCAGTTATATATTTTTGTTCAATGATCCCTTACCATCTTTCTTGCAGCTTCACGACTTAGCGCTTATGGATATGTTGGTGTCCATCAGCAAAAAATTGAACCAAGTGCGATTTAAAGTCATCGTCATTTATGAAAGTATTACCATTCAAAGAATTTTGCAACCTTGGAAATAAATAGTAATCAGATGGTGTCAGGTCAGAGCTGTATGGGGGATGCGACATCGCTTCCCAGCCAAACTTCAATAATTTCCCACAACTTAACAAAGATCAATAAAGTATTGCATTATCATGATGGAATACTATTTCTTAGCGATTTGCAAATTTTGGCCACTTTCCTTTGCTTGCTTCATATATTTTCATTAGTTATTGACAGCAAAAATCTGAATTGATCGTTCAGCTTCTTGGAAGTAGCTCAAAATACACAACACCTTTGTAGTCCCACCAAATTGACCATTTTTTAAATGCAATTCAGCTTTTGATGTGGTTTGTGCTGGTCCATCGCGCTTGGAACATAATGGCTTTAGAATAATGTTACTGTAGATGACCCAGTTTTTATCATTAGTGATGATTCTTTTCAATAAAAGGGTGAGTTTTATTGCGCGGGAGATACGTATGTCAAATATTAATTCGTTGTGTTAAGTGAATCTCTTTCAATTCATGCGGAAACCAAATATCGAGCTCCTTCGCGTGTCCAATATATTTTGCATTATTTCAATTGTTGTGTGCGATACATTTAACCTCTCTGCAATCTATTGAATAGTTATATGACGTTTCAATTATGGCTCTGATGTTGTCATCAATTTCAGTAGGTTGACTAGAACCTTGTTCATCTTTGAGTGAAAAATCTCCAGAACGGAATTTGCACGTGCGTTCTGGTATGCAATCAACACCATTAACTTCACATATATCTTTGTGAGGCTCAGCAGCTTTATTTTACGGAAATAAAAAAGTAAAATATGCCGATGAAAATGTTCGTTCCTGCACACCCTGTTAAAATTGAGCTAAACTAAAAGCTAAAAATAAAATTACGCACAAGTTGCTTCTAAAATAATCTAAATGTGACCACGAAGTAAAGCCTATAGAGTATGGTTTTTGAATGTGACCGATCTCAAATGACAAAAGAAAAAACCATAACACTGATGGAAGCCCTTCAAAAACAATTACAACGCTCTTTGTGTGACATCCACAAAAATTTTCTTGCTGACCCACTAATATAAAATGGCGGCCCAAAATTTCTAGTTGATCTACAAATTCGTTCCCGATATAGGTTATTTTTTTTTTTGAAAACAAACAAAAAAAAATATCGTTTCCGAGCCAATTAAAAATTCTTTGGATTTGGGAAATCTCCAAATACTAGTTTTGACTGCAACTGTATCGAATATTTACTTTGTCATAGTAAATCCGCCTTCGTAACCTCTCGATACCGATATTTAAAGAACTTAGTCGGACATATTATATCCTGCATATTGAGTTTGTATACGCCCAAGAACCCCCAAAATCAGTTTTTGACAAAATCGGAAAAATGTAAAATTTTGTATCTGCCATATTAAGTTGTAAACAATTAACTTCAGATTCATAACCTACGACCCCGAAAACCCCCTAATACCAATTATGAAAAAAATGTGATTAACGTAAAATTTTTAACCCACCATCTGCCATATTGAATTTCCAAAAAATAATTTTAACATCTTATTCTAAATCTACACCCTCGAAAACACCCTAGTACCAATTTGGGAATGTAAAATCATGTTGCATCTGATATATTAAATTCTTTTAAATAATTTTATTTTAAATTCCTTATTTACACCTTATTACACCCTCAGAAACGACCCAATACCAGTTTTGGATAATATCGAAAATTTTTAGTCCGTATTGAATATTTTAAAAATAATTTTAAATTCGTAATTTACACCCTCAAGTACCGCCTTATACTAATTTAGAAGAAAATTAATATAAAATTTTAGGACGCCATATTGGATTCGCCATATTAAATTTTTCAAAAATAATTTTAAATTTGTAATTATCACTTCCAAAAATCCCCAAATAACAAATTTTGGATAAAATGGAGAGATGTAATATTTTTAATCCGCCATATTAGATCTGCCGTAATAATTTCTTGTTCGCCATATTGAAGTTTTTAAAAATAATGTTAGTTTCATTGTGTGCGACCCCGAAAACTCCTCAATACCAAGTTTGGAGGAAATCAGAAAATTCTTTTTTGTCCGCCATATTGGATCTGCGCCTTATCGAATTTTTTTAAAATAATTTCAAATTCATTTTGTGCGACCCCAACAACTTCTTCATACCAGTTTTGGAGAAAATTGGACAAAATTAATTTTCTTTGCCCGTCATATTGAATTTTTTAGAAATAATTACAGATTCGTTATCTGCGACCCCGAAAACTCACCAATTCCAATTTTGGAGACATTTTTTTTCTTCTGTCATATTATCAGAGCCATCTTGGATTTGATTGCATTAATTTCATCCAAAATGGTATGGGATCACTGCAGCAACTTCCTGAACATAATATAAAAAATTTCATTCAAATCGGTGCCGCTCCGTAGTAATCGATGTACATATATATAAAAAAATCCATAGCCGAATTGAGAACCTCCTTCTTTTAAAAGTCTGTTAAAAAATAGCTTTTAACACTGAAAATGTTTTTGTTTTATAGAACGCAGCGCGATTCCCAATATGTGGGACGCGTCCTTTTGACGTTATTTTACCATTTGTAGGGAGATACTGAACTTGTAATAGTGTATCGAGACCAAATAAAAAATGAATAAAATAAATTTAGTTAGAACTTCAAGAAACATTTAAAAAGGAAGACGCCTTTAAAACTGGCATAGAAACTACGAATGTAAGTACGGAAAGGTTGAGAACGCTGATATAAGGTAAAAAAAACACAAGAATAGATAAAAATATATATTTTCTAAATAATTTGCTAGCTAAATACAATGGAGATTGTATACCATAAAATCTAGCAATAAATGTACATTGTATATCGATTAAGATTGAATAAGGCATGTTTTTTATTCTTCTATCAGTCAATAAAAAGGCATGCCGTACACAAATAATCAGGTCCTTTACTCTAATGGATTGCGCAATTTCAGTTCACCCTATGTATAGTATAGTATGTAAGTTTTCACAGATGGTGGAATGAAGTTTGATTTATTCCAGGTTGTGATCCGTTCCATATATATATATATATATATATATATATATATATATATATATATATATATATATATATATATATATATATATATATATGTCAATACGGATAATCAATAAAGAAACTGAAAAAGCTAGTAAAAATTTAAAAAAACAGCAACGAACGCCAGTATTTCTACACGTAGAGCTACGAATACTAATTGGTCAATAATGTTACGCTCTAATAAAAGTTTTTCACAAATGGCTAACTATTTGCTTTATGTCCCAATAATTGTCAAGGCCCTTTAAAGGTCCTCTATTCTAGTTCTCTTGCTACCAAACTCTACTAAACTAAGATTACCTACTTAACATATATTTGAGCATACATCTTCACAGACAAAATTTTGTCACCTTAAACAGATTCGCATTTATTTCACTTTTCGCCTTCTGGGTACCTATTCTCGTTCTTGAGAGAACGATCACTTGATGGAAAGTGGTTGTGGTTCTCACGAAAAAGTATGAAACCGTATTCTGGGTAGCTTTTCTCGTTCTCGAGAGAACGATCATCTTGATGGGAAGTGGCCGTGGTTCTCACGAAAAAGTAAGAAACCGTATTCTAAATACGTTTTCGTACTTTTTCGTGAGAAACACGCCCACTTTCCATCAAGATGATCGTTCTCTCAAGAACGAGAATAGGTACCCTGGAGGAGTATTTAAGAGTAGTACATTTCTGAGCGGAACAAGAATTATTTCTAAAAGGATTTGAGTCACCTATTTAACTATGTAAATTGGTTAATCAGTAGGATTGGCTATACTTTAAATTTCCCACTCAGTCTATTTAGAAATATATGTAACAAATAAGCCAACTAGTCACAGATTTGACGGTGTATCAGTAAAGCAAGACTTGTTATACTTTAAGGGGTTACATGGGTTTCGGAGGCTAAATAAGCGAAGTTTTACGATTTTTTTTTATATAAGGAAATACTATTATGGTCACATTTTTTACAGGTGAAAAAGCAACTATTGAACTGCTCTCAATAAACATTTTATCTAAAAATCTTGATAAATGAGCCGGTGTGACCTGATTTTCGGAGACGCTTCGAAAAGGACATTGCGGTGAACATGATAACTCGAGATAACCTTATCTGAAATCAAAAAACCAAATATTTCCTGTTAGTACATCAGTATAGCTAGGGAGTGAACGAAGGATTTTGCGAAAAATTAAAAATTGCATTTTTGGTCGAGTAGCAAAAAAAAAATTTCAAAATTTCGTTAAAATCGATGCCAAAAAGCTCTGCCAAAATACAAATTTTATTTTTTTGCAAAATCCTTCGTTTACTCCCTAGAAAATTACCTTTAGAAAAATCATGTAAAATTTGAAGAAAATCGGGGCATTCGTTTTCGAGAAATCGTGTCCACCGCCTTCAAAACGCGTTTAAAGTTTCATGTAAGAAAAAACCCGAGAAAATTTTTTTAAACTTATATAGAATTACCAATCCCAGAGCCATACAGCAAAGTTTTTGCGTCAGTTGCAATATCTAAAGCATCCTTTTGCTCTCTTCTGAATCGAATTCGGGCGTCTCGAGTCGTAACCTCTTTTTTTTGTCGGCCAAGGAAATGCAATGCCCGTCTATCATCCGAGCATATTCATGGCAATTCCGGCGGACTTTCACATCCATATTGTGGAAAAACATCAAAATAGATAGCATACCTTCACTGAAAATAGATGCAGCTATGTATGCAGCAATACGACCTATTTTGGAGCCAGCCGGTAGTATTTTCGGAGTTATCTTCCAAATTAGTCGATTGAAACTTTTATTATTTTGTGTGAATCCTCCGACACACCTCTGCAGAAGTTCATCTTTGCTCAGCTCATCGTAGATCAGCTTGATAGCTGCCAAGACAAGGCCAAAGGTTCATAATCACGCTTGAAACCTTCGAGGCTATCGGTAGCTGCAGCACTTTGCCAAACACACCAAGAGTGAAAGAAAGAACAGCTGCGTCTTTACACCTGCTGCGCGCGGACCGACCAGCGACCCTGAGATGGGGGGACCTTCTATAGGCTCTATTTCCGAAAGTTTAATCCCGATTGACTTGTAATTTTCAGAGAATATTTCTGAAATAGTGTACTTTCCAATGGGCCAATAAAAAAATTATTTTTTGAAAATTTGAAACCCATGTAACTCCTTAAATTTCCCACCCAGTAGCTTCTACTTTTCGCTGGGGAATCTGCCGTTCAAGTGAACATCGTTCAGCAACATTGCTCCATCGCTGGGCAGTGGAAAGTTTGTACTAGTTAGGACCCTTTTTAACACCGTGATAAAATATTCTGTTTTTATCAGTTCGAATCTCACTATCTCACAATAAATAAAAGGTTTTCTCAAAACAAAAAAGATATTGTTTGAACTTAGTATACTCTTGCTCCACGGTGTGCATACATATTTAAATATCATTAATTTGGAAAACCGAAGAATTGTACCATGAGAATTTAAAGTTATTAAAATCACTTTTAAAACACTAACTATATCAGTAAACTGTAATTCAAAATTATATCTACAGTTAAATTTAGGCTTACTCATAATAATTTTTAAACACTGGTGTATTCAACTAATCGACAGTGAGGAAAAGAGACGCATGTAACATTAAATCCCAACAGTGATTTTTTGATTGAATTTAGCTAGTGGATCGTTACCGAGGGTAAAATGAAATTGGCGCTTTGAGATCAGTGTGCTTTAGCCGCCATCTTGATCAATAGTAACTTGCGATTATCTCGAAAACGGACGTTAATATGCCAAAAATAATAAAAAGCTTGTTTGTAAATGTCTGTCTTCGTTAATTTAAAAAATTTTTACAATCAATACTTTACAAGTTACTGCGCCGCAAAGTTTACACTCTGCAGTTTTTACTACGTTGATTATTTCACTAATCGGGATCTACATCATCGGACCATCGAAAATCATGAAAATAAGTTCTCCCTTGAGGATGGTGAGGAAATGATTTCAATTCGCGCATACTTTTACTTTTCTAGAGTTATACTTTATATTGGATTTCTCCTTCATAAACGTTACTTTGGAACAATTGTGGCTAAAAATGAAGTATTAAAAACACATTTTAAGTTTTTTTTTCAAACCACTTCGGAATTGCTGGAAAGTTCGATCCCGTCAATAGTGGATTAGGTAGCCTTTTTTGATGTTAACCTAAACCCGTAATTACAGACAACTAGTAGAGAGACTTACTATAGTCACTCAACAAACTTGTTCTCTTTTAGGTATCATAGCTGTTAAAAAAGAAGATACGGTAGTCGGGAGGATCTGAATCTAGAGATAGTACAAATCACACGCAGCTGATTAAAATAACACTATTTCACTGGTACCTACAGCAAAGTAGCTTTTCTACCTATCAGTATTTAGGATCAGAGTTTCCACGCCAGTTTTAACCGCGTTCCCTTTAAAGGGTTTTCGGATTCCGATCAGTCTCGAATTTACCAGAGATGTACTTGCGAGCTTAAATGTAAACGCGTTGTGCCGATACATCTCCCCTTTTTTTACATGGCGCCTTCCTAGAGTAAGTTATTCAACACCATAGGAAATATGCTCTTATGTGCAAAGTTAAGATATTTTTGTTTTTCTGATAGTCTGGTACAACTTATGCAAAACTATTGAGCAGACAGGAGTCAGCTCGTTACCAATGATTTTCAATCTAAGCCGAAATACCTTAGTAAACGAGTCCCTCAAGGATTCATTGTAGGTTCTTTTTCATTTAATGCACACTACACTACAATTAACTGACCGTGACTGTTATATGCATCAATTTGCAAATGGAACCCAGCTTTACATCCTTTACAAAAAGAACAATATTAAGACGCCAATTACTAAGCCATCTGAAACTTAAAAATATATATGACGTGAGCCACGGGTTAATTAATGCTGAATGTTTCCAAGTTAAGATGGATCACATATTGGAAGATAACAGTCTTGATATTTCTATAAATGGTATGGTTATGCCATCTGTATAGCATTAACACAAAAGATGTATTCTGATTGAGAAAATCTATATCTATGATAAATACCGACTTAAAGCATACGTTTCAAGATACTCTAATTTTGAATCATATAAATTATGCAGATCCCGTATGATACAAAAAATTCGTAACTCCTGTGCGAGGTTTATATATGAAATTCTGAGGCAAGATCGTATTTCTTTTTGGTTAGATTAATTAGGGTGGCTACACATGGATGACAAAAGGAAATTGCATATGGCTACTTTTGTTCAAAAAATTCTTAAGACGAACTTTCCATTATACCTAAAAAAATGATTAACTTGCAATTCATACCATTGCTGCTCCCAATATTCATCTTTTAGGCGTTCTACAGTATCGAGCTACCCTATTCTACTTACTAAAAATATATATTTAGATACTAAAAAGTATTTTTCGTGAATATCATTGGTCAATTTATAGTCTTCTTCCTTAAGTGTCATACCCCCTTCGGGTATTGGTGACAGATAAGGGTTTTAGTGTTTAAGACCTATCTCTTATATATGACCTGCACCAAATCATAATCCGCTATACTTGGGAATTGTATTCACTCCACAAGGTATGTTCATATCAATAATCGAGTGATAGAAATGAAATGTATTGCTGATGATTTGTGATGTATAAATTGTGGTTTACCAATATCTTTAAGTCGTGCCGTTAAGGAGGAAATTTTTGGGTTAATTATATTATAATGTAATATTTTTATTTAAAATGAGCAGCGATTAGACCTCCTTAATTTATTTCTATAATAATTTTCAAAATAAATTGACATGGGGTTAAAAACTGTATTTAGCTAGTGTGGTGATTTGGCAGTTATATACTGAACCTCGCCGAGTTTAAAATAAAGAGACTATATTTTATTAAACTCATTTTACAAAAATAAAGTTCGTACGAAATTGGCAGAGAATTTTATGCTCTACACGACTGAGTTATTATAATCAACGTATAATTGGATGTTAATGAGTGGTTCACTAAAAACTGAAAAGTAAAAAAACTGCGGCGCAGTAGCTCGTAAAATATTGATTTTACAAAAAAAAAATGTTTAAGTATAAAAAGATATAAGGGCCGCGTTCTCGCCGTACCTATTTAGCTGTACACTTAGAAACGGTCCACCAACCAATTTCAAATCAAAAATCGCATATATATATATATATATATATATATATATATATATATATATATATATATATATATGTTAACGTCACTTACTTTTTAACTTTAGAATCCTAAACAACAAAATACACAAATAATAAAAAAATTTAGATATTCTACACCTATACAAATATTTTTTATGAAATTCAATGATTTCTACAGTCTATAAGTATACATATTTTAATATCAAAACCAAGCCAGTGAGATTTTAATCTTTTTTGAGTAGAATTTTGATATTATCACAGATCACATAATAGGTAAAACAAAAATTTTAAAATGTCGTGTCTGAAAATGATAAAGACAAATTAGCTGTTTAGCCACCATATTGAGAAGATTAAATAACAACTTAAACAAATAACTGATTAAGAAACAACCCAGTTTTTCTGTTATTTTCGAAGCTAAAATTTTAACATATGATGGATTCCGCGAATTCACGAAAACTAGTAGATTTCTCGAAAAAACGAGAATTTTCATTCGAGATATGAATTCGCTCAAAAATGATTAATTCCTACCCTGTCTAAAAGTGTCTGAAGAAAGATGAGCACATCTTAAGATATATATTTATGTCCATGGAAACATATTTTTATGCTGAAAGTAATTATTACCAATGACGATAGTCTAGCCAATTGGGTTATCGGCCGGGTAATATCATCATTCATAGAATTGTCAACTCATCGGTACTGGTTAGAATGTTTAGGAAAAAAGGTATCAACATCATAACATAGAATCTTAATTAGGATAGTACTAGTAACTTTTATCTGAAAGAATTTGATCTCTTAAAAAAAAAAGCAAAGAGTAACTTCATTTTGGCAGACGGCATTTAATGAGTGTTCTAGCTAAAAGCGTTCCGAAATAATGAAGGAAGAATTTTTTTAAAATTTATTTTACTTTAAAGTGTTTTTGTTAATGTAGGGCGTATCAAACCTAAGTTACTTCTATTTATTAAAAAGGTATTAGTAAATTGCAAAAATCTGATCAATTGAGCTGCCAAAAAACACACAGTTTTTATCACATCTAGTTGGATCTATAAAAATATATATTTTAATACTATTCGTTGCTTTATTTTGTATATCAAATCCTACCAACGTACGACACTAAGATTAACTTTGATTTGTGATTGGAATGCTACAGAAGTCCACTTGAACGTTGATAGAGGTCGGAATGAAATTACAAATTAAATTTAATCTTAGTTTAGTACGTACAATTGCATCTAAAATATATTGGAAGTATTATTTAATTTTTTATTATTTTGTAAATAATAAATCTACTTTATTAAGGTAACATCGTTGATCTTAGAAATGAAAGATATAAGATCTAACTGACCCTTACACGATGAGTACAATGGGACAAGTTTCACTTGATTTTACTAGGAAATTGATTTTTATGTTTAACTATTTATTAAATGCAGCCAATTACTCAAAGGTCATCATTGTTGATAGTCTCGATAATAGGAAATATTGTCACTTCATATTATAGCTGTGCAAGGGTCGCTTACGGTAAGCTTTATTTGATACATTGTGGGAAGTGGATAACAAAACTTGGTCCAGAACGAAAGATATTAAAGATGGCAACCATAGATGTTACCATGTACATGTATCTTAAGATATGTTATGTGTATAGAAACTTCAGGATAAACATATATTTCATAGTCATTTAAAGAAATTCTATAACTATATAAAAAAAAGGCAGAAGCTGGAAGAATGGTATACCATAATTGGATCATATTCATTTCGACCAACTCTATTAGATCTCAATATTTAACGTTAAGGGGCGAAAAAGGATTCACAAATTTCGGAAATAATTTATATCCTTGAATCACTTATAAAAATCTGTTACATATGTTAGTAAAGCGTGTTGGCAAAAAATGTATAACAACTTCTAATGCTAAGAACAATACCAAAATATATTAATTTATTTTGTATCATCTTGTTTTAGTACCAGTAGAATGTTTGTTTATAGATATTTTAGACACTGTTCTACAACATACATATTATTTAATTTTTAAAATTACCGTTTTGATGCTTGAAAAATATTCTTTTAAACATTTGATATCATTCATCAATCTATGCTCCTTTTGAGTCGTATTAAATTATTTAATTTCGTGAAAAACAAATAAAAAAGGCTTTTTTATTTGTTATCGCTATATTTCACATATGGTATTTGTTTCATATATTTCATCTAGTATCTACAAACTAAATAAAGATCAAGAAGTTTGATCTAAAAGGAACCCTGGATATCTAATTAATGTTAATATATATTTTGCAAGTATAAAGTACCTATTTTAAAAATTGTAAAAATATATATTTACGATACAAGTGTAAAAAGGGGAATTTTATTTCGGGGATATTTCGAAACGAGCGTAAGCAAGTAGAGCAACCCCATGAGATGTGAAGCAATATGTAAGTTTTAATATAACAATCGTGGATCGAAAAAAATTTATATTTAATAAGGATTGGTAAAAAAATCCCACTTAAACAAACCACGTACGTCATTATAAAGTTGTTAGCAATATTACAACATGACTCTTACAAAATACGTATGATGTTTAACTGAACATAAGCACCTTATCACTCAGTGCAAAGGTATCAAAAATAATTATCAGCCAGATTCACCAAAAAGGTTTATTAATAAAATAAAATAAGCTGAGATGAGCTTCCATTATTTTGTTTTTTAATCAAAACTCAAATCAAAATTTGTACAAACATTTTGTTCAAAATGTACCTATCGTAATTCGTTAAAAAAGTTTTTCAGATAAATTCCAACAGCGATCCAACCACAAAAAATAACAATTTCTTGGGTACCATGATAACGATATTTAATAAGAATATTGAACTGGTTGTAGAAAATTCTTACAAAATCGGGATTACTTGTACAAAAATTAGAAATCACCAATGTGAAAAAGTACGGAATACATTTTTAATGTCAATAATAAACTGATATTACTCCATGAAAAGACAAACCAGTAACCGTGATAAGACGCCCGAAAATGACCCAAAGTTTAAGCTTATCTTATAAATAAACAATACAATTTTTTAGAAAATTAGAATCCAGGTCTTTATTAGACATTATTGTATTATATATATATATATATATATATATATATATATATATATATATATATATATATATATATATATATATATATATATATATATGTAATCGAAGGTTTTCGGGCATCCCGTGTATGTGCTGAGAGGGACTCAGCACATACACGGGATGCCCGAAAACCTTCGATTACACATCACACCCGTGAGAATATCCGACATAACATATATATATATATATATATATATATATATATATATATATATATATATATATATATATATATATATATATATATATATATATATATATATATATATAAGATGGCGGTGTGCTGGCATTTTCTGAGAACATATTTTTTTAGTCCAAAAGTTGACCTAGGGGAATCGTACAAGAATTTTTGACTACTTCATACCTAATATTTGAGAGTTCTAGGAAAATTTTTTGGCACGTTTGTAAAAAAAAAACGTGTCGTTTTACCTCAAATTGTGTTACAAAAATGGCTATTACAAAAGCTTTTGGAAATTCAAAAAAAAAATCTATATACTGGACAGCTAAATTGACCGAGAAGTTTCTATCAAAGTTTCATATCGATCCGATAAAAATTGAGCCCATCTATTTTAAAAACAGTGTTCCGAGAAGAACACGTTTAGTTTTTTAACCTATATTTTCATTAAACTTGTATTTTATGATATTCCCATATACACCATAAACACCGCCTTTCTCAAACTCGACAGCCTCTGCTTTTCTGGATGATAATATTAATTTTCTGGCCTCTAGTATGATCAATAAGGCTGCACTCAACAAATAGTATAATATCGTCGAGTGTTGCTTGCGTATGTCTCTCAATTTCTTGTTTGTATACTATAAAAGTACTTACGTAATACGTACAACTACTCATATATTGCGTATACATATTCAATTTTGTTCTAAGATAACAACAAAATAGCTTTAAGTCGTACAATGCCGCACGTTAAATTGCTCGTTACGCAAGGTGATCTGGAAAGCCAGGAGGGGGGGAGGGCTAGGCTCCACAGTATAATTATACCCGTTGTGCATCCTCCTATAGAAGTCTGTCTACAGTCTCCTCTTCCGTTGCGTAATTCCGACATACGGAAGTGTCACATACTTCCATATTATTCGTGTTTTCTGTTGGCCGTGCCCTGTAAGAATCCCTGTGACGAATCGCAGTTTTCCTTTGGACATTACCAGATATGCTTTGGAGAGTTCAATACTCCTGATTTCAAGGGTCCAGCGCCAGCGTCTTCAGCTCAGCTGCCTGTTTGGCTAGCGAATCAGCAATGCGATTTTCATCGGGCGAGTCCTGTCCTTTGATCCAACTCAAAAGTATGCGCGAGGATGATTCACTTTAAAACGTGCTACCCTTCTGTTGCAGATAGTGTATGGATTTCGGACCAATCGTATCGTATTTTTCATACTAAAAAGTACCGATTTTAGCAAAAAAAATGAATTTTTTCAAAACTTCATGGTGGTGTTATCCTTTAAAGAAATTAACGATAAAAAATTAACTACAATGTTGTTTCATAGAAGTAATTTTTATATATCACAAAAAAAGGCTATTGCAAAGACATTTTTTACAATTATTTAAATATAGGTAAACACACACCAAGGTAAAAATTAAAACTTAAGAATTCAAAATTTGGTACGATATTCTTTTTAGCGCGATATTAAATAACGGTAATACGTACAGTAAACGGCGAATATAACAAATATTTCTAATGCATTAAAATCCTCCTTTCAAACTTAATGGATATTTTGTCTAATTGTGACGTTAGTTAATCCAAAATCGAATTTGAAATGAATGTTTCAGAAACCAATTTTGAAGGGGGACAATAACATCACTGCCAAAGAATTTTTAGAGGGTATAGCAACACCTAACCAAATTATTTAAATATCGGAGATACATTTTACCCATTTACATCAATGGTATTACTCCAAAGTATAAAATGGAAGATTTGTGCTGATTTGAAAGTAGTTATATTACTTACACGGCTACAAGGAAGGCACACTAAATATTGTGGTTATGTGGATGAGAAAATAGAGCAGAAGCTAAATATTCCATTGAACAAAAGTGTCCAAGTAGAAATACTGTAGCAGGTCAGAAAAAAACGTTACACGTGATGAGAAAAATTTATATTTACCTCTACTCCATAGAAAATTAGGCCTTATGAAGAATTTTGAAACATACGAGGAAAATGCGTTTCTATATTTACAGAAAAAATTGAAACGTGTAAATAAAGGTCACAATAAAAGAAGGGGTTTTTTAAAATGACCACATATAATAGAACATTACCAATTGAGAAAAATCCTAAATAATGCTGACAAAGCATGGAATGGGCAAAGTAACTTTATGTAAAAAATCTAATGTCATCCTGCAAAGGCATGGGTTGTAATACATTTCCTACAGAACTATTTGGGCCTTTAAGTGTAGTATCAGATGACCATTGAGAAATATTTCCCCGAAACCCTGCTGCCAAACAAAATACACGAGTGCCAAAAAAAGGTTCAAAAAGGTACAAATTTTAAAATGCAGAACGGTGTAAGATCTTTCATCCATATCGGACAAGACGTTTATTAGATTAAAAATAATCATAATCCCGATAATATTTTTAATAAATTATCACCTCATTTCTAAATTACATCTAAAATATTTAAAACAAAACTTAAACAGTTTTCAACCGTATAGAATAATTTTCCTCAGTTCATCTTTTTAAGAACTAGATTTAATTTATAGGTTAAAAGACTTTAATTATAAGTTTAAACTAGATACTAAATAATATTTACTATTGTAGTATTATTTTTGGTAATGAAGAAAATTCTATAATTTTGTATTATTTATATAAATCTCAATTTAAAATCTCCCTCAGCAGTTGTGTCGTGTTAATTTATTATATTTCTAGGAGGTAGATAGATTTTGTTTTATTCAAAGAACAGTATCAGGCATAATTAAAATTATGTATGAAGAAAGTAACTCCGTAAAAGGGAGTACAAACTACAAAACAAAAAAAAATAACTATAAAAATATATATTTTTCATAATAATTATTATTAGACATATACATTTAAAAAAGTTAAATTATATTTAAATACATTTAAATATATTGTAATAAATTTAAATATATATTTTAATAGAAACAAATAACCTTTTTATAATTTTTCTTTTGTTCTTAAAAGTAATAATTTCAGCAAACAAAAAATAAATATTTTAAATATATTTTAATAATTTCAAATTAATTCGAATATCTTTAGATATGAGATATGTCTAGTTTCCTTGAGACACTTAAATAATCCAAAATAACTTTTAAAATACACTTAAGAAGGAAATGATTGTTAAATAAATTTAAATATATCCATGTTTTCTATCATGTTCTTAACATTAGAAATTGCCCTAAAATATTTTAACTTGAGACACTCTGAATATGTTTGTGAAAAAAAAAAAACTGAAATAGTAAGATGACCGTGATTCATAAAGACAGTCGCCAGACAGGAACTAAATTTGTATATACGTACATCTCTGATTCTAAACAATATTTTGAAATGGAAATTTATTTTTAACAATAAAATATTACAACATAAGACCTATATCAGTTAACTTCCTAAATTAAAAATAAAATCCTATTTATCAAGGGAGTGCTAGAATTTCCAATCCGTTCAAAAAATTTTAAAGAACCTATATTAGTATATAATTTGATAGCAAAATAACTAATCAAAAATAGTTCCAGAGATCGAAAAAAATAGCACTGAAAAATATGTTCAATAAGTCAGTCAGTGGTACAAATGCAAAACAGACAAAATGTAATAAACCTATCCATATTAGAAACTATTTTTTATATAGAAAAGTTAATAAATTGTTGCAGCATTTGTATAAATAAGTATAAGGCTATTTTTTTCATATTTTTAGTCATATAATAGTTTCATGTTATAAATTTCAACTTAAGGTAAAAACAGATTTATTAGAGATTGCATGTTCTTTCCAGCTAGTGTCAATATGTAAAAACATTTTTCTTTTTTAAAGGTTAAATAAGAGAAAATAACATTAAATATTTAATAAATATGGATTTGAAAAAGTAAATCCGACAAAAATGTAAAAAAAGAAAATTATTTTTATCTATTATAGTACCCTGTATCTCAAACTAGTGGCATACTTGGAAGGAGATAAAAAAGCAACAATTTTTTAAGAAGATATACATTTCATTTGCTCCTTAACTATCTTCAAATGAGCACATTTGGGACTAAACATTACTTACTCCCTTTCTTCACTTTAAAGCTACTTTTTTTTTATTTTTCCAAAATCTAATTTTAAATATTTCTAATTTTTAAGAGAGGATACTGCTTTAGAAGGTCTAAAAAATTGATTTTTTCTTTTGTTGAAATCTATCCCTAAGATATCCAAGAATATATATATATATATATATATATATATATATATATATATATATATATATATATATGTATATATATCCATAATTATAGAGGCTAACTCTAAGTATTTCTGAAGATACAGAACTGAAAACAGCAGAGCATCGAGCACATTTGCGAGTTTTCGCCAATTTCCATTTTTATGATTTTTTAAAATTGGTGGGCGTGATTGCAAGAAAACTAGACGACCAATTGAAACGACTTAAAGTGAGTTATCTTCAGTTTTGTGTTCTCTTTTATTTGAACTAATAGGATTGATGAAAAATTATTTTTAAACAACGTTTATAGCAAGTTGAAATACATTTTTTTTCCCAAAAAGCCCGTTTTTTACAAACCTCAAGAGTTTGAATTTCACAATTTCTTTAGGCTTTTCTTAGTTCACTTAGAAGAAAAATGTATAAGAATTAATTTTTTTATCTTGGTTTGTCTGTTTCAGACAAGAATAACGACCTGGATCTTTCCTACTGATCGGAGATGAAAGTGTACATAAATCAACTGTATTTTATTATTCTTAAGTTGGAAATTTTTTTTTCTTAGGCTGAAAATATCCTAAAAAGTTAGCTACACTCAGTTATTTTTTCGTTTCCTAAAAAAAATTTATCCAAAAAAAAAACGCCTTTTTTGGCCTCCTAAAGCAGGATCCGCCTTAATAAATTAGAAATCTAATAGGAAAATAAGTTAAAATAAAATACTAGTATCACTAAAATTTCTTGAGAAAACAGTCTTGTATGTAAAAATCTCATTAATTCAATCATTACCAGAAGGTTGTAAGCTATAAATTATAGCCTGAAAATTATTGATAATACGGTGAAAAATAAGTATAAGCCTTTTTATGAAAACAACTCTGCATAAAAATTTTATTTCTTCTTTGCTAAAAAATGAAACAAGACTTTAAAAACATATAATGTCAATTTTTTTTATATCTAATATCTGTTGGCATTTTATATTTATATAAGTAGCAGCGTTGAACTACCTCTATATCATATTATCAAGAAGTCTAAAGCAGTTATTACATATAGTAAATTTATTTCGACAGGATTTTATACAACATACTGTTCCTACATTCTATAACTTGGCAGTTCCATAAAGTTTTTAATCAAAATATAGATGGTCAAAGTTACTCCTAAAATACAAGGTATCTCAATTTGATAGCAAGTATAGTGACTAAAAGTAAGCACCACCTCTACCAAATACACCTAATAGAACTTTTTGTCGACATTCCTGTACATGGTTCCAAAAATTTTATTTATAAATTAATCATAATGATGAGTACAAACATAGACTACCCCTATAATTATTTCCTGGAAATGGGGCTAGGTTAGAACCAACTAGAGTAGAAAAAATAAATAGTATATAAGTATAATTAACATTTTCTAAGGACTTGTTAACCTACCAGAATAGTGGTGCAAGTGAACTGGGAAACCTAATATTTAATATAGGTCAATGCTGCCCTTTTAAGATTATATTAGATGATATCATATAAAAATTGAGTACAATGAGTTATAGTTATAATAAAAATATTTTTAGAAAAAAACAGAATATTTTGGGCTTCCTACCTTAAGATGAGTTTATTGGTGGTTTGATAACTTTAATCTTAGGTTATTTCTCACCCCAGTCTAAACAATTATTTAGGCCCTAGATTTTACACTGACACAAACAAATTACATACTATTACAAGGCTCATTAGATTTTAAATAAAACTAATTGTGTGGAACTTGACCAGAATTCTTATTGCAAATGATATTTAAATATGAGTATGCTGAATAATAGTTGCTCAAGATTAAAACTATACATATAAACTTTCCAAATATGTCACTGCCGAGGTACTTAGAAATTTATTACCGAGTCATTGTTTATCAACACAATAAAATTATTTCAATTTATATAGCACCAAAACCTTTTAAATTTACTAAATATTTAGTAACAATATTTGTTATGCTTTCTCAGACTTATCAGTAGAGTACTTATAATGTACAAACCGACTAAATTGTACCATTTGTGCACCTTCGTTTGTAAAGTGGCAGGCAAATAAGAGCAAGTTTCTAGGCTGGACTCTCCAAGCAAATCTCATAAACATAGCGGAATATAAAAGTAGAGCTGCAATGGTATGATATTATGTAATAAAATTCATCTACAAAGTATATTAAGCCAATATTTTAAAAAATCAGATACTAACCAAATGTCATTTTGCCACTTATGTATTTGGGATCTTTGGAAATGTCTGCTATAGCTGCCAAGGGTATTCCCCAATTAGCCACAGGGCCCCAAAAGTGTGTACTAAAAAAAGAAACAACCTTAGAAATAATTCAATTTCTTGCATGTTTTAACTTACCTCATTAAATAATCTCTAAATTCTTTAGATTTTAATTGTTCAATCATTTTTTTACGGAGATTATTAACTCTGGAACCCATTTTGAAATCAATTAATAAGGCTCACAGATACAAATTTGAACTTGGAGAAATCTTCAAAATTTCTGCCAAGACAGAATGACACTGCAAGGTTAGGTTGTTGTCCGTATCGACTTTGGCGTTATCAATTTTAAAAAGTTGTACATAGATGTACGACTACTTTTATAATACTTGTTTTGCAACAATTGAATGATTCTTAGGAATTACTTATAATTTTCTTATCTATTCGCGTTCTGCTTTATCATTGGAGAATACACTTTTATCTCTAGAACCACATGTTCAGTTATCAAACAATCGGAAGACAAAATCGTCAGCACCGTCAGGGTATGTAAAACAAAGATAAAAAAATCTGGTGTAAAAATTAATTTCGATTTAAAAGAAAGCCACTTTTACTGCCCTCGATTCAAGAGTTTCAAGCTCAGGTGCATCAAACCCTGAGTAGCTCCGAGCAAATCTGAATAAAGCGGTAAAAATTTTAATTGGAACAGTATATAACCTACAAATTATTTTTTTTTCAGAATTTGTGTTTTTAATACACATAGCGAAACATATTGAAGACAAAAAGGTAAAAATATTACATTATTACTTATTAGTTTTGAATTTTGTCGGGTGTCATGGCATTTTAGGCCATAAATATTTCGCAATTCGTTAAAAAGCTATGAAGGTAAGTTCGATATTTTGTGAAATCTTATTTTTGTGTCTCCATTTCATGTATAAAATGTTTTTTTACCCAAAAATAGCATCTAAAAATGATAACTGATAGCTGTTAGGGCTTTATACATCAAATATTTTTTTTGTGCTTGAGGGGTAAGGGGAAAGCAGATCTGACAAGCGCCGAGGCATAATGCACTACTTGAATAAAGCGAGAGTTTCTTGCACCTGTACAGCTCCGAGCTGTTCATGCTAATGAATCGAGGGCAGAATTTAAGAGATTATGGGTGCATTCAGAACTCAAACACATTATTAGAGTACGTAAGGTCGGAATGGCGGTACAGTGGGTGCATTCCACTAGGCGCTCACAACGCTCAAAATATTCCTTCAGTCATTCCACATAACGACTACGGTCGTCGCGGTCGCGGCGAAAGCGTCATTAATGACGTCATTCTTCTCGCTCACGCCAAGCTCACAACGACCCATCTGAAAAGGTGGGTCAAAGTGGACGTTCAGAATTTTGGCGCGGTTTTTTAAATTTAAAGACAATTGAATGTAAGAGTTTCAAAATTACAGTGTAACATATGAGAAAAAAATAAGTATAATTTAGTTTAGATTCAAAATACACTGAATTAGATGGTGTAGTCCAATCCACAAAAGGTGTTACTGAAAAATACATTTAAAAAATGTAGTAATTATATACAGGCACATTTATAGAATGTAGTAATTATATAAAATTTACCCTAAAATGACTTGAATTCTTTATCTGAATAACGATTAATAACATTCTCATAATCAATAATACGTGCCCTAAGTTTTCGCTTTTCCCGACTTTGTAAAACTGCATTCCATTGTTCATCTGGACTAGATGAAGTACTTTCTGAAGCATGATTACGATCCACCATTAAATATCCAACTGTCACCACAAAAGATATTTTGATTATTTTTCAACGTAAATTACTTAAAGATTCCACTAAATAAAATATAAGAAACTAAATAGTATTTTTCTTTAATATAAAGCAAGTTAACCAATAATTATAACAAATTATTAATATTAAAGCTTAAAAATTATAACATAACCTTTTCAAGCTACTGATTTATTTTCAAATCCGCCATTTGTAATATTTAACTCAACGCTTAAGATGTCCACAATCCCATTCCTCTTGGGTTTATGATTAGAATGCTCACAAGCTAGTGGAACGGGAATAACTGCTATCATGAGCGTGATCGTTGTGGGTGCTTAGTGGAACGCACCCAGTATAAACTTTCCGGCATATTCATTACCTGGAGGCAACATGCAATGCTTGGCGCGCATTACAAGGCAGGGAGAGAGAGGGGGCAGATATGGAATATGCTATCTCTCCTCATGTTTAGTTTTGTTCTCTATCCTTATCAAGGAAGTTGGAGGGGGTAAAATCAAGGGGGAATACCCTAAAATAAATTGGGTCCGGCAAGTAAAGCTGTACTCCCCTTAAAGAGGCTATATTGTACTTCCGCAGTAAGTCAGTAGACAGAACTGGACTTAAGCAACCTTTTATTAAGTTATTGTATGGGCAAATTACAATTTAGAATTCATTATTAAATGATTAATAATATAAGGTAATTCTTGGAGAAGGTGGAAACACACAATTTTCCGAATTTTTCGATGATTTTTTACATACCTCCTATTTTTGGGTTGTAGAATCTGAATATGTTGTCAATTTTCGCCATTCTCGAAAAAAAAAATCATTTCCACACATATAACTTGTATTTTCCGATCACTACTGTCGTATTAACGGATGATGAGTATGAGTGTCATTTATTATTAAATTAATCTAATTTAGAATTTACCGAATTTTAGTTAATTTTCTCCAAGGGTCTTTCAACTACCTTTCGCGATTTTTAACTAGTTTTTGATTTTAACGAAACGTCACTGCATTCGGTATTTTCGTACCCATCTCCGAGAATATGAACCTATTTGCCGGGG
This sequence comes from Diaprepes abbreviatus, assembly GCA_034092305.1. Classification (NCBI taxonomy): domain Eukaryota; kingdom Metazoa; phylum Arthropoda; class Insecta; order Coleoptera; family Curculionidae; genus Diaprepes; species Diaprepes abbreviatus. Next base: position 1,756,659 of record JASJET010000261.1, on the reverse strand, counting down.
TTATTGGATTAATTTTTATCCTTCCGGAAACGTGGAAGTTCGTTTCCATCGGGATTAATTTATTTTAAGACTTTCCGCATTATCAATTGTTTGTGTAAAACCTAAGTTTTAACACAAACAGGGGTCGTTGGTGAAGTTCCGCCAAACCTCCTGACTAGAATAAAAACTCTAACCGCCTCACCTTTCTTCTCGCTCACCAGGGTACCTATTCTCGTTCTTGAGAGAACGATCACTTGATGGAAAGTGGGCGTGGTTCTCACGAAAAAGTATGAAACCTTATTCTGGGTAGCTTTCTCGTTCTCGAGAGAACTATCATTTTGATGGAAAGTGGCCGTGGTTCTCACGAAAAAGTAAGATACCGTCTGAATACGGTTTCGTACTTTTTTTTGTGAGAATCGCGCCCACTTTCCATCAAGATGATCGTTCTCTCAAGAACGAGAATAGCTACCCAGGATAGAAAGGGAATGAGTGAAGCTCAGAGTTAACGAAGATTAATTAAATTTTATTTTGTCAAAGGAACACTTCTAAGGAATTAACCAATCAGGAAGAGGTTATCAAGTAACACTCGTCCTTGACTCTTAGTTAACTTTTTATTTACTGTTTTTTTTTATTCAGTACTGTTTTCCGCAAGTCAAGTTCGGGATTATTTTCTCTCCACTGTCACGTTCGGGATTTGTCAAGATCGGTATTCATAACTTTATAGTCAACACGAAGTTGACTATTAGTTGCAAAGTCAATATCAGGTTCTCTCCACTTTGTCACGTTCTGGTAATAATGTTTAAAATCAGGACGCGTTTTTCGGCATACTAAACCTTTCAGTACTGGCAAGAAATCTTTTGTTGTTTAGCTCTGCCGAGCATTACACTCGACTCGTAGCTCTTACTAAACCAAACGCACGATCGCTTTGATTTATTGGCAAGACTCTTACTAAACAAGATTTAGTCTCCAAATGCCGAATTATTTACCTCTCTCGTGAATGTAAGAATTCGTACGCGCCACTAACCTCGCCTTTTTATCGACGGTCATTTTAATTTCTATTTTAGTAATGTAAGACACGTGCACGTTTTTTACTGTCAGAAGAATTTATGTTGTCCAAGACAACCCACTTTAAGAACCACGATTTGCTCTCAATCGGAAAACGGGCAACTTAACTTTAAGAGAGCAACCCGTAATGTCCTTAATTACGTCGCTGCCTCTCGCTTTTATAGCAGTGGTGACGTCGCATTCGGAAATCGGGGAAGCACCGAATCAAACCGCCACCAAACAGGGTTCATATTAACAATAATCTTTGTCGCCACCGTGCCGTTTATTCTCTGGATTTCCCCGCAATCGAAGAATTGTAGTTTTAGCACTGTATGCTGTATTATTTAGATTTGGGGCAATATTAAATCTGAAATTTAATATTTTGTCGTAAAATAAGCGTGTATTCACAACACTACCGTTAAATTTTGGGCATTTATAGTAAAATACACAAAGTCTACACAATATTTAATCATTTTTTAACAAAATTTACATAAATAACCGCGGAAAAATACGAATTTTCCATAAAACGTAAGAAAGCCGTTGTCTTGCCGTTTTATACTGTTTCTTGGCATGCATTGGATGTTGCAATGATTTAAATCCGAACACGCTGTTGCCACGTTGACCTACATTTTAAATTCCATTAAGATGGAAAACTTGATAGTTCAAATGCAATTAATTGTAGTCATTCCAGTATTGTTGCGTAAAATGTGGGTAAATGTGCAGAATCGAGATGCCAAACATAAACAGATCGTTCCGCAAGAACGAAAATCAGAACTAAACTAATCTGAACTGACCTGAACTAACCTTAAGAATTTTCTTAATTTTTCGATGATTTTTTACATACTTCCTATTTTCGGGTAGTAGAACACGAGTATATTGTTTTTCTTCGCCGATCTTGTGTTGGTTTTCCATGGAACCCAGTTAAGTTTAGTTCAGGTTAGTTTAGTTATGATTTTCGTTTTTAGATCAACGTAGCTTGCCGAACGAGCTGTTTATGTTTGGTATCCCAATTCTGCACGTTTACTCACATTTTCGCAATAATATTGGAATAACCACAATTAATTGCATTCGAACTATCAAATTTTTCATCCTAAAAGAATTTAAAATCCATATCAACGTGGCAACATCGCATCACGAGTTTGGGTTTAAATCGTATGCAACCAATCATGCATACCTAGAAACAGTATAAAACGACAAAACAACGGTTTTCTCACGTTTTATGAACATACAAACTAACCATAACTAAGCTAAATCTGAATTAACCAAAACTGATCAAAAATTTTGGGTGGTTAAGATTAATTTTACCTTTTTTCTTATACGTTACAAAAATTAAACTATGTTGTTCACCGTAATGGATACATTTTATAATTTATATTACGAAAGTATAAGTCTAGGTCAATTTACGTTAGTTCAGATCGGTTTCAGTTTTAAAATCTAGTCAAAATGAAACTTAACCTGAATTAACCAAAAATATTGGGTGGTAAACATTAATTTTTCCCTGAGACTGTATAAAAATTATAAAAATTAAACTATATTGTTGACTGAGATGGACTAATTTTATAGTTTATACCACGAAAGTATTTTACATCTAGCAACGTGTCAGACGTATGTTAGTCGTTTTCGCGAGTTTGATGGTCGATGGCCTTTCCGGAACGTATTTGTGGTTTTTTGTTAAAAATACAAGTTGTTCTAAATTTATTCACTAAAATTTGTGCAAAAATATATTACATACATGATATTTTAACTAGAACCATTGAAAATAAATATGTAAGTTCGGTGTTTTCTTCAGATTTAAAAGTGCTTGGTAAAGTGACGCGTGACGTTTTTTAAGTTTTCCGGGAAACCGAGGAAAAATAGTAAAAAATCAAAGCCGAAATTGTGTCCAACGCCCTCGAAATAGAGGGTAACTATCGAATTTTTTCCAAAAAAATGTCGTTTTCCTAGATTTATCATAATGTAAATAATTACCAAAATATAAAAAATATATCTACCGAAAATAATGAATTAACGGGACTTACAAAACAATACCGTACATTGATATATTGTTATAAATAAAAAGTCTGCGCAGACATCTTGATTAACATACACAAATATAAATTCCGAAATTTAACTAATGTCACTGCACGGCACAACAAAAAATCAAGAGAATTTTAAGCATCGAGGACGATGACAAACGACCACACTAAACACAAAGAATACGTCGGGACGCTGATCGCCACTTTTGCAAATTCTTTTCGGGTTTTCATATTGCCAATTTACTATCAAATTTCTTTCTGCGTTTACTTCACGTAACCACTTGATGTCAATTTATGACATTTATTTTCTTCATGTTGGGATAATTTTTTTGGAATTTAGCCTATTTTTGTAGTTTTCCATATTCCCTCTAACTTCCTTGACCCTTATCGAAGCCAGCACCGGCCAATCGCAGTTCGGGGCAAGAAAAATAGCATACCCCCTAGTCGCCCTTTCTCCCTCGTGTAATGAACGCGGAGCATTGCATGCCACCAATAGTGTATGCTCGAAGGTAATCATAGATCATCTTCGAGCATATATTACTGGAGGCAGCATTAAATGTTTTGCATGCGTTACACTGCAGAAAGATTGAGGGGAAGAATAATACAGTCTCACCCCTCTTATTTAACAACTTCTGTAATAAGGAAAAAGTGCTGAAATAAAATTCCCCGATGATGTCACGATCCGGAGATCTCAGCCGGTGGCTTAGATTTCTTTTGGTCTTGCAACAACTTTTTTAATACGGTCTTTTCGTTAAAGCGACATGGTCAGGCTGTCATAGTTTCGAAGAATGAAAGAGTTTTCTTTTTATAACGTGTTTATTATTGCGTTAAAGTAATCAATAACACGTGCCTAAGGTAATTCTAGAGTAGTAGTTTCTTGCTTGCTTCACACTGATTTTTTTAATTACTAAAAACTAATATATTAAGAGTAAAGGGCGATATGAAACTTATTACGCCCTGGTACTGCATCCTATAATTATTTTCATTAGTAATATAAGCATTTGAGCCAAAAAACTATATTTTATGCTTTATTATTACATTTTGAAGTAAAATAATAAAAATAACAATAATTATTTCTTAGACAGACGAAGCACTAAATTGGAATTAACAACGTTGCATCATGTCTGTAGTGCTTTTTGGTTTCACGTTTTCCGAACGCGGTTTGAAATTAGAGTTTTTTTTTGTATTTAAGTGAAAAATCTCTGTACACTACATGTTTAAATAATATTTTAATACTTTTAGGATGTCATATAGATGTTGTGTACCCAGTTATATGATAAATTACCCAAAGAGTCCGACGGTGCTAGAATTCTGTTTTCCAAAAAATAAAAAATAACGGTTAAAAGGGCAACAAATTGTGTGGCCATAGTGAGCAGTTGAATATATAAGTGTTAAAAAAGGATTTTATCTGTTAGATATCCCAACAGTACTTTAAAATAGATGGAATCGTTTGTTTAGAATTAAATATGCCATAACTAAATAAACACAACGTACCAAGTAAATTTATCAATTATCAAAAATATTTATAAAAACCATAGTGCATCGAAAACAGAGACAAAAGCTTAAATAGATAGATGAAATTCGATTTTAAAGATTGAAGAAAGCAAACTAAAAATTTTAACACATAAATAGTTTACAAATTAAAAATCTTGTGTTTAAAACTTTTAATTTATGTGAAGCGTAGATTACCATTGATGAAAAAATTTCTAATTCGCGGATTTGGTAACCTAATGATGAAATGCAGAAAGTTTTCTCAGTACCTAGTTAGTCATAAATCTTCAAGTACCTAAACCTTTGAGAAATTTTGTAGTCTGAGAATACACAAAAAATATACAAAGTATTAGGTATTATTTTATATAATTTATATAATACTCACCTTAAGATATTCTTCTAAAAAAACTACACTATAAAATTTTAGATAAACTAGTGTTTTCGAAATCATTATCTTCTTGTAATGTTTCTGACCTATGTTGTTAACACATAATTTACTTACATATAAGTTTAAAATATTTAAATAACGATCATTTAAAGTTGATAAATAAATTTCAAAGGAAACAAATACATAAATCCAACATACACCAGATAAGAATCTGTTGCTTTAATAGTCGCCAGGTCATGACTTTACAAGTCAGCGCTGTGTTTTGTATTGTAGGAGTTGTTGCCTTATCCCATACAAAGCCCACGCCTAATGATGTGAGAATACGTATTAAAATAACCGTACAATTCGAATAGTAACTTAATCGTATTAAACCGAATAGTTCTTTGGCATCCGGAATTCGGAATGCGATGTGCTTCGGTTCTATAGAAATAAATGGAAACAGAGTGTCAGAATAAGAATATTTTTTATCCTTGTTTCGTTTGTAGTAACGCATAAGTATGTCGTGGTCTTCGGAGCGACAAGAAAACGAACATCGAATGCCACGGACGGTGCCAGTTTCATTCGTATTAGTTCGTACTGTTTCGGGTGATGTGGGAATACGTATTGAAATAACCGAGCAATATAATCCGAATAGTAAATTAATACGTATTAATCCTGAAGTAACCTGAATGCCCGATGGAGACGAATGTCACGGATGTTGCGGCATCGAATACATTTGTTCGTTCACCAATGCTGAAGATGATTATTATTCTGTTATTTAAGGTGCTAGTACTTTTGATGACACAGAGAATAAAAATGTATTTTAAAGTTTTAAGATAAAAATTGCATATATATATATATATATATATATATATATATATATATATATATATATATATATATATATATATATATATATATGTTTATGCGGCTTTCACGAATTCCTCCGTGTGAGATGCAATAGCAGTGGATATATCCACATTATGCCGTTGTAGTGCTGAAATCACATTCAACGTACAACTATATGCAGCTCCGTATATGATATATCCACTGTCTTTTGCACAGCCAGGTGCATGTCGGTACCCTGATGAGTCTAGTAGAGACAAAACATGTACCTCTGTCGTATCACTGTGGCGGGGAGGGTAAGTTTTGACTTTCTTCTCGGTATGGTGGTACAGGTAGGTCATCATCTCGATGGTGGTGGAATAGGATAAATTGCGTTCTATACAATTTATTCTAACTGTGCAACCTCTAACATAGAAAGGATATGATGGAGAGAAGTTTGCATTTACTGTTCGCATTTTACTTCATATATATATATATATATATATATATATATATATATATATATATATATATATATATATATATATATATATATATATATAATTTTGGAAGGAGTTTATCGGGTTGCGGTCTGTAGGATAAGAATAATTAACTCATTTTTCTTTTAATACTCAATATTTCGACATTTATTTTATGCCTTCTTCAGGAGTAAAAACTAAAAATCAAACACACAACAGGTAGTTCACAAACAGTTAAACAAAACTAATATGTAATTAAAATACTTACAAATTAGAGTTTCCTTCTAAGAAATCCACCCTAAACACACTCAACATCGTACGAAGTGTAAAACAACAATAAAACATTTAGGTTTGTATATTTATACAGTGATACATATTATTATTAACGAGACGAAAAAGGGTTCTTTCTGATAACAAAAAATTTTTCTTTTAAGGTAGTATATACAGTTTAGATTAAATTTAAAATATTACAGTAGATGTTGCTAAGTTGGTTAGTATCAGATTTATAGTTTATGGTGTTTTTTGTTTTTTTAATATGATACATTTCCAGGAATAGACGACTTTTATAATTGTTTTGATGTTCTAAAATTTTTATGTTGTTATAATCAAAGTGATGACCTGTATTCAAATAGTGTCCAACTACAGCACACGTGTTTTTTTCCAATCGGCAATCGCTTTTGTGTTGGGTAACCCGCTGCTTGAGCCACTGTCCAGTTTGACCCACGTAACAACCCTGGCAACCCAAACATGACATCTTATAAATTACATTATTGTTCATTAACAGCGGTGTTCTGTCTTTAACTTTAGAGAATAAGTTACCGGTTTTTATTATGTTGTAATTAGCTATTCTAATCTCAGGAAAACTTTTAAACAGTGACGTAATGGATTGTGTAAGTTTGTCAAAGTATGGTAACTTTTTATATTTATATTGTATAGGCGAATCTTCAATTGGGCCCTGGTATATATTGGAGTTGTATATGAGTTTGTTGAGGATGTGTCTGGGATAACCATTATTTAAGAAGATGTTAAAAAGCTTTCTCAAATTATCTTTTATAAAAGTTTCATCGCTAATATGGACAATCCTGTTTTTCATGGCGATAACGGTGTTAAATTTATGAGTTTTTGGATGATTTGAGAAATAATTCAAAAATCTACCGGATGCAGTCGGTTTCATATACCAATCAAGAATTAACTTATTGCCCGACGTTCGAATTACTTTTGTGTCTAAAAATGGGACACTGTTTTCTTTTTCCAATTCTATGGTAAATTGAAGTCTGTCATGAAATGAGTTAAATGTATCTAAAAGAGTATTCCGACAAGACTCATACTCTTTTAGTTACATTTAACTCATTTCATGACAGACTTCAATTTACCATAGAATTGGAAAAAGAAAACAGTGTCCCATTTTTAGACACAAAAGTAATTCGAACGTCGGGCAATAAGTTAATTCTTGATTGGTATATGAAACCGACTGCATCCGGTAGATTTTTGAATTATTTCTCAAATCATCCAAAAACTCATAAATTTAACACCGTTATCGCCATGAAAAACAGGATTGTCCATATTAGCGATGAAACTTTTATAAAAGATAATTTGAGAAAGCTTTTTAACATCTTCTTAAATAATGGTTATCCCAGACACATCCTCAACAAACTCATATACAACTCCAATATATACCAGGGCCCAATTGAAGATTCGCCTATACAATATAAATATAAAAAGTTACCATACTTTGACAAACTTACACAATCCATTACGTCACTGTTTAAAAGTTTTCCTGAGATTAGAATAGCTAATTACAACATAATAAAAACCGGTAACTTATTCTCTAAAGTTAAAGACAGAACACCGCTGTTAATGAACAATAATGTAATTTATAAGATGTCATGTTTGGGTTGCCAGGGTTGTTACGTGGGTCAAACTGGACAGTGGCTCAAGCAGCGGGTTACCCAACACAAAAGCGATTGCCGATTGGGAAAAAACACGTGTGCTGTAGTTGGACACTATTTGAATACAGGTCATCACTTTGATTATAACAACATAAAAATTTTAGAACATCAAAACAATTATAAAAGTCGTCTATTCCTGGAAATGTATCATATTAAAAAAACAAAAAACACCATAAACTATAAATCTGATACTAACCAACTTAGCAACATCTACTGTAATATTTTAAATTTAATCTAAACTGTATATACTACCTTAAAAGAAAAATTTTTTGTTATCAGAAAGAACCCTTTTTCGTCTCGTTAATAATAATATGTATCACTGTATAAATATACAAACCTAAATGTTTTATTGTTGTTTTACACTTCGTACGATGTTGAGTGTGTTTAGGGTGGATTTCTTAGAAGGAAACTCTAATTTGTAAGTATTTTAATTACATATTAGTTTTGTTTAACTGTTTGTGAACTACCTGTTGTGTGTTTGATTTTTAGTTTTTACTCCTGAAGAAGGCATAAAATAAATGTCGAAATATTGAGTATTAAAAGAAAAATGAGTTAATTATTCTTATCCTACAGACCGCAACCCGATAAACTCCTTCCAAAATTATTAAGGTACGGTCGATAACAAAAAAGAAAAACAATATATATATATATATATATATATATATATATATATATATATATATATATATATATATATATATATATACAAAAAAATGTTTTATTGAAGAAATTAAAACAAAATATATATCATAAAAACATATAAATTCAACGTTAGTTCCAAAAACATATCTTAAATTGTTTTTAATAAATCAAGGAAAGCATACATTCTAGTAATATTTAATTTGAACATAAATAAAAAATAATCCAGGATAGTTTTCTTTGAAAATAATATGTAAAATATATAAACAAAACAATAATTTTGAACTTAGGTAGAAGTGGTAGGTTGTTTTCGCAAAATTTCTTGCTGCTGACTTTCGTTCATAGTTAAAAGAATTAAAGAGCCAGGATTATTTTTTAATTCTGTGGATTGGCTTATACATGGAATCTCATTTTGGTAAAAAAGCCTTCAGGGATATTTGTTACTACTTGGAGCTTACCAAAACCTGAAATATGAACTTGAGTCTCATCGGTAACATTATTTTTATTCATTTCTTCATGGTACAGAAGTGGACGTATTTCAGAAATATAATTTTTTAAATTACCAATTTTCGATTACACAACCGACATAGGGCAAATTTATTATTTGATGAATTGACAAAAAAAAAACAATTGATTTTTGTGCGGGAGCCATGATGTAAAACCTAAAATTTGACCCGGCGCCTATGTCTAAATTTTTACTAAACCACTGTTGTCCATTTCCCCATCTAGAGCCGCGAGGAGTTCGGTTCGTATTAATTCGTAATGTTTCGTCACCATTCCGCAATTCGGATTGTTAAACAATCCGAATATTACATTCATCCGCATCCGTATTATTCGAATATCAAAATCATCCGAATATTTACAACACTAGTTGTCCAGTTCCCTATCTAGAGCCGCGAGGTGTTCGATTCGTATTAATTCGTAATGTTTCGTCAACATTCCGCAATTCGTATGGTTAAACAATTCGAATATTACATTCATCCGCATCCGTATTATTCGAATATCAAAATCATCCGAATATTTACAACACTAGTCTAACTTGTTTCAGATTAGTTCGGGCAGAAGATCGTAGGGAAGGCCTACCGCAATATTACCCCTCCTCTAACGAACGAATGAGAGGTTGTATTTACTTTTCGTCTAAACTTATAACGTAATCGACGGAATTTGGAATATTTAATGACTATTTGATACATTGATTGTTTTAAATACATTAAATAGTCGAAATACAAAAAAATTGGTTTTTGTTGGGCGCCGAGAGTAAAGAAAATTGATATTTCTGTTACAAAATAAACATTTATTCTAATAAAAATATTAGTGAAACGCAACGGTAATTTCTAAGTAAATAAGCTAATAGACCACTTTAAAATTAAAAATCATTCTCAAAAATAAACTTTTATTCTGGCAAAAAAAAAGTAATACGTTCAATAATTGTAAATAAATAAACAAATAATTAAATTCAATTTAAATCAACAAACACACCTAAAAGTCTACAAGAGGTTTTCAAACAGGCCTCCACTTTGAGCGAGACAATAATCCAGTCTATTGTAAAATATGGTTCGCGTATTTGCCAAAACTTCAGGGGTTATATCCCTATTAGCTTTAAAATATTCCGAACTGTTCGAGCGTTCGTATCAAGTTCTTAGGCAATTACGGCAAGGAAAATTAATTTCTGCTAAACTAACAACGTCAGTCTCCCCGATTTGCTCGTTCTTCAGTAATTTGAAGAACCGGTTGCTCCTCATTATTATCAGTGCATTTTTTACAAATTTTTAGACAACCGGTTGTCTCAAATTTTTTAATAATTTCAGAAATTGGAAATTCAAGGAACAGGATGATTTTCGCACATAAATACAAATCTGTCGATTATTTACCAGAATAGTGTACCACTTAATAATATTCTCTTTTTGTTCCGTGGAATAAACTACCATTGTAACAAAAAAATTTGGCGCGAAACACGGTATTTACGCTTCGACGGCCGAATGAATGCAAATAACTTGGAATCCTCTTGTTGTGCTAGGGCGTGGCGTATACTGCCCCCCGCTCTCACCGCGCCAACTTTGAACTACCCCTCATCCGAGGGCCAAACTGGTAATTTACACGTATGTCGATGCTTACGATGCATTATATTCTGTCTCTTCTGATATGAATAATATAGTATTTTCTTTATCATACTTAAGAAACGTCGAGTTTCTGTTCTTGATTTTCCAGACCTGTATATATATAGTAATTTTCCCTAGCATGTCATTTTTCATTTTTCTTGAGCGCCATTTAGCGGGCTCGTACCGTACTTAGTTTTTCTTTACAGTCTGTCTGTAAGAGCGGAACCAGTTTTACCGGTCTAAAATATTTTTCTTATCAGTACGAGCTCGGCAATCATGGGAGATTCCTATATAAACCGTGTCTGACTGCGAGTTACCTGCAGTTATACGATTTTTTACTGCAAAAAAATCATAACGACAATGCAGATAGATATTATAAAGTTTTAACAAAAATCAGAAGTGCTATCAAACGAAAACATGGTCGAAAAAAGTATTGCTTTTGCGTGACAATGTTCGTCCTGTTTCTTCAGCAAAAAAAATATTGGAAAACTTGAAATGGGATATTTTCGATCATATACCATACTCTCCAGAGCTTGCACGGACTGAAAGAAAGCCTGGGTGATAAGAATTTCCGTAGCAATGAGCATCTCAAGACGGAGGTAAATTCATGGTTTCGGAAACAGGACACGCTTCTTTTAAACCAAGTTTGCAAAAATTATAAAACAGATATCAAAAATGTATTGAAGTCCACAGCGACTACGTAGAAAAATAGTTTAAGTGTCAAAGAATCGAATAAACATAATTTTAAAACCTAAAAATTTATTTTTTATTTTTTTTCCTAGCTTGGGAAACTTACTTTTTGACCGCCCTTCCCCTCGTATATATGTCGTCGGCATCTTCTGTGCTTGCTGGTTGTAGATTAACCAGCAAGTACAGAAGATGACAAATCAGATCTTGGCGAAACGTCTGCAAATTTCTACAATAAATCAAACGAACCAACGGATGTATTACCGGATTAATACTATATTTTAACACATCCACCATGAATATTCCTACAAAAACATTATTTTATTGCTAAATATGTATTTCTAAAGTTTTTAACACAACAAAAATGGCATATCAAAATACCTATTTTTGCCCTAACATAACAACATCCCTTCATTTTCGAGATTGCACTGTTTTAACATAAAATTTCTATTACTCAGTATAAAAAGGCATAATTTTCTTACAATATTTTATTAATGGATATTATTTCCTATACAAACCATATAACATTAAAATCATAAAAATATGACTTACATTTAATTTACATCTTTAGAAGTTTTTACGCAATAACACAAATATATACAGATCTTAAGTAAAAAATCACCACGAAGCCTTTACCTATTTATATAAATAACTTTTCACGTCTTTGTAAAAGACTTATATATTTATCATGTTTTACTATAAAACCTAATGTGATGATAAAACAAATAGACTTATCACGTAATAGTATTGTAAATATACGATGAACGCAGTAATTTTGATGTCAGGTACTAAATAAAAGCAAGCTTAAGACTGATGTAATAAATTTAACAATATTAATTATTTTATGGTTTGATCATGGGCGGTCGTATGAAGGTAGTCATATCATGGACCAATATTCACTACAATTTTTATTTATTCTAGATTACACAGTTCTGCTTCAAGATCCTCCCTCCAAAACTAATAGTGTGTATTTTTTTTTATCTTAGTCCAAAATATCACACAATGTGATAAAATTTATTTTTGTCTATTTTAAAGATTTTCTGGAGAATATGGCAGCTTATTATAAAATACCAAGAACATCAACAGAATATTCGCGCTGATTTGAAAATAGTGACAATATTAACTATACTTAAATATTGTTGCTTTTTATGTGAATGGGACAGTAGCAACAAGAGTATATATTACATTGCAAATGAAGGGCCTTTTCGTGGAATCAGGTCACAAAAACGTGATGCATAAAGCTGTAGTTAACAAGTAAAATTGATAACTATCTCCACTCCCCATAAAATTAGGTCTTATGAAGGTTGATGTTTAATTCTTGCACAAAGAAGGAAATGCTTTATTTAAGAGGATAAATTCCTCATTTAAGTAATTCCAAGATTAAAGAAAATATCTTAATAAGAGAACATTTTAAAGACGCAAATTTTGGTACAACTTCAAATAATAGTGACAAAAAGATATGGAATGGCATTGTAGAATATTTGCAGTAATTTCTGGAAAATAATACATAGAAGAACTCATCTTACAAAGCCATGGGTTGTATCTGGACTTTTACCGAGAAAATTCAGGTGCAGTGCCAGATGAACACTGCTCAAATTAAAACAGCCAAAAATGGAGAGGGAATATGTTTCGATGACTACAAATGCCGGAAGAGCACAAGATCTATATAAGTTTAATCACTTAAATTACGTAGTAGTAGTAGTTACGTTTAATTTAAATTTTGTTGAAATAAAATAGATATACACATCATTTGGACGTTTTTAATTTAATTTAAAAATTTAATATAATTATTTATATTTTACCCCGTTGCCGATTTGCCTACACTATTTTGGTGCAAAAGTAATATCTTCTGCTATCGGAAATATTTGACCGATATTTAGCCTCTAGAGGAGCCAACTCAACTCGGACAGTGGCTTGCCAGACAGAGAATTCACAACTACCCCAAATTGAATTTTACTCTTCGACAAAATGATACTATCCTCGTAAACTTTTCCCCAATCGTAAATTAAAAATAAACATTGTAAAAGAAAATTTATGCTCGAAACAAACTATCGGCCATTGAACACGGTTGTTTTTATTTGGAGCCTTAATCTCTACATTGCAATATAGTTAAACAATATATCTTACAAACTTATCTATTCTACTCACTGAAATGTCATAAATAAGAAAAGATGAATATATTATCATACCAATATAACGAAGCAAAATGGCGGCAGAAGGAACTTATTTGCACATTTAGTCAATAGATAAGACTCTTGTCTGTTCATCCCAAGAATTTCCAATAATTATATTTTTCCTCAACAATTTCCCCTACTTCCGTTTAGTCCAAACATTTTGCAAAAATATTTTCTTACCTCAAAATTGCGAAAAAATCCCAGTTCGGCCACTCTGGTTTGCGACAAGGAAGCACCATGGGAGCTTAGCGGCTCGCCACCTAGCGGCTGGAACGAGAAGTGCTTAGCTAGAGTTTATTTTCAAGTTTCAATAAATAATTTTTCATCTTTACGTAGCCTAAGACATTTCGGAATACATAATAAAGCTACAGCTAAAATTTGGTTATGATTGGTTTAGTAGGTCTTGAGATACTCTTTATATTGTAACGACGACTATCTGAATACGACCCTGTTCCTATAAAAATACCATGTCGATTAGTCATCATTATTAGTCATATTTCTCGTGAAATTCTAGACTTTTATTCTAGTATGTTCTATAGGATGTTATATCTGAACACTGAAAGGTTAACAAATAGTTAATAAAGAATGGAGAGTTATTAGTAAAAAGTGGTGTTACTATGTGAACTAATTGTGTGAATATAGGGAGAAAAAACCGTAACAATATTATACTGAGATATCAGTTTATTCCTCCAAACTTGTTACAGAATTTTACCGCGAAAATGCGTTTCAAATAATAAAAAATTGTCTATTACCTATATCTATATTATCTCTATGGGCTTTTCGAATGTGCGCGAAAGATAGAGATATTCTACTATCTATACAAATAGATTTTCATCCACCTCTCTAGGAATTGGTGAGTGTCAAAACTGAATTCATATTTTGATACAGCGATACAAAATATGTAAGAGAACCAGAAAAAGTTCCAAAGTGAAAGAAAATATTCTAAAATGTAGAACAGTGTTATTTAAAAATTATTTTTCTAATTTTATGGAAAATAGCTCTCCTCGCTTTTTAATTGCAGAGAATTGTAAATCGATAGGCAAGTTAGCTAAACAAGTAGAAAAGCATGTAATGAAATTTCCCGGAAAGTACCAATTTAATTTTTAACTGTGCGAGAGAGAGAAATTATGACACATTTTTAGAATATGACTCGTTTATTATCAAACGAATTTACTTTTTAGTGAGACATTAGCTTACGAATGTAAAAGAATATTTCCAGCATTGTACCTCCAGAGAAATACGACTATATTATTGGAGAATTCGTAAGATAACGTATTGTGAGGTAATTCTTCCCTCACCGCCAACCAATTTCTATAAAGGTAAAAGATATGAATTCTTCATAACACTGTTTGATTTCTAAATTATTTTCAGTCGCCGATTGCGAATTTATCGGTAAAATAGGGTTATTAGCACTCTTAAATCTATAATATCATCCGAATGGTACGTACGGAACAGATCTGCGAAGTAGCGACGTCCCGTTAATAAATCTACCTAAACAACGGTATAATTACTTTTACTTTAAAATTATACAAAAACTGTTTTATTGCGATTCTGGATTGCCCAGTTTAGTTCATTCATATCACAATCGGCCTTGTAAAAAATATAATATAGTAGTTATTGGTCAAGTCGGCAAATATACTCGATGTTTTAACTTGAGCAGTGCGAAGTTTATCTCAATCACAAAGAGAACAGTGCTATAAGAAACTGTAGACATTTATTCATTTAAATATTTTTTTAGTCTATATGATTTTAACCTTAATAATGGCTAGACTTGTCAACATATTATTTGATTATAAGACTTGTGACAGTAAAAGCGGTTGATAAATATTTTCAGCACTTAACTTTCATATTCAGAAGCGTAATTGCGAATTTTTATAACCATAACCATATTCGGCTACCTGAAGCTATTATTTTTGTCTTAATAACGGCAAATGAAATTAGCAGAAAGAAGCTCTGTTTGAATTTGACGAAAAGAATGTAATATGGAAAAGGCATTGGGTACCTATTTAAATCTCAGTAAATGAAGGCGTATTTCCGTTCCTTAAGATTAATTAATGGGATGGTTCAAGTTCAAGTGCAAGACTACTAGTTTCCATTTATATATTTATTATTATTTAAGATTTACGACTGTATTATCCTGTAAAAAAACGACGATTTATTAACCGAGAAAAGTTGTTGCAAAACACTTTTACTAATTAGACATCTGTCTATAAAGCATGAAAGCATGGCAAAAATCCATCGATGTCATAAAATAACTAAAATTTTAATAGAATGTCTAGAAAGAATAAATTGGCCTAAAGCTCATTATCCAATCATTAATACTCAGTATAGCCGGCTTTGATAAAACTACCTCTGTTTTCAATATTTTGACTTTATAGTTTATCAATAATTAGTATTGTTAAACATTTTTTTAAATTACGTAATATTTTCACTGAAATGAATTTTCACACTTTTCAAATATACTTTTCCATAAAAAGTAAAAAAGATATACAATTTATTAAAAATTATATTCCTGAGTACTTCTTAATATTTATAAAGATGACTACAATATTACTATTTGTTAAAAAAAAAAAACAGACAACGTACTTTATTAAACTGATTCCAAATTAAAATTTGTATAAATAATTATTTTCTTATCAAATCATAATATCTATGTCATATGTACATAAAGTTTTAGACGACCTTTCTTTTATTAAAGCTACAAGATGCCCTAGTTACTAATTATCTTATAAAAACTAGTAGCATAAAATGGTGCTCCCTTAAAACTTAAAAATCATTTTCGCCATTTCAACAGTTATTCTTTTTTCTATAATTTTATTTTATATACCAAGAATAATACCGAATATTAAATGGAATATTCTATACACTTTCCCATATTTTCTATATTCTACATAAAAATTAGGTATTTACTATTTATACATCTTCTGTATGTATATGTATCTACAGAGTGCTACAAATTCGAGTCTGTATATGGAGATCTCTGCAACCCTAAAAGATAAGAGGTCGTTTAAATCAGGACAAACTTAGGTTATTTGATGCCCACTTAAATGCTGCTGAGAAATTTAAAGGTTTCAACTACTTCATAAGATATCCGTAACAAAACGAAAATTGGTTGTTTCGTTTTTATCTTTTTCTGAATTTATAGCATCGTCAGTTTTTAAATCCGATGTTTCGGATTTCATGGGCCATCATAAACTTCATTTTCTCAAAGTGTTGTTATTATGTTTTCAAGAGGCTTTTTACCTACAAAATTCCCTGATGTATTCCACTGTCCTCTAACTTGAACACTTGAGAATAAGAAGCTTGATTTTCATTGAAACGATTTTTTGGGTGAATATATACAGCATGCAAACAATTCGGTTTCATGTTTATGTATTTAACATGCTTTATACCTTCTCATTAATTCAATTAAAATAGCAATTACATTGTTAATAAAAAAAAAATCAATATTATTATTGTACAACAGCACCTAAACACCATCCTCATAGTACAATGCTTCCAAGACATCAAGGAGGAAGATGAGTGGTGGATATTGGTAAGCAACTCGACCAACAAATAATAAACTTACGTTCATATTTCCACAGGTTAGCGGACTCTTTCACACTACATCGAGCAATATGAGTCAACGTCGCTTCAGCTGAGGGAACCGGATATTACGCCTCACTACCAAACCGACCAAGAGAAGTTACAAGCCTGGCTACAGAAGCCACTTCATGGGCGGCATCCAAATGAGGTCAATTAGTAGACAATTCAGCGTCGAACTACTGGTTCGTTTCCGGATAGATGTCTCCGGAAACGAACGGCTTTTTGTTAGTATCCAAGACCAGGTTATTTCGACGAAAAACTATCGGAAGTTCATCGTCAGAGATCCCTCAATAGACAACGATCAATGCAGATACGGCTGTCAAACATCAGAGACAATCCAGCACATAACTGGAGGATGCCAAGCGTTTGCCGCAACGGAGTATAAGGAAAGACATGACTCAGCCGCTAAGATACCCCACCAAGAGTTAGCAGACAAGTTAAATTTATTGCAAGTTGGAAAAGTGCCTTATTACAAATACAATCCCGAGATTATACTTGAGAACGAGTTCAAGTTATATTGGGACCGAACGGTTCTAACAGATCAGACAGTTGCTCATAATAGACCAAACATTATACTAACAGATAAAATTTCTAGGCGAATTACACTAATCGACATTGCTATACCTAACAACAACACAAGGCCAAAATACAACGAGAAGATTGCCAAATACAGAGATTTGGAGGTGTAAATTCGAAGACAATGGGCAATGAACAGCGTCCAAACGATTCCTATAATTTTATTAACAACTGGAGTGATACAAAAGAATCTCCTGCAGAACATCAAGGGACTGGGCCTTAGTGAGTATCTGTATAAGCCGATTCAGAAAGCAGTTATCTTTGCAACCGCTCGGACCGTCCGAACGTTCGTAGGAAATACAGCAGTCCACGTCACCTAGGAACCGATAATATGGAAAGGGTTCTCACAGAGCTTCATACTTTTGGTATCTTTGTATACCTGGTATGGGTCAATATTCCCTGGAGGGAGTGCGAAGCCGGTTAGCTTGAAATCATATTAATGTATTATGAATAGAATGTTAGCTCTTTTTAGACACTGTTAGTTTTTTTTTAATTCAATTTATTGAATGTGTTTAATAAAAATAAACATTTTTTCTTTCCAATTCATAGGGTTATTTTGGAAAAGGCAGGAAATATTCACTTTACGAACCAGTGCAATACAATATTAAAATAGGGAATCAGAAAGACTTTTAAAATTTTAATAAAAACTCGAGGTCCGTATTTAAGAAAATGAAGTCCATGAAATTCAAACATCGAATTTAAGAACTGATGATACTGTCGTATGGAGAAGGAAAAGCGATAATAAGAATGTATAATTTATTTCAGAATATCCCTCCAAAGTCGGGAAATATTTGGAATTCTTAACGGTTTTTTACTGGATATAATGAGACAATTTGTGCTAATTCAAACGACTTCATCTTTCTTACGGTGACCGAGATTCCCATTCGTAAACTGGAATTTGTAGTACCTAGTTACAGTTAAATAGCAGATTTATACAGGGTAGCCCATAAGTTTTTAAACAAAATACGTAAAACTTTTTTAAGTAGTACATATTAGTGACATATTTTAGACGTCAGTAAATTATTACATTTTGACAAACATTATACAGAAATTATTTAGAATTTTGCGTAGAATTAAAATATTCTTTGATACAGAGGACGAGTGTTAAAATAAGTGCCGGTTTGCTTGTGTCTCTCTAGAATCCTTACAATTTCTGTAACAAAACTACAGAAAGAACCTATGTGGCTATAGAAAAAACCCAAGCAAAATCTATTTAATATAGTTATTTGATCTTAAAAGGGTCAAATATTTTTATTGTTCCTTAACTCCGGGAAAGATGAAATCTTTCGATTCGGAATAAATAAACTGTTGGTCAAATGAAATTTATAAAGTATTAGCATCCAATTTTTACAACTGGATATTTCAAGAACTGGAAAATTTAAAGCAGTTTGTAAAACCTGAAAAGGTTTAAGTGTTAAAGCGGTTTTAGTTGCCATGGAAGTTAGATTTTTTAGTTGGCCAATTTAGCTTTGTTTGGAATATTTTTATAATTCATATTATATATGTGAACAGGAAATTAAGAATAAAAACCTAGAGATCAGGTCTTGAAATCGGCAAGAGGGATTGTTATATCTGGAAAATATACATTTTCCATTGTTGTCAGTTTGGTAATAAAGGATAAAAACGATCTTTTTTATTATAGTATTTTTCAGGTTTCAAACTAGATTCATTTGTTGAACCTATCAATTCATACCTTTTATTATCAACTAAGGCCAATTTAAAGTTGGACATTTGAGTTAATTAAAGGATGCATGTTTATTACTTATAGAAAATTTTAGGTTTAGATTACATTCAAAATTGAAAAACCCAGAAACAGTTTGTTTCAATATATTGTAAACAAGTAAATATATAAGGTCACCTATGACTTGCACTGACATTCTGAATATCTATAAGAAGTAATAATACAGACAATTCCGGTAAAATATCTTAATTTTAGAAATTTTATAGGAAAATAATTATTTTAAAATTTACTACCTATTATCATAGCAATTTTTTTCCTGCTCTATTGGCGAGGTTCTAGTGAGCAGTTATTAGATGGCACCAACACGTAAATTCTTTAATATTTTATTATGCCACGCAATTAGCATAAAATGTGTAGAAAATACCTCGATTTAAAAATAGGAGTATTTATTATTTTGAAATGTAAAGCAGAATAGCATCTAGGGGTTCCGTTCATAACATCTTAATAAATTTGTAATAATTTGATAGGTTCAGATAAACGCCTTCAAGGCTGTTAGGTAGTACAAGGAAACCTATCAAAGATTACTGTAAATTACTTGGTTTCATTTCATGCATTTTTAAGTAGTTAACAAACCTGAATTTTGTCAACAAAATTGCCGGTTTGAAACTCTAAAAAATTTCCCAGAAAGTTCTTAAAATATAATTACAACAAAAATAATTAGAACTTTTATTTTTCTGAACTAAACATATATTACCATTATTGTGATATCGCGTTCGACGAAATCATATATATATATATATATATATATATATATATATATATATATATATATATATATATATATATATATATTTAAATATAATACACCGTATTAAATGAGACAATAACAAGTGATGTTAAGGTAAACAGGAAGGTGGTTACACGTAAATATGTGTTTACTGTGAAGCAAAATGTATAGATGCATATCTACTTTCATAAATGCATTAGATAACTGAAATTCTTTTTTTATTGTTGGGAATAGGTAAACAAAATACATACAACATAATAAGAAAGACAAAATGTGCAGTGCGCAGTTTTCGAAAAAATATGCAAAATAAGATGCAATAATGTTCATTATAAAGTTAATTTTCTGTTTGTTTGCGTGCATTTAAGGATATTTTTGATTTTCAATTCAAGAACGTCAATTTAGAAAGTCTTATATTTTAAAAGTGAATACTTATTGTTTAAAAAAAAAACATATATTAAAAATCCGCATGTTAGGGTAAGAGTTTTCCTCAAAACTTTAAGCAATTTTTATGGTTTTTGAAATTTACCAAAAAAATGCATTTTAGAGTATTTTTATTATCATATTTCAACATGCTCGGATGAGTAGAACCTTGCATACTTTGTATTTTAAACTACAATAAAAAGTATCAAAAAAATAGCTTTTAACAACAGATTTTTAAAATGTTTAGTTTTAACCCCAAAAATCATATATTTCTTATGCTCTTCATTTGACCAGCAATTTAAGAGCTAACTAAATATTCAATTTATTTAATATTTATATAAAAAAAATATTATTGGAATATTTCATGAACAAAAGTTTTTTTTTAGTTTATATAGCCTATCCGTTTACATGATATGAAATAAAAATAAACTATGAATGTATTTATTCGAAAAAAAAAACTATGAAAATGAAATTTGATCATGCTCTCAAACATTTTTTAATTGTTTATACGCCCGGTTCTACAGTTCAAATAACACGAATAAACGAAGTAGTGAAAAATACATGATGATAATTTTTAATAGATTTTTTTATATATTAATATTCCACATGAGGACTCGGGACGTGAAGCAGGTGAAACAAATCTCTTCCTGTGAAAAATAAAACAATTTTCAAAGATAAATTACTGTATTATGTACTATCATCACTTGCTTCACATCTCCATCTGCCAACAAAATGTTTCTGTATTGGAAGTTATTTTTTTTGCAATTAAATGTCTTTGTAGCATAAATGCTTTTTGTTGAATAAATATTTTATATTCTAAATGCACTTCCAATTAATAAGTTATCGGAAAAACAATATGCAATACAACACAATATTTTCTATTTATAACAGGGAACAGTGTAAACTTCAACAGTGCATTTTCTAAATACGGAGATGGATATGCTTTATTTCACGACGAGTTGTCTATTATTTCCCAGGTAATGGATCGATTTATCGAATTTAATATGTAAAATGATTAAGGGAGATATAATAAGTTAACTTTTGTTGCAACTCTTTTACATCAAAAATTAATAACTAAAGGGTCATGTCTAGTTATAGCCTTCTATGGTTACATTTTCCTGAAATTCAACCTCTTAAACATTTAGTGTTAAAATTTTAAGTCGATTCGATGAAAATTAAAGAAGTTATAAACCTTTAAATCTAGTTGCAGGCAGAATAGGCGTTCTATATACATGTATAGATGGACTCCTTACTACACAATTTATTGTTAGAAGATACATACTATATGGAATCATAAATTGTATTAATATATTTGTAGAAATAAATAAATTATTTATCTAGGTGCAAATTTCTCATAAAACTTTAATTGCGTTTTTCTCAAAACAAACTGTTTCAATTCGGTACTTGTACTTTCTTAAAAACTACTGAACTGATTTCGTTCCAATTTCGTACTCTTCTAAATACGTTGATAGAAATATTTTTCATTATCCCCCATAGTTTTCTATTAATAAAAAACGAATCAAATTAAAATTTCGCATAATCAAGCAATCAATGACAAGAAAATCTTATATACAAAAGGAATTTTCCTCGTTTTTTTATTTCGAATTATCACCAGCAACTTCAACTTTGTGAGAGGGAACGTCTACTTAGAACAGCAGCCCCGAGATTTTCAAATGAATTTTTATTTGTACTTTGTTAAAATAAAATATCTAGTATTGAATGAATGAATGAATAAGAGTGGTCATACTCGATCCTTGATGCTCAGGCCTCATCAGGTCCATTACATCCCACCACAGCTTCAGGTCATTCGCGGCTGATAGTCTTTGTGAATCCAAGCTGTCTTGTTGATCATGCCTTACTGCTTCGGGTTATATTATTGTATACCCGAAATCTCTGCCTCAATCCGTTGAGCGCCGAGCACTCAATGGTCAACAATTTCATCCTTTAGGTACCATCTGCACACCGGATCATCCGCGACATCAATCCTACTAAGATGGCCTCGCCGGTGATAATGAAGAAGCGCCCTAGTAACCCGCGTATTAGGTCCATTTATATGTTCCCTGGCATATTTCATTGTAGAGGCTTCCTCCAGCATTCAATAAATTTGATTCCCAGCAACAGTTTAAGCTCTCTCTTATTAACAGTAATCAGAACAGGTATAATAGGTTGAGGTTTGTATAGCTCAGCCGCCGATCCTATCTTCGCCAAACGGTCCGCTTTCTCGTTTCTAAGTAACACGAAACCCACATGAGTCTGTTAAGTTGTCCAGTATCTCCCTTCACACAGACACCAGTCGTGAAGCTACTATATTTGATCCCAGGGCCAATCTTGCAGCTCTACTGTTAGAGCATATATATATTATTCCTATTTCTGCCACGTTCCTCTCACGGAGATGGCCACATTGCAGAATACCAGAAATCTCCGCTTGAAAGATCGTTGCTTGGTGTCCCATAGAGTAAAACTCTGAATATCTAGTATTTTTTATGCCATATATAACTCTTTTTTTTAACTTACAACTAGACATTCCCCTGTAAATTATCAGACCACACTGTTACTAAAACAAACAAAAGTAAACAAGTGCGGACACATTAATTCACTTAAATTATTTGTCTTTAATGAAAAATGTCATTACCACAGCAAGTTTTAATCTGATCATTATAACTCGATATGCAAATTTTTGCAACTTTTATAGACAAATCTGATTTTACCCCAGAAATAGTACTTACTACATGCTAAATGAGATACTCTATATACTTTCTATTTTTTTTTGGATTCTAGATAAAAATTAGGTATTTAAGTGTGATTCAGTACACTCTCTATGCAAATATGTACGAAGGTGTATGCATCATGCTCCATATCTGGCCTACTTCTATTTATTGCATATATGTCTATGCTAAACGTTCATAAAACATATTAAAGTCTTAACAAGTTCGTATTTCGCTCGACAGGGCAAAGAGGCAGAGGATCTGAAGAATACTTTTGGTGGCTGGGCTGCGAAATTTAAGTGTGGTAAAACGTCATGCGAAAACGAATATACAGGTAGATCACCGATAACTGTTACACCTCAAGAAAACGTTGAGAAAGTACATGGTCTTGTTCTGCAAGATTGACGACTGATAGTGAGGAACTTAACTGGACAAACGCACTTGTATCATACATATATACTCTATAACATTTTAACAAAACATTCAGATATAAAAAAGTTGTTCGCAAAATAGGTATCTCGGATGTTAACGACCCAAATGAGAACTTGTGTATTGATTTCAACGCCTGTTTAGCTAGATTGGAGATAAACAGACAAAACTTTCTCAACCGACTAGTAATGAGGTATGAAAAAGGAACCGCCCTAACGACTCTGACCCCCTTAAAAATTCATAGTTCATGCGTTTGCTGTAAAAGTTATGATCTTATTTCGGGATGTTCAGTGGGTCTGGATCTGTACAGCGAGAAGGGTGGGCTAGGACCCATAGCAAATAGATCTCATTAAATCCGTTGTACATCCTTCTATAGGGGTATGCCTGACTCACACTGCTTAGCCTATAGTTTTCAACTAGGTGGTGAAGTCCACACACACACGCACAGCGGCATTCTTCAACCTTCTTTTGAGTGAAAAAGCAGGACAGTCGCATAATATATGTTCTACAGTTTCATCTTCTGCTTCACAACCTCGACTTACACGGGAGTAATCTTTAGTTTTGTCATCGCTAATTTCGTAAGAACTTATACTGGGTCTGGCTTGAGCATCTCAGCTGCCTGTTAGGATAGCAAGAGAGCCATGCAGTTTTCATCGGATGAATCATGTCCTTTGATCCAGCTCAAAATGACATTTTCATTTGTAGCCAAGATAAGGACCTCATAGCATTCAGCATTGTGCCAGAGGAAATATACTCAATGGTAAATTTTTATTGATAATTTGAAAAGAGAGCCACACAATAACGGGTCAGTATCGTAACTGCGAAGCGGAATCAAAAGAAAACAGAGAGGAAAGTTAAGAAACGATGTGCTCCTCCATCAGAATAACGTGTCGTCACAAATCATTAATTACTAGGGTTGCTATTACAGAAGTGTGACTTAAAGTACTTCAACACCCACATTATTAACCTGACCTGACCCCCGGTGTCTTCCGCCCGTTACGAAAATTAAACGAATATATTCATGGGAAAAGGTTTTTATGTAAATCAATAATTCGGAGAAGGTTGGGCAATCTTTTTTTTACAGAAATGTTAGATCATCGTCAGGACAAGGGTAGAGATATTGGAGTCAATTATTTGGAGAAATAAGATACATATGTAATCCAGTTCTTATTCTAAATAGGCCAGAAATGGAGTATAGAGGTCAACCTTACTATTATGATACTTGCCACAACTCATCGTTTGTTTTTTTAGTAACGAATTCTAGCGAAACCTAAAAATGTTAATGATTAAAACACCTATTAAACTCACTAAGGGAGGAACTTCTTCCATTTTTTCGTATTTAGACCCAAAACCCTCTAATGTTTAAAATGGTTATATTAATTGATTTTGTATTTTTAACTTCATCATTATTTTCCTAATGTTCGCAGAAGACTTTTTATCTTTATGTAAGTTAATTATTTTTTGTGAAAAGCATATTGTTTGTTTTATCTTAGAATTTCGATCGCTATAACCGATTTTGCGTATTGTAGTTATTGTTCTCTAGAAGCAACTACAAATGACGCACGGTCGAGCTGCCTTGAGCACTAAACTGTATACAAAGCTTTAAGACGAGTTCCCAGAGTAAAAGAAGTTGATGAAGGCATAAATAAATGTTTTAATTTCACCTATGATTGTATCATACTAGTATGCATAAATGCACTGTTGTGTTTAAAGCCTGTCTGAATTATTTTTATTAAAAATAAAAGAACAAGTTGCAAAGACCAATTTAAGAATAAGATAAAAAAAATTCCATTTAAATGTTCTCTTTGCTATTTTCAAGTTGGTACAGCAAGAGTAAAATTTTACTTATTATACTTTCTAATCGTTTTCTGAACTGTTGGTATCAAAAATAAAGCTTTTTGTTTTTAAATCGAAAAATTTTAACATATTTTAAACTCACTTTAATTAATTTGGTTGAAATTTAACGTCTACTTTTATAATAAAAAAATTAAGACAGGAATTAAACTTTTCTTTTACTTTAAAGGAATGACCTACAAATAATTTAAGAGACTTATAAAGTAGAAATTACACTTAAAGTCGATAATTTTCTGAGCTGAAGAAATAAAAACAACATATAAGTAATGACAATACCAGAGTCCGTTTTCGCTATTGTGGGATTAAGAATTTTATAGGAACAAAAAAATACCTTAAGAACTATGAAAAAAGTGTCTCATTGGGGGAAAAATGTTTAATAGTTCAACATTATAGTAAAAACTCTTAAAATTATGTGGTATTCAAATAGTTAATCAGGATTTTCGGGTGCAACCGGTTCAGAAAATCGATTTTTTATGGAAATCGATCGTTAAACTTTCTAAGAATGTATTTACAAAATATCAGATTAAGTCTTTAAACCGGTACACGAAGTTTTATGAACAAGCGCCACATAGCTTGTCGAGTCGACCGACCGAGCCAGCCTGCGACCGGTCGCTGCTCTAGCCTTGAAATATAACAGTCTCTGGGTAGGGGATTACATCCCACAGCAGTTCACAAAAACTGAGAGTAAAAAATTTTGTCCGGTCGACTGAAATTTTGCTTATCCGTAAATTTTTTATTCTATCGTCTAAACCTATTAATGAAACAATATTTTGGAATTAAATGATTTCTTTAACACATTTGCCGATTTTTTTCCTTTTGGAAAAATCGACCTTTTATCTAATTTGTTTTTTTTTTTTAATTATTGCTTTTTTCATAACAATTTAGGCTGCCAATTCAACTCACAAATCTTTTGGTTTAACGATAGACTGAGGTAGTTGAAACATTCAATTTTATATGTGAAAAGTTTCAGTCAATTTCATGGACATCATTTTTTAATAGAAAATGAGCAAAAATAAGCTTTTCTCTTATCCCCTTAAAGAAACCTTTGGTTCATATCAAAAGTTATTTTCGATTTACTTCTTTAACCAAGAAAATTCTCGATCCATTTTAATAAAAAAAAATTCAACAAATAATATATAAAAAACAATTTAAATTGCTAATTTAACTTTAAAAGCGACCTAAATTTAAAAAATGCAATGCGAAGTACGTAATAGTGGCGACTCTAGGAGCAAAGTAGGAGAGTAAATTTTTTAGACCTTATAAAATTTAAAATTTCAATAGAAAAAAACCTGTTCGATTACCCTCGGTGTTTCTCCTGAAGAGTCACCACTAAAATAAATGTATACATGTATAAAGATTTTTTTACATCAAAACAAAAATTTGATTTTATAAATTAATAAAATTCAAAACGATTGGCATATCACACATAAAATACACAGCTATATATCAAACAACCTCTGGGAGGAAAAACATAACCAGATAGTCCACTTTGAATACTCAGGCTTTTACTCGGGCTTGCCTATGCAAAACAAATATGTGACCAGCTGCACCTTTTTTTAGACTATCCTGCAGGAAACCATTTTATGCAGATAGCTCAGTCATACATTCACTCCAAATCTCTTAAAGTAGGAAAGATCTATGTAAGTTTCTGGGCAGCCAAACTAAAGTAAAAATCTGAGCATTTGTGGGAAAAATATAGATATTTACATTTTTAACCAGCCAGCTGGTATATAGTCGGATAAATTAATTCACCGAGGAAAAAAATGATTGTAACTGCATGACAGTTGATCTATCTAATAGGCATAAATCAAAATCGAACGTATGTGCAGAAACTTCATATCGACCAGTTTCCGCAATGAGTTGTACTACCTTTTGGAGATCTGAATTGTCTTTAAGTCCCATTATCTTGTGTTGAAGTTCTCGAAGCATACTCATATATGCTTCCCCCTAAAATAAAATTTTTTAACGTGATCTCCAATTTTCTTGTAATCTTGTGCTTTTTTTTCACAAAATAATACCGAAAAAGATTCTTTAGATTTTTTGGTAACTCGTGAAATTATGAAGTTTTCAAAAAGAGTCAATTTTCCCATTCTTGCTGTAATCATCAAAATGAGCTTTACTCTAAGACGGTTTATTAGGCAGTAACCGTTAACGGATCATTTTAAAACTTACAGTTGTTCTTTGGATAAATAATAAAAACAAGTTTCGAACATTGTTTTTCTAAAAGCGTATTTTTAAAAACCTAACAAAATGTTAAAAACTGTACCAACCAAAATGCAACCAGCCATTGGATCTCAATGGGCTTGGATGTTTTGGCGAATATGTAAGTATTTACCGGATGTACAAGAAACTACAGCCCAACAACAACAGAAATATTGCTGCATGTATTGTTTGATGAGTAAAACAACATTAATTAAATATAACAGCATAAAATAGATAAATATTTATAATCAATTTTTGCATTACATTACAATTTTTACGTATTGTTTCATGAATTTTTGGGAAGCAGCAAAAGATCTGCTAGTTTCTTTACGTTATAAATAGGTTATATAATTGCTCTAGTTCGGGTAATAGTTTCATAGAAAAAAGCTCATCTAAATAGGGAAAGCACAAGTGATCTGTTTGGGATAGGTAAGTAATTTTTTAAAAGTTTTTTCCGTGAGTCACATGTTTGCGTATCAAAAGAAAGGGATTAAAGAATGCTTTTAAATGTTTCATCAACCGTTGCTACCTCATAAACCATTCTGGAGTAATGCTCATTTCCGGATAGAAAGAAATAGGAAAAGTCGGTATTATTTTATACATCGAACCAAGATACAAATTACTGTGGAGGTTTCAGCCTTTGTGATCTAGACTAGGGCTTGTAATTTTTTTCGATATATCGATAAATATCAGTTGATAGCCACGTTTAGTTGTCGATAAATCGAGAGCTGTAGTGCACCAGTGTGAAAACGAACTGCCTAATGACAGACAGAAAAATAGCAAAAAACAAATGTCGATATTTAAAGTGAATTTTTTGTGGTACTCTCGTCAAAAACATATTTTGCAAGAACATTTGTGAAGGTTCATGTATATATATATATATATATATATATATATATATATATATATATATATATATATATATATATATATATACTAGAACTGACGCCTGCGGCTTGAGTGTGATCCTGTGCGTACGTGGAGTGTATTCGTTGGCTGGATGGTTCTAACCAATCAGGTTGCGAGCCCTGTTGCTTGTCATCGGCCAATGTTGCCAGTGTTTGGGGTCGTGTTGCCGAGTTGTGATCCGCTTCTTTTACCTACTACTGGTTGATGTTTTGTAAGCAGGTTTTTCCAAGTATTAGACAATCGCTGGTTATCATGAGTGTTGACAGGAGATCATTTACTTTACAATCTGTGTAAAAATAGTTTCATAGTTGTCTCTTGAGAATTTTTGCGATTTTGTCTGTAGTGCCTCTGACATAAGGAACAAAAGCTTTGGAACCATTTTTTGTTAGGGCGTCTTGGAGTATGTTCATTTCCTTGTGGCAATTTTCTTGATTTTAATTTTTGGGTGTATACTATTTATGTGGTTTAGGAAATTTTTGAGATTTTCTTCTCCACAGTTGTTATATATGTATTCTCCTTTCAGGTAGAGAAAATGAAAAAATATATGCAAACAGTTTATTTCCTGCAAATACCACTCTGGTCCCCTCTCCATAGGCGTTTCGACCACCCTATGATCTGGTTAGTGAAGCTGCATCGGACTGAAAGCACATTAGCAGGAAATAACTGATATATGAAATATAAATTCTACGGTATGTGGGTTGTCTTATCATATCTTCGGTAAGGGCAACAGAGCTCACAAGGCAACAACGTTCTAATTGTCCCGAATATACAGACTGAACTAAACAGAAATAGCAACGAGTATTGTTTTCAAACAAGTCTCGTTTACGATATGGGGTCTTGAAGAGCGAATTCGAGTTAATAAGAGATGGGATAAAAGACTTAATTTAAGAAACTCGCCACTTTGAAGGAGGGTCAATAATGGCGTGGGAACGCAAATTTAGGGTGGCAATTTAACAAGTCGGGTCGTCGATACCTTATGGACATTATAAAACCCCATGTACTGACTTATGCAAAATAATGGCAAGGAATTTATTTTTTAAAAGGATAATATCCGTCCTCACGTTGCCAGACAGATTCGAGTACTTTTTGAAGACAACCATATACCTGTTATGGATTGGCCGATCAGTTGCTCGGACTTAAATCCCATAAAACCTGAGATGAGTTAGGGAGACACAAACAGCAGAAAGAAATGGTACAGCAAGCGACAAATAACCTACTTCAAGAATAGGAGCAAAATAAATTTTAATTATAGTCAGTTTTTGTATAACGAAAATTTTAACGAATTTTTTAGTTTTGTTTTGTTTGTATTTGAGTTTCAATAGTGGATTTTAATAATACTTATCTATCGATTATCAATATATTTTCGTTATCCTGTTACCGCTCAGCCCTAGTCTAGACTTTGGTTAAGCTTCCATTTAAACCTGATTTTTATAAAAATCGGAGCACAATTTTAAAAATAAGTCTTTGAAAAGGTGACTTTAAATTTACTTTTTGTCGAAAGTTTCATAGTTAATATATATCTAACAAAATGTACTTGCAAAAGCAAAATAATTATTTTTATTTACATTATATCAATACCGTATCATTGCTTTATTGCTGCGATTTAGTTGGTTTTAATGAAAACGGGCTACTTTTCATATATGAGGCAGAGTCAAATAAAAACCTTTAAAAATTGGTAAATAAAATTTATTGGAGCAATGTAAAAAAAAGATTGTTATTTTTGGTTACGTTTGGGAGTGCTTGTATACCAAATTAAAATGTTTTTTTGGTCGCTTGTATAGCCACGCATGGTCTGAATGACTTCATTACTCTGAAATTTCTACCTACAAAATGCTTATTAAAGTAAGCCAAAAAAATTGTAATCACTTGGAGAGAGGTAAAGATAATATGAAGGATGTGGTAAATACTTCAAATTTCAAATCTTAGATTGTTACCACCACTGAACGTAGTGTGTAGTCGTCTAATATTGTGCTGCAAAACGATGCCATATTTCATAAGTTATCGCCTTTCGGGTCTGATAGCAGGCTTAAGACAATACTTTAAAAGTTCCAACTATATATTACTAGTACCAGTAACCCAATTGGGTATGTTGTCCCCCAAAATTACCCTTTTTCGTCTAAAAAAATGACCATCATAAACTTTCTGTTAAAAGCTGTGAGCGTATTTTTTCGGTCTAAGTGAGGGGTGTGATGCCACTCTTTGCTTGCTATTCTCTGGGTTTCAAGTTGAGGGTAGTATATTCAGGGCTCAATTCAATCACAATTTTTGATAGAAATGCATCAATATCGTTGCAAAAGTTCTTCACAACCATCAATACTTGAATTCTGGAGTCAGCTGCTTTGACACCCACCTTGCACACTTTATGAAAATGGAGGATGTCACGTTTAAAACTTCAAAGATTTCATTAACAATAATCCGACGATTTGCTTTCACCAAGATTTAGCGCAATCGATTCAGACGTCATAACACGGTTCTTCAACTTGCTGATCCATTCATATACTTACTGGAAATGAACATAAAATTTCATATTGTAGTTTCATTCTGTAATCGATATCAATGGATTTCATCCCTTCCACGTGTCAGAAACGAGTTACAGGTAGCTCTTCCCTAGTGCAGTGTTCTATCTTAGATCTTAAAAATAATATTTCTGCCAAAGTGTAAGGCAAAGTTTCGTTTGGTATGTTTTTAGGGTACTTTTAAGGTTTTCTTTTGACTCTGCCATCTAATTTTAAATCAATAAATCAAATTGTAATAAACGTGTTTTAAAGAGCATAAAATACATAATTTTAATGAATTATTTGAAAATAAATTTCTTACATCATCTTTATAGGGAATAAGATTGGCATCTTCCGTACTAGACACTTTTCGTTCGTCGTCGGAATTATTATTGGTATCTTCTTCTTTTTTCTCTACTTTGGCTGGTGGCTCTTCAATTTCAACCTGTGGGCAAAAATATTAAAAAACAACATTATTCCCTATTGGTGGATAGCGAAAGCACTGAACTCTCTCATAACATTTAACATAATCCAAATTGGTCATTTTACAACACGTTAAAACATAAAATTAGAAATTCTAAAATTTTAGCTTTTTTACCACTATCAAGATGGGTATCAGATATAGTTTAAACATGTTGACTTTATTAAGTACCTTTTTATTAAATGATTGATTAAGGTCATAGAAATATCAAGTTCATTCTTCCAAAATTATCTAGTTGTGTGTTTATTATAATTATGGCAAATACGGAAATAAATAAAACGTCCAAATTCTGTAAGTTGCCTATTATTTTTGAGATATTGGTTATCTACTGTAATATTCTTAGAATGCATGACAAAAAGTAAAATCCTGTTTGTAAAGGGACCCAGACATATTGAGGCTAACCTCTCCAGACATAAATAAGTAAAACTGCAGAGTTCACTTACACACTCACGAATTTGGCATGTAAAATTGGACTGCAAGTATTTAATATTTCCCTAAAACCAAAAATGGCTCCCATGATTGGCTCCATTGTGTGACCATAATGGTTTGGCAACAATGAATAGCCTAAATTTTTATTATATTGGGGAAAGCATATTCTCAACATTGACTGAATATTTTTTATTTTGGCAGGATTGTTGCTTGTTTAATGCTTTTTATATAATATTTTATTATGGATTTCAAACAAGAATATGAATTAAAATGTTTTTTGATGTTTCAAAACAATGCGGTGCTTGGTCGTATTACGTACAAACAGTCCATCTGGTAATTTATTTCAGTATCATTAGTTCCCTTTTAGAGGGTTTATTAATATTTATTGAACCTAGATCAAAACTGGAAATTTAAGGCCAACAGGTTTAATCTTATGACTATGATATATGAAATTCCTCCAATACAGTCTCTCTAGAAAGAGCGTGTACGACCAAACTTTTTCTTGGAAACCATTAAGAGCGCTAGTTCAAATACGAGTAAATGGCGTGATCCCTTCCCCGAGATGCTTTGTATAGGAAGCCTTAGTTGCACTTCGATCTTTGTTTGAAAAGGACGTATTTCGTCTCGAGTGCCGCATTCGCATCACGTTACGAAACCGTGATTTTGTGTTCACATTCAATAGGACCCGAAATGTAATACGGAGCGGCTGCTAAATTCATGAAGAAGTCGAAGATTTTTGTTAATAAGTGGGTGAGATGCTATTCTGAAGTAAAAAATGTCACAATCTATCGGATCGTGGCTCGATACAAACAAAGAAAAAGGAGACAGGATACTTTTACAATTATTCCTGGGCAATTGGTGGGCAAGCGATTTTCTGTAAAAATGATCTAAATGTGCCGTGTGATACTATAAGAAGACATTTACTGGTTAATGAAGTAAAACTTCATGACATTATAAAGACACCGCTACTGTTCGAATAACACACTGAAAAGAAACTCACTTGGGCGAAGGAAAATTTGAACCATGATTGGGGCAACGTAATTTTTTCGAAAGAAGCTTTTTTTTAGGCATGTACTTCCATCACTCATACCTGGTGTACCCACGCCAACAGATTCATCCAGCGGACGGTCAAACATTCAGTAAAGGTTTACGTTTGGGGTTGTTTCTCAAAATAGGGAACAAGGATTTGACACTTCGTACATTTTTGCAGACAAACTAAACGCAGCTAAAATGGTCACTATATATCAGAAAGCTTTATTATCATCATCTGCCCGAAGGCATCGAACTCATCCTTGTACTGCGTGGAAACAACAAATGACGTTAATCTTACAAGATGGGCCATCGCAGTGGCCGGATGCAAATCCCATAGAAAATGTTTGGGCATTTATGAGCTTAACCTCCGAGGAAAGAAGATACGGACTGTTAAACAATTATCTTTTTTTTTGTAAAGATTATAATTGTTTAAAAATATGTGAGTGAGTCTGTTCGAAATATCTCATAGTTTTATACAAAAATAATAAAAGCAAAAACTTGTTTATGGTAGACTTCCTACAAATAAATTGCCTGGGAAAACCTATGAAGTAATGATTGATCAATATATCTTGGAGCAACCAAACCTAGACCTAATAGCTTACACTGACTCCACAAACATTCCTCATTGAGCTGTTCTTTAACTGGCTGACTGACTAAAGTTGAGTATCAAAGGAGGAATGCAGTTATAATTCAAAATAATTATATATTTAAAAATCAAATATGCTAAAAAACAGTAAACCCTTTGTCTGTATATGTGTATTTAATTAATTACTTATTATTTCGATAAAATAAAATAAAAACCGTTGATTTTAATTCTAGTAGTAAAAAAATCCGCAGTCAATGAAGTGAGAAGCCTTGATTGCTATTTGAAGAACTTTACCATAGGATAACTTTATTCCAGATCATAAATTTAAATATAGACTATATTAACACTCTCTTTATTCACTTTGTAGTTATGTCTATTTTTTTTAATGTAATTTAGTGCATGAGAAGTATTATTTACCTTTAAAATTAAAGCTAAGTTATAATGAAATAAATATCAACATTAGAATTATTATTATGAAAGTTAACTATATGTATATAAATACCTGTTGTATCAGTACCTCAAAAGTATCGAGGAGAAAATAATTTTACGGAAGACTTACTTAAAGCCATTTTTAAATGATGAAACCCTATTATTTCTCAACAGATTTTATGGACATTTTGATAATTTATATACAGGGTGGCGCACCACATTTCTGTCGGTTCATATGCAGAAAACGATAAAATATTTTAAAGATATTTTTAGGAAGGATCTGTAAGTCTATTGGGGCCACATTTTAAAATTATTGTGAAGTATACAGAGTGGCCCAAAAAAAGTTCCACACGAAAGTTATCAAAATTGAAATCGAATACCCTGTATTTCATTGCATATTTTGATAGTGCAGGCCAAATAAGGGGTACTATTATTTTTCATATACCTCAGACAAGCGGTTCTTGAGATATTTAACTATTCTTGATATTGTAGTCCAAAATTTAAGAGGCGTGTACGACTTGCCTATTCAAGCTAGATCTTTTAAATTGTATGGGTTTTCTAGTAAAATAATTACAATTTATTGTAAAATAAAAATGATCTCAAAAAATTATACAGGTTTGATAAAACCTTACATTTGATTTTTATTATTAAATCCAAATAATGTTCTTAATTTAAATTTATATTTTAATTTTAAGAGCCTTTAAATTTGTATTAAGGTGTTCTTTATCTATCTTTTATAGTTTTTAGGAATTCATCATTTTCAGTTTTAGTCATAAATTTGTGATGCCTATTAGGATATTTTTGAAGATAAATTCTTGATACTAGCAAGCAATTTTCCTCACACTCCCCAAGTACTAAAATTATATCAAACTTTTCTTCTCGGAAATGAGTTCCCATTTTAAATAATTAAGGTTTTTAAATAATCTCGAACAACGATGATGGGTTTAACAAATAAGAAGTGTCACTAAATTATTTGTCAAACATTTTTTGTATATGATGAATTATGACGTCAGCTCACTCAAAGCTTACTTTTCAAAAATAAATTGCAAAAATTTATGTCTAAAATCGAAAATGCTAAATTACTAAAAAAATATGAAAGATAAGTAAAAAAATTCAAGACAACTTTAAAGACTGTTAAAATTAGAATATAAATCCCATATTAAATACAGGATTTTCCATTTCAAATAAGAAAGTTATCTGGCTTAATGATAATAAAAATCAAGAGTAAGTTTTTATCAACCCGGTATAATTTTTTGACATCATTTTTATTTTACAATAAACTGTAATAAATTTACTAAAAAACTAATAGAATTTAAAACATCTAGTTTGAATAGGCAAAGCAGGCACGCCTCAAATTTTGATCTACAATTTCAAAAATAATTAAATATCTCAAGGTCTTAGGTATCTGAAACTTAATAGTAACTTACCCTTATTTGGTCCACGCTATCATCAAAATATGCAGTAATATACAGGCCTTTCCATTTAAATATCTTTGGTGTGGAACTTTTTTCTAAATCACTGTGATATTTCAAAATAGTTTTAAAAAGTAGTCCCAATAAACTTACACATCCCTTAATAAAAATATTTTTAAAATATTTTATCGTTTGATACACTTTACATCTAAGGAGGTAATGTAGTTTGTACTAATACATAAAAATAGTCACACCTTCTCTACGGTCCTTTTTCTAAATGAATATTTAAAAAATAAAATTAGTCTTGATTAACTTTTTAGGCATATTTCACATTATAGCTATATCCCTAAATATTTAATATATTAATATAAAAATATAATATATAATCAATTATAATTAAAGAAAAAGTATTCTCTTCTAGTTGTAGAAACTATCTTTTCAGCCTTGCTATACAATATAAATAATAATAAATTACAATGAAAGTTTCATTTTCAATATTTCCTCCTTCCAAAGGATAAAAAATTAGCCATACAATGGTTATTTTCAACACAAAAATTATAAGCTTGCAGAAACTTGAGACAGAAATTCAAGATAAATATATTATTTTACACAAACACTTAATTTTCTCACTTTTCTCTATTGAATGTATTCAATAAACCTGCAACCTAAAGCAAAGAAGATAGATTTGTCGTTTTACATATATTATACAAAGACATAGTTATTGTCTAAACCTATTACGAGTATTTACAATAATAGAAAAACAGTGAATTCAATGTTATCATACAAATACGGTCACCTAATGGCGACCAGCATGGAGGAATCAAAAATTATTCCAATGAGCAGTCCAATTTTATATGTCAAGTTCGTGTGCACAGTTCTGTTTTACCGCACAGACGTTCCGGCCGGCCCGTGTGGGTCGGCTAAATGCTAGCAACATTAGTGTATATGGTAAACAACTCCTAAAAGGACAAAGTGCTAAAACGAAATTTTATAGCCCGTAGTCATCAGCCGTTTGCTTGGATTTACTTCGGTCTTGTTGTAGAAGCGACATTATCAAAAGTATTCAAATTTCTAAATTGGAAGAACTTGGCAACAAGTTTTCTTTTTGTAACGTATTTATAACTGCATTAACGTGCATAAGACATGCTTAAGATAATTCATTCTACATTAGTATTTTATTAGGACTATTGCTTGGCACTGATTTTTATTATAAATCGGTAAAAACTAATGTCTTAAAAGAGAAGGACGATATAAAACTATTACTCTATTTGTTCTGATTATTACACTTTAAAGTAAGATAAATACATTTATAATTATTTCTTGGATAGGCGAAACGATACACTAGATCTGGCAACGCATCATATCTACGGGCTCTTTGGTTTTCATGCCGACTACACGCTTTTTTCAGTTTGCCAGCTGCGGTTTAATATTATTGATTTTTTTGTATTTAGTGAAAATCGCGGTACATTACAAATTTAAATAGCGTTTTAAATACATTTAAAATGCCGTATAGATGTTATGTATGTTAGTCGGTTGTAAGGATAATTACCCAAACAGTCCAAAGGTGCGACTATTTCGTTTTGTGGATCAGAAATGGTAAAAACGAAATAAATCTTGGCCTGTTTCGAATAGTAAAGGCAATTTTTAATGATATCGTCAATCATAATCTTAAACGAGTCTCATTGACAGAGATCAGTTGTTATCGATTCTGGTATATAAAAAACCACTTGATATAGTAAAATAATTAATATATGAAGTTGTATAACGTGATGTCCAATAAAAAAAAGAGGTCGTCTGTAACACCTAAACGATATATTATGTTTGAAATCATCTGTTCAAAAACGCGATTTTAGAAAATGTTGAAGTATATTATCGATTATATTTTTAACGACATATACAATATGTGCAATTTAAATGATATCTCCAAAACGGTAATATATACTAGGTTGGTTAATTATGACAAAAATTGCCGGCTCCTTAAGGGAAGCGGGAAACTTGATCTTTCATATATCCTCATATAAATAAATTCATTAGCATCAATACAATTAGATTTGAAACGGACACAAAATCAAATGCATTTCTGATCTTGATGTGTATATAGTATTTAAGTTTTTCTGTTT
Source organism: Diaprepes abbreviatus (assembly GCA_034092305.1). Lineage (NCBI taxonomy): Eukaryota > Metazoa > Arthropoda > Insecta > Coleoptera > Curculionidae > Diaprepes > Diaprepes abbreviatus. The sequence goes on along the minus strand of JASJET010000261.1, from coordinate 1,718,779 downwards.
TTAAATGAAATATTAGGCATGTATTGTGTTCGAATTAACGAAAAATCACCTAAGTATCATATTAAACAAGCGAAATCAGGGCCATAACAAGAAATAAGACCTAACGATATTTAACGTCGACAAAAGCCATCGAACGATTTTGATCTGTATTTTTGGATATTTCTTTTTTTACAAAACTGAATGAATGTCTTATATACAAGTTCCTATTTACAGAAATAAGTGAATATTGGTAACTCCAAAGTTAAAAAAAATATTTTACAAAAATTTTAATAACGCCATTTTATGGAAATTATTTAAACACACCCCCTGTATAACCGACCTTGGATGGAAATTCATATATGAAGTGAAGTGCTGAAAAATATTTTTAAACGGCAGCTTTTTACGTTCACTAAGTTGTTATAAAATATCTTACCTGTGTCTCTGCTTCAACTTTTCTCTTTCGTTTCTTTTCGTGATCTTTTTCGTTCTTTTTATCTTTCTTCTTTTCTTTTTTATCTTTTTTCTTACTAGGGGTTACTTCAGATAGATCACGCCCTTTTTTACTAAGCGTTTCATCTAGAGAAGGTTTCTTTAGTGATTCTTGGACAGGTGATGGTGTAGTAGACTAAAATAATGACAAAAATGAAGGGGATATTATATGTTATCTACGTGGACAGTTTGAAAAGTTTCTTATCTCGACATGAAGATGGCATTCGTCAACCAAAGTTGGGAAATATATTCGCGTATGGACTGAAATGTACTAACAACAATTTTAGCCATTTCGCACGAGCAGTTGTTCTTTGACAGTCGTTTTAGTGAGTCGATGAGAGTGTTTTTGTGGAAATAGACAAAATCGAGTATCGCGCTGCCATATATATTTGTTTTTGAAAGGCAATACGCCTAGGCAAATTAAAAACGAGTTGGACGCCGTGTACTGGGTTCGGCGTCATCATTTACCCCCGTGAAATTTTGAACAGCTGGACCGTACCAACTTAAGTGACGATAAATGTTTGGGACGGCCAAAAACTGCAACATTGACGAAAACATCACCCAAGTTCATCAAATAGTGCTAGACAACCATCGAATTAAGGTTAGAGAGATACCAGAGGCTATGAACATATCTCAAGAACTTGTTTGTCACATATTCATTTGGCCGCCACCAGCCTGACATGTTTTATGAATTATGCAAGTAAGGTTTTGGATATGAGAAGCCAGGTTGATGTGGTCTTTACCGACTTCTCAAAGGCCTTCGATAAAATTAATCATAACAGAATATTGCACAAATTGGAAAGTTTCGGGCTAACCGACGGGTTTTTGGGTGTTTTCCAATCATATTTCAATGGCTGAGCCCAATATATTGAGTGTAATGGTATTCGATCAAGCAATTTCTGTGCTTCTTCTGAAGTTCCTTAGGAATCCAATTTGGGGACTCTGCTGTTTCTTATGTTTATCAATGACATCAGTGAGATTATTGAAGTTGGTCATCAGCTATTTACCGATGATCTTAAATTATACGTTCAGTAAATTCAGTTGATAGGGTTGCAGGACGCTGTTGATGCAGTACAAAAATTATGCACTTTGAATAAGTTGGTGTTAAATGTTAGTAAGTGTTATTACGCCAATAACTCGGAAAAAATGCCAATACATTTTCAATACAGAATAAATAATGTAAATCTTGGTAGGATAAATTGTCCTAAAGACTTTGGTGTTAGTGTTGACTCTAAATTATATTTTGATGTGCAGTAAAAAATGCTGTTTCAGATGCGGTAAAAATGTTGGGTCTAATAATGAGGAATTTCCAGAACTTTGTTAATATTGATACATTCAGAACACTTTGGTTCATGTTTGCTGGAAGTAGATGGGAATATGCATCGCTTATATGGTCATCTATTTATCAAAAATACAACTTGTTAATTGAGGCGACAAAAAGAAAATTTTTGAAATTTTTAGCTCTCAAGGTGGTTGAGGTATATCCATGGGTTGGGACAGATAACAGTATACTACTGGAAAGATTCAATTTAGATAGTTTACACAAAAGAAAATAAATGCATAAATTGTTTTTTTTTTTAATAAATGAATAGTTCCGTTATCTCCTCTTATTAAATGAAGTTACCTTTATAGTCCCGAGAATATGCAATAGATTAAATAATTATTTCTATCTCTCCAGCGCTAACACCAATGTTGCCTATGTATCACTTGTGCATAAAATTTATTCCAATTTTAATAGAGTGTCCACTGCATATGATTTGGGTCATTCCTACAAGAAATTTATGAGGAGTTGCTATAGCCAGCTGTGATTTTTAGGACTCAATTTTAATTAAATGTCATTTCCTTCATTTTTTTTTGTTGTTAGTGTAAGTATATTTTGTATGATGTTATGTTTATTTGATTTTGTTGTTTTGTCTGATTAAATAAATACCGAATGAAAATTAGGGATGAACCAAAAACGTATTAGGATGAACATTTGCAAAGTTTTGTTGGCTCAATTTAGGCACAATAAATCAGAGTTTTGGCATTACTATAGATGAAACTTGGATACACTATTACACTCTAGAAAAAACAGTGGGCTGCGGACGACGAATCGGTTCCAAAAAGGAAAAGACTGTTTTTTTGTCCAGTAAAGTGATGCCGACTGTTTTCTGGGATAGTCGTAGAGTTATCTTAATAGATTATCTACGCGTCACTACTTGACAAACTAAAAGTGAAAATTGCGAAAAAGGACCGTCTCACACCTCAGCGATTGCCACGGCGAATATCCACGAATTGCTGTTTGAACTGCTTGAATACTTTCCTTACTCACCAGATCTAGCCCCCAAAAGCCTTTTTTTTATTCCCTAGGCTAAAAGTGCTCAGAGGATAAAAATTTTGTAGAAAAAGGCGCCAACTATTATTTGGAGAAGTGTATAGACTAAAAAGGAGACTACGTTAAAAAATAACAATAAATTTGAAGAAAAAGTTTTGTTTCTTTGTTAGGTCGGACTAACCTCGTATATATGGGATCACACGATCACAGCTCATTAGGACTTGTTGGAGAACTCAAAATAATTTTGCTAAACTTTAATGTGGAGATTGACTTGCATCATCTACGTGTAATGTAACATGTTATAAAGTGAGCATTACCGCAGTCAGTGCAGCAAGCTGTACCGCAGTCAGTGCAGCAAGCTGAACCGCTTAATGCGAGCACTGGGTGTTCCACTGGACTGACAGTCTCGCTTTATAACACCCAATAATTTTAATTAAAAAAGTTTACATGAATAAAGATGCAGTAGGATAAAAAAAAAACAAAACCATGGTGTCACTAACTTTTTTAACTTTGAATCCTTTAATTAAACGCAAAATAGGTATTCTTTCACCATAAGCAATAACGCGGGAATACTGTCGACTCGATTAGATTTTGACAAGGTTGTCATTTCATATTACCCAGCCCAAATCAGTACAGTTTTAAGCTAAGTACCGTCCACACTAAGAACCTACGACCTATTAGTCTAAAGGTAAGGCACAAATAACTTAAAATGTTACACAGAAAGCTGATGAAGATATAATTTAATTTAAATTTACTTACGAACCTTTTTTTACTCACAGTTACGTTTTTGTCGAAATATTTTTTAGAATCACCAATGAGATTAATTTAGGAATAGAATAATTTATGTTACGTATCTCACCAAACTGTATTTTTTCTTTTTCGAACATTTTAATAAAAATTTATTTTTAATAAGTTTTTTATTTATATTAATAATTGTAGTGCATTTTAATGAAAAAGCCTTTTATTTTTTAATTGCAAATTTTTATTCAATACGTTCACGTAACCTTTTAATATTGATTAGCTGGATAGGATAGATTGAACAAAAATTATCCGACATCAGTCTAAAAATTCAAATTCAGTGATCCCAAACTGATTTTGAATCGAAAGGACTATAAACAATAATACTCGTCTCTCATCATGAGATCCCAAAAGACCCCAGATATTGGTTACGAATAAAATCAAACTAAAAATAATAAAACTCGTCCACTATATTGAATTTCTAAATTCAGAATAAAAATCCATACCAGAGACCCCAAAAACACCCACAAATAAGGCTATAAAGGCTAAAAGTATTTAGATCAAATATTCATCTTAAGGACCCAAAAAAACTCAGATATTGATTTTTTTACTTACAAGTATCGAAATATTTTGTCACATAAATTATATACATACGCCAAATTTCAAGACAATTGGAACTAAGGCAAATTTGGATTGCAAGATATTTTACCCAAACATATGAACAAACATGTATAGTTAAAAAAAGCTAGTTATAAAATTTTTGTAAAAAAACTTGAAACAACTTCTAAAAAATAACAATAAAAATTTTTATATTAAATTGAAATTTTGAAAATCAGCCCCAAAATACCCGACAAAATGTGAGTCACATAAAAAGATTGAGAAACATTTTATTTATAATTGCTTTCTTACCATAACTTGTATGTATCTCGCGTTAGTAGTTATTTCATTTAGTAATAATTTGGCACCGATTTGAAAAATTTCAATTTCATATAAAAATTTATATTGTTATTTTTCATTTTTAGGGTATTTTTAGACGTCAGTTCATTTTTTTTTATAAAAATTTTATTTTTCGATTTTTAGTTTTGAACTAGTTATGATATCCATAAATATTTGAACTAAGTAGATGTGTATTGTATCTTGCAATGTTTCCAAGATCGCAAAAAAAAGTATTCATTTTATTCAAAGTTGTAAATCACACTAAACTGAATAACAAAAAATTCTTTGAATACTTCTTCTACAATAAATTCGCTATATTGAATTTTTACAAATTAATTTAGAATTGTAATAGGCCCCCAAAACCACCAATCCCACATACCTATTGAGTTTGAAGAAATTAATTTAAGATCAGTAATATACGCCCCAAAAATACCCCAATATAAATTTTGGGACAAAATCGGAAAAATATAAAATATGTAGCCCCCCGTATTGTATCTGCCATATCAAATTGTAAAAAATTAATTTCAGATTTGTAACCTAAGCCTCTACAAATCAACTAATACCAATTTTGAAAAAAAATGTGAAAAAGATAAAATATTGAATTTCAAAAAAATAATTTTAAACTCTTAATATAAATTTAATTTACACCCTCAAAAATCCCTTCATATCAATTTTGGACAAAATCGAAATATGTAAAATTTTTAGGATATCATATTGCATTTTTCAAAAATAATTTTAGATTCGTAATTTGCACCCTCAACCCTCCCCCTATACCAATTTTGGGCAAAATCGAGAGAAGTAAATTTTTAATCAGCCATACTGAATTATTGAAAATTAAAAATAATTTTAAATTCGTTTTGTGCGACCCAAAAAACTCCCCACGCCAATATTAGAGAAAATTGATTTACATACATAAAAAACCGTGGAATTTAGAACCTCCATCTTTTAGAAGTCGGTTAAAAAGAAAGGAACTTATCAAATAAAATTTTGTAAGCGCCCTCGGAAGTTCATTTGAAATATCTTTACCTGTAATTATGCTATCTTACCTTCAACAACAAACTGTAGTTAGATTTGTACATAATTTTGAATTATAATGACCAGAAAATATAAAAGAGTATAGAAATAAATCAGAGATTCACTAAATACTTATACAAATAAAATGAATGAGGTATTTATATTGTTACAAAACAAAAATGAAATGTTTGAACGATTATGAAGGAACGGTAGGAGTTTCTTTCTCTTCCATTATGTACAGCCAATTTTTAGTAATCTATTGTATTAAAAAAGATAATTCCGGAGCGGTGTGGACACGTGCTTGTTCTGAATATTATTGTAAATTTGGTAAAAACAATATTTTTAATAAGTATATATCAGTTTTTTTCGCGAAAATAACCCTGAAAATTCAAATTAGCCCCTCTTTTTTTTTTCATTTTTTAGATAACTAACAACCCCTAACGATATTTATCCTCTTAGCTACTAGTTTCATTAACTTACTTTTGGTGCCGGTGGAGGTATTGGTGGCGGCAGCTGTGGTTCCGGAGTGGGCTCCCTACTACTAAGTTTTGATCCGTTCGATGATTCGTCATCAATATGGAGTATTGGCGCCACTTTCTCAGGTATTATTTCAACTGATCTAGGACTGGGAGGCGGTTCACTTTTTGGACTACTGCCAAAGAGATTGTCCGTTTTATCCCTGCAACATTAAATAATTAATTATTGAATTTTTATGTCTGCATCAATATTCAGTAATAATAAACTTTTGCAAGAAATTAATTACGCGCCTGTTACATTAATTCTTGCTCTACTCATAGTTAATGAAATGTGACCAAGAATGATTAAAAAATTTTGAATTGAATTTTGAAAAGAAATGAACATCTCTTTTAAAACATTATTACCTTTCTTTTAAAGATGCTTCTTTAATACTATCCTTGGAAATACTTAAAGAACTTTTTTCCTTTTCTTGTTTCTTTTCTTCCTTCTCTTTTTTATGTGATTTTTCTTCCTTTTCTTTGTCCTTCTTTTCTTTTCTATCTTTATCTTTCTTTTTATGTTTATGTTTGGGCTTATCTTCGTTTTTTTCTTTATCCTTTTCCTTTGGTTTTGAGTCTTCTAGTTTCTCAGGCTCTCTTACATCTTTCTCTTTTATTTTTTCTTTTTTGTCAGACTAAAAATGTGATAAAATATTAATATCAGTCATAAAGTCTGTAATATATAGGTACCCGGTTGTAACACAAAATTCTATATATTATCATCTGTATGTACAAAGTTTTTAATTTTTTAAATAGAAAAAGAATATTAAGTACGCACAGTAGCATTACTTATAAGGTATAATTATTTAAATTTAAAAAAACAAATAAAAATACACCTATAAACGATGCCATAAATAAACTACTAGTCATTCTTAACATCATATTTTTATGACAGATTTAGAATGAGGATTAAACGATTTTGATAACGTTTATATATGAGTGGACAATTTTTTTCTGTCCATATTTTAAAAATGCCAGATACGGCATTTTATTGTTTCTGTAAATTTTAAACGATTAACTATCAGCTTGAATTAGTTGAAAATTTTTCGGCTCACAAACTTCTGAGTCGAAGAGGGGACTAATTTTTTTTTTGTACATTTTTACTTATATAATATGAAACCAAAGAAAAACAATTTTAAAACGTGTAAGAAGTCAAGTTTTTGTCTTAATAGAAGAAATTTTAATTTCTGCTTCCGTTTTTGACCTGCTAGAGGAACTAGAGAAAACTGCCTTTTCTGTAATACGTCTTCATAGAAGGGCAGTCGTTATACTTTGGGCACTGGCAACACTCGCGTTGCTAGGTGCCATCTGCCATATTCACTGAAAAGTTTGATATTTTAGACGGTATACGTACTCAGAACGTTTTGACCTAGGGAAGCTTTTTGCGTTGTTTACAGTAACTTAAAAATTTCATCTTAGCCAAAAAATGAAATTAACTCCATGCGATTAACTTTCACAACTTTCGACGTAGGTGCATCAACGGACTTAATTTTTTATATAGCGACGAAGTACTTACAAAAACCACTGCATATTGATAGTTTAGCGAATTCAATCGTTGTAGTGCAAGAAAGCATTAATGCTGTGCGTGCTCTGATAACGCAAGATCGTCCTGTGACTTACCGTGAGATTAAGGCATCTTGACCAAAACACATGTTTTTGTATTTTATATCATCTTTACAATATATCTATGAATTATTGACAATTCTTTGCTATTCTATATAATATTACGAGTATATTAAATTCTTACCTTTTGAGATTGCGTACTAACCATAGGACTCCCATCTCTCTCCTTTTCTTTATTTATTATGCTACCACCAACACTACTACTATTTTCTTTTTCCTTTTCTTTGCTGCTTTTACTTTCTTTATTTTTATGTTCTTTACTATGATCGCTAGACTTATCTCTATCTCTATCCTTCTCTTTTTCTCTATCCTTTTCCTTATCCCTATGTTTGCTTTCTTTTTCCTTAAAAGTAGTATAAAATTTAATAAAACAATTTATTTTTTTGCTTATTAAATGTTACAAATTTTTTTACGGAACTCGCACTCCTTTAAATTTTTTTTGGGTCCATACCAAACACTTTGTACTCACTTTATGCTTCTTTGATTTTTTCTCCTTTTCTCTGTCCTTGTCCCTGGACTCTTTTGATTCTTTTTCTTTCAGAGGCTCTTTTTCCTTATTGTTACTTTTTACAGGTGACGGACTCCTTGCTCTTTTGGGAGATCTAAAAGATTTTTTAAAAACATTTATTAAAAGTGACGAATTCAGAAAACACTTCCATTTCAAAGTTTAACAGCATTTGAATGGGTGACTAGATTTTGTTCACATTTTCAATAAAATATTTTTACAATTATTTTATATCAAAATGGCTAAAATTGTTTATTTTCGTGTGTATACAAGGACAACAAAACCAACATAATATATGTTTCGTCAAATTGTTACATATTTTAACGTAACGTATATACCCTACCGCTCAAAAGTATTTGGTCACCCCGAAAAAAGCATTTTGTAAAATCCTGAATAAATGAAACAACTTCATAGTAACTTTAATTATTTATTGGCAATCCTTTGAACATAATAACAATACTGTTTTTAAATTTTAGACTCATATATATGTCCACCTTAGTTTCGGCAACCTAGCCACTATTTTTTCCAGTGTTGTCTTGGTTGTCTTCTGCCATTTGTTTTACAGTTTTTTCCATAAGTCTTCCTGAGACGCCTATCAAGCTGATCCCACAATAATTCTATAGGGTTCAAGTCTGGTGACTGCAGAGGCCATGTCATGACTTAACATTTGTTGTTGTTCTTTTTCTTTTAAAAAAACTCTTGCCAAGCTTTGATGTGTGTTTAGGATCATTATATTGTTGAAATATAAATCTCAGACCAATTAAACGAGTCCCAGAAGGCAAGGCACTCTTTTCTAATATGTTCTTGTAACCTTCTTTTTTTTTAATTCTTTCTATTCATACAAAATCCCCGACGGCGGAACCACCAAAACAGCCCCAAACACTACTTTCAGTTTCGGCTTGTTATCGCTGCGCCATTCCGAAACTTGTCGGTTACTTTGCATATCAAATTTATTAACTCACGTTTTGTTATCCGTTACATTTTCGAAGTGTGGGTTCCGAAATGGCTCATTGAAGTCAAGCAATTTGTTTGCGATGTTCATCTTTAAGAAAATTTAGCTTCTTCTGAATAAGCCATGCTGCGACGCGTTTCATTATCAAAACATGGACTAAGATGGTGTGAACGTATCCGTGAGACATGTTCTAATCCTGATCAATTTAAATTTACATCGTTTTCCTTATTGAAACAATTTTTTATTGAATTAGGGAGCGTGTTAAATATCTCTTGATAAGTAATATTTCAAAAATATTTGGTAAACCGATTTTCTCGGAGGTTTCTTATAGTTGCTAGATTTCAAAGCTATATGCGACTATACTTTTGATAATAGTATTATAAATGAGCGTTTCGTCTTGCTTGCATATATCTGGATCCCATAAAATTGGGTTTAGAAGTATAATTGTTTTTCTGCCCTGCGTGTTTCGTTCTTTAATTGATTGACCCATTGTTCGGTTTTGTGTCAATTTCATATCACTTCGTATTTATAATTCATGCAGTGTTTGATGCACTTTAAGGTTTGCAAACGACCGAGGATACGATACCGTACTCGATCTTACTTAGAGAGTGTGTGTGACCAACTCCCTTGGACTAGCCATGCAACTTGTGCGCAATAAATAAATTAAGAAAAAATATGATAGAAAAAAATAATATAATGAAATAAAAGTGTTTATAAATAAAAAAATATGATTTTAAACTACATCATTATGTTACATACGTACCTAATTGGAGTAATTTAATTATTTAATTGCCCAAAAAAATAACCAAGTTTCCTGAATACCTTTACTTCCCTTTTTGTGAATAGTTGAGGGATATGATAATTTCTATTCCTTTGGAACTGGCGTTCCGTTCAAGAATTTTTTAAATAGTTTTCTTAGATAATGAAATTAGATGTCTCTTTCACTTCCAGCAATGTGACTGCAATCGGTGATTTTAATATTTGTCTTGGTCTTTTATGAACAGTTTCTTGAGTCATCCCATGCCTGTGGTGTGATAGAGCTTAAGAGATTTCTATTTTTTCTCCTGTCTAAGGGACTTAACAGTTCGCCGACTTTCTGTACTCTTCCGATCACCCAGGCAGTTATTATTTTAACGCATTTTTCTTTACGATTCGTCTTATCTCTGATACATATCTTCGTACCTTCATTTGTAATTTTTTAAATTTCTTATTATTTTGACAAAAAATGGATATATGTAACGATAAAAAAGATAAAATAGCTAATAAAGCATTCGCCAATCTAAGCTCAAAAGTAGGTACGTTTTAAGAAGAAATATCAAAATGTATGTATGTATGTGTGTAGAATTGGGGTCTGTACACTGCGAACTGGTAGATCTATTGTGCCCCCTACTGCTGTCAAGTCGTAAGAGTTACCTTATCGAATAGAGCAGGTCCTCCAGTCCTATTTTCCCTCAGGAACCTTAAGATATTGGACGGCTTCAAGGTGGGTAGCTTCCCTTCCTCAATTTGGGGTGTTCCCAAGAACCGCATCCTAGGGTTTTTTAGAGTGCTGCATTCTGAAAGGATATGAATAGAGGTTTCGTCCTCCTCACAGAATCTACACTCTTCTCCTTCTACCAGTCTGAGTTTCTTGAGGTGTCCCTTCAGGTGGCAATGCCCCGTCAGGGCCCCTGTCAGAACTCTTTTTTACTTAAGCTTATGCATTCTTTGAATCTCTTCTGGTCGTTGTTCTCAAGAAGTATCTTCGCTTGTCTGAATCCTTGCAGCTCCGTCCAATAATTGGATCTCCTGCTTTCTTCTTCTATCTTTAGTTCTTCCTGCATTACGCTGCTACTGATCCCACAGAAAGCCTCTGGCCTTAGAAATGGTGTCTCAGCCCCTTTCCTTGCAAGCTTGTCTACTATTTCATTCCCTTTTATCCCAGTGTGTCTCAGTACCCACATGACGATGACTTTATTATTCTTATTCAAATGATTTAATTTCTCCAGATCATCTTGGAGCTGATAATTTGAGAGCTCAGCGCACTGAAGGCTACTTGACCGTCCGACATGATGATAATTTCTTGGCCGTGATAGTTTTTTTCTTTGTTGAATTGAATAATATCAAAATACATGTATTCTAAAAATATGGGATTTTAGCATGGTGTGACATAACCAAATAATTACTGTAGTCTCAGATAAAATATTGAAAAAACAAATTTTAAGGGATATGTAAAAATTGTCTCATTTTTTTTTTCAGTTTAAAATACAAAGCGATGAAAAGTATAAAATTCAGAATATTATCACTACACAAAATTCGATTCTGCCGCCGCTGTTTTCGGGCTAAAATAGGGGTTAGATTGCTTCAAGGTTAACTAAAGCTTCGGCTAGCGCGCAGCTTAGTTAACGTATTGGCTATTTCAGTTGAAATGTGATTATACTGTTAAACAACTTAAATGAGATTTCATCAAAAACATAAAAATGAGTAAGATCCCACGTCTAACCAAGTCCATAACATCCTTATTATTAAAACTTTTATATACAAATCTCTGCAAGTTATTTACAAATCTTTACAAATGACAGTTATTACTTACATTGACTTAAAGGGTAAGACACGTTTAGTTCCAAGAAACAGCACACTGAATGAGGAGTGAAAATTATTAAAAGTAAAAAAAAATCATAAAAATTTTACAGCGAAAACGTTTTAGTAGCGTAAAAACAGGACAGTTTACAACATCTTTATTTTCGTTTTCACCCATAGGCATATTAAATCCTATAAATTATATTTGTATGTTTGTACTTCTACATAACTAGTTACCAACCTTTTTGGGCTTGGACTTTTTGCTCTTAAAGGCGGACTTTTATCCCTCTCTTTTTCCTTATCTTTTTCTTTATCTCTGTCTTTTCGATCTTTTTTATCTTTCCTACTGTTTTCTCTGTCCTTCTTATCTTTCTTATCCTTTTTGTCATCCTTAAATTTCTTATCACTACTACTACTATTTTCAGTCTGTTTATCCCTATCTTTAGATTTTTCCTTGTCTTTTTCCTTATCTCTGTCTCTCTCCTTGTCTTTGTAAGGGCTTTTGGTTTTATTTTTATCTGTAAAGAAAGAAAATTTATTAAAAATGATAAATATTTAATTTAACTCTGCGAAAATTAAGGAAAATTTAAATATTTAACATAATAACAAAATAGCAAAATTTTTTGACAATCGTGAAATAATATTATAATATAAGTGTGAAGCGACACCGCCATGAGAGAAAGCAACAAACAGAGCCGTGAGTAAATTCAACAGAGAGTCTCTCCTGCCAATACTAACAATTGCTCACTTTGTTGATACAAATATGCATGCATCTTTTAAAATTCTTAGTTTAAATAGGAAATTTCTTACTTTTGTTTCATTTGATTTGCCGCCGGTTGGGGAGTATAATAATAAATATAGTATCGGTATAAAAATCAACATACGTAACATTATCTATTAAACCGTCTGTAGCTTTTCCAGTTCTTAGTGTAGACTTTGATCAGCGACAGCTGTGTAGCGTGAAACGTTATCTTTCGAATGCGGAGTCTCCTGTGTCTGCAGACAAATCAGTCTTGTTGTAGCCTTCGATTGTATAAGAGCTATTTTTTCTTGTTTGACCGAAAAAAATATAAGTGTAATAATAGAGGGATGAATTGTCGTGAAATTTCACATGAAATTTGGAAAAACCGCAACTGAAAGATTTTATTATGAAAATTGCATGGCAATGAATGTTTATCACGTGAGCGAATTTTTGAGTGGTTTAAGCGTTTCCAAGATGGCAGAGAAGACGTTAAAGATGTTTCACGTCCGTCTTGCTCTTTTACGTCAAAAATGAATGAAAATATTGGAAAAGTTGGTAATTTGAATCCATCTAACCATGGGTTAACAATTGGTGCGATTGCTGAGACTGTAAGAACAAACAAACAAGGCGTAAGGAAAATTTTACATAACAATTATAACATTCCAAACTGTGCTAAAATGGTACCTAAAATTCTAACAATCGAACAAAAATAAGCTCGCGATAACTTTTGTACTGACACTTTGAATGCCACTGAAAACGACCTCATCTTGTCGGAAAGAGTGATAATATGTGACGAATGTTTTTCACTTATGGTCCTGAAACTAAACGCCAATCCATGCATTGGGGGTCCAAGTTCACCGAGAGATAAAAAAAGCTCAAATGAGCAAATCAAGATTCAAAGCGATGATGATTGTTTTTTTCGATACTCCAGGGATTGTGTACCTTCACTGGGTTCCTAAAGGTAGAACAAAAAATTAACACTACTACCTTGAGGTTCTTGCTCAAATCCATGAATGAATTAAAAAACGATCTGAATTGTGGTATAACAAGCCATGGGTTCTCCATCAAGATAACGCGCGCGTTCATTCTGCATTGTCTGTCAAGAAGTTTCTAGTCAAATACAATTACCCACTGTTAGACCAGCCACCTTATTCGCCTGACCTGGCACTATGTGACTTTTATATGTTCCCCAAGGTCAAATCTGCATTAAAAGAAAGAAGATTTCAGTCCGTTGAAGCTGTAAAAGAAAACAGCGGCACGCGTTATGAAAGAGTTCAGAAAATGACTTCCAGCACTGCTTCGAACAATGGAAATTCACGTGAAGCGTTGTAGAGATAGAGGAGGGGTGTATATTGAAGGTGATAATAACTAAATATGTATAAATCTAATATAAAATGTTTTACAGCAATATTCTCGTTATCTTATAGTCTTATAAGTCTTAAAAACGGCCATATGAAAATTATCATATAAAATCTTAGTTACAATTTAAAACGATTCTAGAGTTTTAAAATCCTACCACAGACGGCTAAAATGGATGTTTATTTTTTAACATAATTTTTATATCTCATAAGCGGTTGAAATTGGACGCCTAAAAATTTGCATGTGTTTAGTTTTCGTGTGTTTTCCTATGCTAGATCCATTATTACAAATGAGAAAAAAATGCGGTTATTTTTGTGAAACTTATCGAATTCTAATACATTTTTATGTAGAATTCAATGGCGTACTCATTTTCTTCCCAAGAGCCAAGGGTTTTTAGGCGTTGGAACTTAAGAATTATCTGATGAAACACCTTTTATATTATGTACTTATATCGTGACATGGTCGGACGCGAAAAACCATATTTAAATGAAAAATATGAAAATTTTATTTTATTATCTTAGTATTTTTTAGTTTTCTTTTTTGATGAACTCCCGATACTCAGTACAACCTAATATTAATACACAGATAGTTAAACAAAAAAAAATTGAAAATCAAGTATATATTATAATATTAACAGACAGCCAATTGTGAACACAGGAAGAGATTAACATAATGATACGCAGGTAAATCAAATTTGTCTAAAGAAAGTTCTCGGTAGATTGTTCTTTTAAGAACCTCGCATTCACAGATATAAATGTGCGGACCGGCCAGAAAGTCATATTATCCATAGGGTCGTAGTAATAATATAGTCTTCGAATATCGCCGACATTATAGCAATAGTTGATCTGAATCTGAAATAATGGTGTAAGACTTGGTTGACACAAAGATTTTTCCTCATATTAATTGATAGGAGAAACGAAAATTGGCACAGACAAACATTATTTGCGTATGGATAAAGATACTCGTTTAAAACTTTGTTAATTCGGTCCGTCGATTGAGAACAATATACAGTAATGAAAGATGCAATTTCGGCGATTGGAGAACTGCCACATACGTGCAGATTTAACTCCGGCTGAAGCCTCCCAGTAGACGAATGAATTAACTTTTCTTTTGCTTCAACTGCTGTTACAGTTCAGCTACCCAGTTCTATTTAATCTTACACACGCTCTAATTGGCCTGCACAGGCGCGACTGTACAGATCGACCAGCGATGCTTGCCTAAACGTGTATGGGGATTTTATTGTACATACAGCAAAGGATAGACGACTAAATATAAAAATACACAATGGTGTGATTGGTTATTAAAAAAAGTCTTTCAGTATGATAAAAAAAAATTATTACCTGAGACTTTATCTCCTTTATCCTTGTCACTAGATTTAACTACTGGCTTTGAAGACTCTTTAGTTTTAGGAACCTCTGTAACCCTGCTTGTTTTTGTGATCGGAGTGCCTGAAATTAAAAAAAAATACAATAATAAGAGTAATACTTATTGACAATTGGTTGAATACATTAAATCTAATATTGAAATTCATCTTTTGCAGAAAGAGGTTTGTTTATTTTTTAACTTTACAAACTAACCGCTTTCACAATGTTAAAATGAAGAGAATCTTGATATTACAAGTTCAACGTACCAAACAAATCGGTAAACTGGTCACCTCTGGATTCCTCAGGCTTTAATTTGTATTTCTTGGGTTGGTCGGAACCTCCCAATTTAGGCTTACTTGTCATTTGTAGTTTTTCTTCTATCTTAGAAGAATAATTAGAAGAGTTTTCTGAGTTACTACCCGAGCCCACCTAAAATAAGTTAATGTACATACAAGTGTGTTACTTATTTACTAAGAATCATACAAATACTTTAAAAGGAATTTGAAATCCCAATAATATATTTTACAAGGTAGAAAACATTGCAGTTTTCTGGTTCCATTTCTTACAATTTAAGTTAACTAGCAGCTTTCCTAGTTAAAGATGCTCTGTGCGCTTGTTCCTAATTGAAAAATACGGAGTACAATTTTCAAAGTTAAGAACTTTTTCAAATTATGACCAAAAGTTTTAAAATTTCAGGTACTCTTGAACCCACCTTTGGGTGTATGTTTTTCTTGAACGAGGGAACTAATGCAAATTTACAAGGAAAAAATGTGAAAAAAGATCCAAAGTAAAAGGTAATATACTCATTAGTGTGCATCATCTTTCCCGTGCCGTTATACATACATATTTTTTAATGAGAAGTTGTTTATGAAATGCATTGAAAATAACAGGATACTGATTATCTAGTGTATTACTATAACTTTAAACCACTATATTTTTAAAGATACCTAATTAAAAAGTTAACCACAAGTAAATGTGGAATAAATTTTGTATCAACAGTAAACAATAACTCAAGAAAAAATAAATACAGGGCAGTACAAAAATCTTAATAAAACTTATTATTTTCAACATTCACAATAAACTTTATACACATTTATTTATTTATTAACAAAAATTCAGCAAAAAAAAAGATTAAGGGAACCGGACAATAGTAAAAATACAAGAAATTGTAGCTAGCTGGATTAACAAATAATAAAAAAAAAAGAAAAAAGTCATAATTTCTAAAGGGATCACAAAAATAATTACCTACTGTATTGATACGGTTTATAAAAGGGGATCAATGTATATTTTAATATTAAACAGGCCAACAAAATTTAACTGCTTTTTACTAATAGAAATTTTAGTATATTTTTCCGTAGGATTTTAATGAGCTGGATCCGAATCTGGCTTCAGAATTGCTCTATCAAGTCAGGTTTTTGAGATATCCGAACCTAAAAGTGCAAAAAACACTGTTTTTCGACATATTTGAGGTTATGCAAAATCATAAAGTATTTTTTTTTTCACAAAACAAGTAGGAGCACCTGAAAGTATGATCCTTTCTCTTTAAAAACAATTTTGAAATGTCCAGATATCTTTTTTTCACTGAGATATGCTAATTTGAACTTTGTGTCTCACCGATCTACTCGAATGCAAGCCAAAAACATAGTACAAGCTATCTCTTTGAGTGACCTCTATTATTTTGATGAAAATAACTGTATAAGCATTCTAAGGGTCGTTGATTACAACTCAACCGTGAAAGTTTTAAAATTCAAAATGGCGGATCCAATATGGCGGTCAAAAATTTCAAAAAGTTTTTAATTTTAGTGAAAATTTGTGTAAATAGGTATTCTCGAGATTGCTGATTGCCAATCCACGGTTAGATTTTGAAAATATAAACAGCTGAGAAATTTATCAGCTATATTGGATCTATTGTTTCAGTTTTTAAAATCTTCTGCTCTTGCCTACGTCAAAAGGAAAGGCCTTTTATTAAAAATAAAATGATGACCTTGAATTAACTATAAAGGTAATTTCCAGGTTAAAATTAACGTCACCATTGACTGACTTTCTTAAAATCTGACCTTGGATTCGTAATCAGCAACCTCCAATATACCTCCTGAAACCGATACATAAATTTTCTTTAACGTTTAAAACTTTTTGTAATTTTTGTCCGCCATACTGGATTCGCCATTTTGAATTTTCGAGATCTGTTGGTGGATTTATAATCAGCGGCCCCTAAAATATTTATATAATAATTTTCATTAAAATAACAAAATTTGGAAAAGTACACTCAAAGAGGTAACTTGTAATCTGTTTTTGGCATGCATTCGAGTAGATCGGTGAGACGCAAATTTTAAATTAGCATATATCGGTAAAAAAAAGATATCTTGACATTTCATAATTGATTGTGAACAAAAAGTATCTTGTGATTTTACATAACCTTAAATATGGCAAAAAACAGCGTTTTTTTCACTTTTAGGTTACGATAACTTAAATACCTAACGTGATGGAACAATTCTGAAGCCAAATTCGTATTCAGCGCACCAAAATCTTTCGGGAAAGTAAACTAGATTTTCTGTTACTTGACCCTTGTTGGACTGTGTTGTTAAAAAACAAATATTATTTAAAAAACATCATTTATTGCGTTTTCTAAATAAGTTTATATTTTGTAATTTTCCATTGATCGAAAGAGTAGGTTCTGGTATTGTTCAAGTTTTTCATAACTCTTCAATTTTCGTTTATGGTTCTTATCATTCAGTGGTTGTCTGCATATTATGTATACAATTATTTTGGTTTGTTATTTGCCCTCTACCCGTCAAGATTTTTAATATGACCCAGTATTCACCTTGAGAAGCAAATTTTGCGATGCCGCTTATGGAGAAGTTTACAGTATCTTTTTATGAAAGAAAAATAAAGAAAAACGGTTGTAAAAGTTCAAAGCTGCGCTTTGCAACAATATTTTTGTTTGGTTTGCCCGAAATGTTGTTCAACGTTCATGTCCCTTCTCGTATAACTTGGTTTCCTCTATCAGACTGTGATTAATAATGAGAGTTTTATTCCACTACCCTAATATAGAAAAAATTTGAAGAAAAATAGTCTTTTACTGAATTTTACCAATTTTATAGAACTTTTTACGTTGCCCCTATAAAAATTCTTGTTCCATTTCAATACAAAAAACAGGTAATAAATAACATTCGTATGTTATCGACGCTCTGTTTTAGCGGCAGCGCTCAGCTATGTGAAGACACACCAAAACTTTAAACGTGTCTTTGTCTGATATAATTTAAGAAAATATTACTTTTAAAGATTAGGAAACTTGAAAAATGAGATTAAACCAGGAACCCGTCAATTTCCATCGACAAAAAGGAAAAAAGAGACTAATAAGCAATTCGGATTGTTTTAACAGAATAACTTATTAAAAAACTTACCACCGCGCCTCCCTTCAGTAACTTATTCCTAAAATCTTCACCAACTGAGTGAAAAGTATACTTTTCCTTCTGAACTTTATGTATCGGAGGGCCGCTGGGTTGCAGCTGTAGATCATAATTAAACTGGATCTTCTTAGGTTCCTGACTGTTCTTCAGGTAGATGTGGATTGGTAAGTTAAAACCGGCATATCCGGAAGTCCGAACCGAGTAAGGTGGTTCTTTTACAACTAAAACAATAGAAACATGATATTACATCTGTAGTTACAGTTTTAGTTAATAATTTGTACAGCAGTCGATAGATTTTACGCCACAGATTAAAAAAATATTAGTATTATTTACGATGGTGAGCGTGTTAGGTTAAAAAAAGAAATACTGGTCCGTAATTGAAAAATCGATTTTAAGATGTTTAAGACAAAACATTTTGCTAAAAAGTTTCTTACTTTATCTTATGGAGCAATAAAGTTGCAAATATATGTTTTTTATAGTACATTTATAAATATATCTGTAAAAAATAAAAAGGAAAATTTTTGGTCGACATAAAAAAATACTGCAACAAATTTATCAATAAACATGTTATTGGAGTTCACTATTTTTACAATGGTGCTTATAACAATAATCTACAAAGATACTAATTTCTTATCAATTGTCCTTTATTTTGAAAAAAGACCGACACACGTGTTTTATGACCACAAAAGTTGCTACACTGCCAGTTGTTGATTTTTTAGAATTGGCGGCTTGAGTAATTGTTCTTGTATTTAAGAGAGTATAATCTTTTAAATATGGGTATATAATTTTAAAAACTATTAGTTTAGAGTTCAGTGTTATTTGTGATGTTCATGTGTTAGTTACAACAGTTGATAAGCGCATAAAATGGCAAAATGAAACAGATTTCTTTTGAACAGGAGTGCATCTGTACTTTGAGCTAGGAAGGATATTCAATACGCAAAATTTCAGACAAGGTCGGCGTTTCATATAAAGGAGTACATTATACTCTTATATGAAAAGCAGCTACTGGAGGAAATCAAGACCGAAAGAGATCTGGACGTCCCAAATCTACAACAAAGTAGGAAGATAATGTTGTAATGTTATCGAAATGAAATCGACGTTTACTGTCCGCGGGGCTGAGAAGATGCATAGCAGCCAAAAACCGATATTAACTAGTATTCATAAAAAAAATAGACTGGCGTGGGTTAAAACACATAAAAACTAGAAAGAAAAAAACTGGGAAAAAGTCCTTTGGACGGATGAGTCCAAATTTCAGATTTATGGATCTAATAGACGTATTTTTGAGCGCCGATTAAAAGACGAACGGGCTTCTGAAGCGTGAACTATGAAAACTGTTAGGCATGGTGGTGGTAGCGTGACGGTTTGGACATACTTTGGTACTAATAAGCCCGGTCATATGATAAAAGTTGATGGAAAAATAAATAAAGACTATCTGAAAATACTTCAAGAATTTAATTGGTCAAAGTTTTGTTTTTCAACAACCTAAACATTCATCTAAATTATGTCAGGGGTTCTTAGAGCAAAAACGAAATGAAAAATTCTGCAAATTATGAAATGGCACCACAATCGCCAGATCTTTCTCTTATTGAGATAGTATGGGATGAACTTAACTGCTAAGTGAAGAATCGTTGTTCATCGAGCTTAGCACAGTTATGGGAATATTTACAGAGCGAATGAAAGTCACGGAACTCCGTATATTTCGGTAAATTACGTACAACTTATTTATTTGTACTAAACATATTTAACTAAGTTAGTTAGTCTAAGGTTTGATTAGGATTTAAGTGTAATAAAGCATAATTTACATATTTTACTGTGTTTTTTTATTAAAATTATCTTAGTGTTCCCAAACTTTTGAATGTTCGCGTATATAATTTCCTAATGTTTGCCTGTCTTCATTTCCATACTTTTTTAAAGCCTGATATTTGTAAGATCAGACTGTGGAAATGAACGGTGAAGAACTTAATTTTTTATTTCTTTTCGGAATTAGACATAAGGATAGCAATGACTTTTGTAATAGTCTTGAAATGTTTCAAGTATATAATTAAAATTGTTTAAAAAAATTATTCCGATTTCAAAAATTTGTACTAAAAAGAAAATATAAATCAATAACTGTTTTAAATTAATTATAGGTGGATATATCATTATTATATTTTTTTGCCTTCGTTCAGAGTGTGGTTTGTGGAAATTTTTTATAACTTTTAAAGGATCCCGCGCAAAACCATTAAAAAAGACTTTCTATAAATCAAATCAGCTAAAATTTGTACGCTTTATCTGCTTAGTATCAAAGTCAGAGTATCGTTTACGCAAACATACGTAATATTCAATACACAAGCAACTTACAGGGCGTGCCTTTCGAAGAAAAAATTTTAACGAGCATATGTGACAATTACGCAGGCATCTTAGGGCTGATCTTTAAATTCTTTTAAATGACTCTTATCTAAACGTTTCTACGAGAAAATAGATTTAATCTACGGAATCATACTTATATTTATACAGGGTGTCTCTAAAAAGTACAAAACGCTAGGGCAAATTCCTAAGGCCCAAGGATTTAGTCGAATCTACCTTGGTCCAAAAATGTACATACTTTATGTAAATTTTTATGGTTATTAGCCTGTTGGCCCTTAAATACGCTCCAAATTTTTGGACCAGTCCTAAGCCTGGATAAAGTGTGAAGGGGGCTAGGATGAGCTTGAGTACGCAATAAAACATTTAAATTCGAGTATCTCAGAAACAGTTGCTCGAAGCGACACGTACTAGGTATAATTACCCTCTGTGAGACCTTTACCCAAAGTCACTAAACCTGAACAGTTGTCCAACCTTCACGCTAATAGTTTGTTGCCTGTCAACTCTAAGATCTCCGAGATAATTATTCATGTTAAAATGGTTAAATTTATTTCTAACATTGATTTATTTTCAAAATGTCAGTCAGGATTTCGTACTGGACACAGCACGACTACAGTTTTTGCGAGTGTTTTGTACGATATAATACGAGTGGCGGTGAGTGGTGACTTAACAACTTTGATCCTATTGGACTTTAGAAAGGCCTTTGATACTATTGGACATGAATTACTCTGCGCGAAACTTCATTACTATTGTTTTTCAGATGAAATAATTGAACTGGTTTGTAACTATTTGAAGGATAGGAGTCGGTTTGTGAAACTGAATGATGATGTTTTTCAACCTAGATCTGTGAATAAAAGCGTGACAGAGGGATCAATCCTGGGACCTTTACATTATATATAGAAGCAGTTTCGCCAAAGATTGTTCGATTCATCCATTTGCTAATGATACACAGATGTATGCTAGTTATATCAGAGAGAACGCCGAGCAAAGGTCTTTGTTTCCCTAAATAATACACTAAGAACAATTCATTTATACTCGATTGAACACGGTCTTAAATCTTTTCAAATCAGCAGTAATTTTGGTTTGGAGTTGGACATTGCCCTCGATGGGATCAAAATTCAACCTTTGGATTCTGTTAAGAGCCTTATATGTTGATAGAAACTTATGTTTTAGGACTCCGGTTAAACGCATGGTTCAAAGAGAATATACATCATTAAAGAATCTTTATAGAAGCAGATTTATAGTAAGCAAAAATCTAAAGAAAAAGCTATGTGAAACACTAGTGTTGAATCATGCCAATTATGCGGATGTGGTATTTGGTCCCAGTCTGTAGTGTCGCTCAAGTCATACTGTTCAAAAGATTCCAAACTCCTCTATCAAATTTATATGTGGTGTCCGAAAAGGGGAAAATGTTTCACCTAGGTTGGCAGAATAGGGGTGGCTTAATATGCATAGTAGACGAAAATTACATCTAGCGTCATTGGTTCAACGGGCACTTGAAACGAACTCTCCTATGTATTTCAGAGAAAAGTTATAGTATAAAACATTTATACATAGTGTGGATATTCGTAATGTTTAATTGCTGAATGTTCCTAGGCATAGAAAGTCTCTATATAAGAGATCATTAAGCTATACTGCAGTGAATGTTTACAATTCAATACCTCGTGCTATTCGGTCAAAATTAATTTACAGCTTTAAACGGTCGTACAAAAATGTTTTAAACAAGCTGTTTAGGTGTGTTTAGGTCCTACTATTGGCTATTTGTTCCTAATTTAAAGTGTTCTTAATTTGATGTAATCTGAATTTTATTTAGTGTATTACATTATTATGTTCCTTTTAGTGTATTGTATAGAATATGTATTTGGTAAAATTATGTACTATGATCTATTTTTGAATTTTAATGTTTATAACATGTAATTCATATACTATAAAAGTTTTATTGCACTCGGTTGAGCAGAGTAGTTTCACTGAAATTCGCCGAGTCTAAAATAAGAACATTTAATTATATTATTACTATTATATCTTTTTTGGATAAAAGATGTCAATAAATAAGAATTTTTAATTCGAAATTTAATATACCGAGACACAAAAAAGTTATGAAGCTTTAGATGTATGCGAAGTGCTGCTAGTGTCGCCTTTTGAAGTGTACATCGAAACTAGATTCAGATCTTCATTTCTCATACTAAAGAACTTCAAAGTACCAAACTTAGTGCAAATCAAGCTAGTGTTAAGATACATACTTACAGAAAAGGTTTACAAACTTTGACATCATGTATTTCGAAAACTATCAACTTTGGACCAAGGTAAATTGGGCTAAATCCTAATATTTTAGCTTCAGGAATTTGCGCTAGTGTTTTGTACAGACCTTTTAGAGACATTGGATATAGAATACTCATTTTTTTGTCTGCCCTTTAGAGGGCTAAAAGATCTAAGTGAGTTCGTGAAAAGAGTCCATGGGGTCAACCCTGGCAACCCCTTCGAAAATTTGGAAAAACAATTTTTATTTGCAAAAAAATCGGCTTTTCCCTGATCTCAAATTGTCTGCCATTAAAGTGAAAGGGTGGTCACCCAAATTGAATTCACGAAAAAAAAATGGCAGACAAGTTGCATTGGTCGACAGGTGGAAACGTAGGGTGAACTTACAAAAAAAAATCATAAAATCCGGATTTATTTTCGTCTACCAATGAACAATATGAAAGAGAGAGTAATAAATTTTGTGTAAAAAAGGCAGATAGTTTCCCATAACGAAATCTTTTTTTCCGGTGGAAAATTATGACAAAATTTCGTCCAAGTTTTCACGATCAGAATTTGTCTGCCGATGTGGCTACTTGAAGATAATACCAATTTATCAGGGCTATGAATTTGGCAGACAAATTGGAAGTTGGGAAAATTGTAGCAGATAAAAGAAAAGTCGAAAAAAAACTTCTTATATTTTCCCTGATTTATTTTTGTCTGCCATTTTGTGTTTCGATTAGAGGTATCATAAAATGTTCATACCTACATTGACCGACAAGTACAACGCTTCGCAAATAAATAAAAAAGTTAATACTTGAAACCATATGTTACAACATGCAGGTTTCATATTTATGAATAAATTTCACTGATTTTTTTTTGGTGTCATTTTGTATTTTGGTTAAAAATAAACATTTTTAACGATAAATGCGGCTAAAACGTTGCACAGGCAGACGTAAATATGTAATTTCGTACAAATTTTAATTTTTGCGACTTTGAAATTTGTTAAAATAAATTCCTGGAGAGAAAGTAAGCCAAATTAATTAGAAATGTATTGACTTACTAATACTCTGATGCCTAAATTATGACGCAACGCTATCTGTAGAAAGCCACGTGGACACAAAGTTAGCTTTTTTGTAGAAAAAGATTGCTTAGGAATTTTAAGTATTTAAAATAAAAATCATACACTCAAACATATGAAATGAAAACATACATAAACAATAAATTTCTGTACCTATACCTATATATACAGTACTAATTATAGAACCTAAAATTTTTGATGTTACTGTGCATCTGGTATGTGAGAGATCATTTGCAATTGTTGATTCATTTGCGAAGCTCTTTACTTGTCTGCCAATGTAGGTATGAACATTTTATGATACCTTTAATCGAAATACAAAATGGCGGACAAAAATAAATCAGGGAAATATTCACTTTTTAACCGACTTCTAAAAGGAGGTTCTCAATTCGTCGAATATGTATGTTTTTTTATGTGTGTACACCGATTACTCCGGAACGGCGATACCGATTTGAATGAAATTTTTTACATTATGTTCAGGAAGTTGTTGCGGTGATCCCACATTTTTTTGGACGAAATTGGTGCAGTAATATCCAAGATGGCGCTGACAATATGGCGGCCAAAAAAATTGATTTTGTTTGATTTTCTCCAAAATTGGTATGGGGGAATTTTTGCGGTCGTACACAACGAAATTGAAATTATTTAAAAAAAAATCAATATGGCGGATACAATATGGGGGACAAAAAAATTAAATTTTGTCTGATTTTCTCCAAAATTGGTGTGGGGGAGTTTTCCGGGTCGCACATAATGGATCCAAAATATTTTTAAAAAATTCAATATGGCGGATACAATTTTGGCCGATTTCCTCCAAAATTGGTGCGAAGGAGTTTTCTGGGTCGTACATAACTAATCTAAAATTATTTTTAACAAAATTTATTATGGCGGATCCAATATGGCGGACGAAAAAATCAATTTTGTCCGATTTTCTTCAAAATTGGTACGGAGGCGTCTTCGCACATAACGAATTCGAAATTATTTTTAAAAAATTCAATATGGCGGATCCAAGATGGTGGATTAAATATTCTACATCTCCCGATTTTGTCTAAAATCAGTATTGGGGTATTTTTGTTAGTGTTAATTATGAATTTAAAATATTTTTTGAAAAACTCAATCTGGCAGATTCAATATGGTGTCCTAAAAATTTTACATTTTTGGATTTTCTCCCAAACTGATATAGGATGTTCTTGAGGGCGTAAATTATGAATTTAAAAGTATTTTTTCAGGATTCAATATGGCAAATCCAAGATAGCGGACTAAAAATTCTACATTTTTCAGTTTTGTTCAAAGGTGGGTGTGGATCGTTTTTGAAGATGTACATAGCGAATATTAGTCTAGAAATTTTAAATTTCCGGATTTCATCCAAAATTGGTACTAGGGGGCTTTGAAGGGTTTAGATTTAGATTAGATGAGGACTTAAAATAATTTTTTTGAAATTCAATATAGCGGATGCAATATGGTGAGTTGAAAATTTTACCATATTTGCATTTTTTCAGATTTGGTATTAGAGGGTTTTCGGGGTCGTGTATTTCGAAAATGAAGTTAATTTTTTACACCTATTAAGTTGATAAGATACAATATGAGGGATAGAAAATTTTTCAGTATTTCGATTTTGTCTAAAATTGATATTGTGGGGTTCTTGAGGTGTATACAAACTCAAAATGCAGTATAAACTATATCGAGCTAAGAAATTTACAGCTCAGGTTCTTTAAATATTGAAAATTGATATTGTGGGGGTTCTTGAGGCGTATACAAACTCAATATGCAGTAGAAAATATATCGAGTAGACAAATTTACATCTTAGGTTCTTTAAACATCGATATTGGAAGGTTTTGGGGCCTATATTACCAACCTAAAATTAATTTGAAATTTAAGATAGTGGATTTACTATCACAGACTAAATATTTGTTTGACACGATTTTACTGGTATTTGGAAAACTCTAAGAACCAAAGAATTTTTAGTGGTTCATTTTAGGGTGATTTACAACTTTGGATAAAACGGGTACTTTTTTGCCACCTTGGAGTCATTGCGAGGTACACTAATATCGATTGGTACTTGGTTCAATAATTTATGAATATCATAATGAATTCTAAAACTAAAAATAGAAAAATAAAATTTTTATAAAAAAAATTGAACTGACTTCTAAAAGTGAGCTAAAAAGTGAAAAATAACTATAAATTTTTATTTGAAATTGAACTTTTTGAATTCGGCGACAAATTATTTGTAAATGAAATAAATAACTACTAATATATACAAATTATGGTAAGAAAGCAATTACAAATAAAGTATTTTTAATCTATTTATGCAAATTACATTTTGTCAGGTAATTGTTTGGCGCCGACTTTAAAAAGTTCAATTTCATATAAAAATTTATAGTTATTTTTCACTTTTTAGCTCACTTTAGAAGTCGGTTCAATTTTTTTATAAAAATTTTATTTCAACTTTTTTATTTATTTTTAATTTTTTGACATGCTGTACTTGTCTGGCAATGTAGGTATGAACTTTTTATGATGCCTTTAATCAAAATTCAAAATGGCAGACAAAAATAAATCAGAGGAATTTTTAGATGTTATATTACACACATGTATCTGGTATATGAGAGATCATCTGCGACTGCTGATTCATTTGCGAAACGTTTTACTTGTCTGCCAATGTAGGTATGAATATTTTATAATACCTTTAATCGAAATACAAAATGGCAGACAAATATAAATCAAGGAAATTTTCACTTTTTTTTCAACAACTTTTTTATTTATTTCTAAATTTGCGACGCGCTGTACTTGTCTGCCAATGTAGGTATAAACCTTTTATGATACCTTTAATCGAAATACAAAATGGCAGACAAAAATAAATCAGCGAAATTTTCACTTTGTTTCCAACAAATTTTTTATTTATTTACAGATTTGCGACGCGATATACTTGTCTGTTGATATGAATATTTTATGATAAGGGGAATACGTGAGTCTTAGTTTTATGTAGATTCTGATGGTGGAAACTTGGTCGAAATTTTCTCATAATTTTCCACCGGAAAAAAAAAGATTTCGTTATGGGCAAAGCGTCTACCATTTTTTTACATACAATTTGTTACTCTATCTTTCATATTGTTCATTGGCAGACGAAAATAAATTAGGATTTTTTGATTATTTTTTTGCTAATTCACCCCTATGTTTCCACCCCTTCGACCATTGCACCTAGTCTGCCATTTTTTTCTGTGAACTGAATTTGGGTGACTACCCTTTCACTTTAATGGCAGATACTTTGAGATCAGGGATCAGATTTTTTTTGCAAATGAAAATTGTTTTTCCAAATTTTCGAAGGGGCTGTCAGGGTTGACCCCATGGACTCTTTTCACGAACTCACTTAGATCTTTTAGCCTTCCAAAAAGCAGACAAAAAAAATGAGTCCATTTCACTTTATGGACAGCTGACGGTCCTACTTTTTGTCCAGAAAAAATGGAACTATTCAACGCTCCAGTACCACAGCGATGTGATCGTCAATAGTTGATGGCCGTCTAGCATGCGAATCATCTTAAGACGTCTAGACGTCTTTACGACCTTTAGTGAACGCCTTACGCCACTCAAAAGCTCGATGTGACATAAGTATAATCCTTCAGCTAGGCTCCATTTCACCTTTCCAATGTTTGCGTAAAGTTAATTTAGTTCAGAATACACGACGAAGCAGAACGTTCAACTAAAACTACTGTAACTTGTAACGAAATTGGTGTCACCTACAGTTGTACCACCTTTTCAAAATGATACACTCGGTTTCAAATACGTGTGCGGTTTAAGTTCAAAAGTTCCATATATTTCCGGACAGAAACTGCATGTTTTAACGTTGCAAATTCGTTGTTTTTATATTATTGTGTTTAATTCCATTATGTAATTATTATTTTATGTTATTTGGGGCATGTCCGACATAAAAAAGGTATGGTTTCCTTTAAGTTTTGAAAAGCGTACTCGATGCCAATATGAATGATCGAAATGTTGAGGTTAAAATAACTGATCGGTTTACGGTACTATTGACCAAAGGTCCTTACCGCTAATCCTGTATCGCCCAGATAAAGGGTTCCTTGAGGCAACTTTCTCGAAAACTGGCCATTTTAAAACCTCGTGCCCATTAGGATTTTTAATCTACACCGCAAAAACTACATATTTCCGAATTGGAATTATTTTTATGGGATCTCATCGGGAGATTCCTCTACAACATACTGACTCACTCCTATTAAAAGTTATGCACGAAAAACTCAGCTTGCCAAAAATTTCTTTTTTTTTTTAATTTTTTAGTCGTCTTACATAAACCTGGTATGGAAATATTTTTACGGATTCCTTTAGGACTACATTCTACAATACGAGTATACTACGCATCAAAATATCTCACTCTTATCAAATGTTACATACAAAAAAAATCGCTCCAGCTTTTAATCTCTTACAATAAAATTGGTCAGGAGTGTTTCTTATAACATATTGAAAACCTCATCAAAATATTCAACTCCTATCAAAAGTTATGCGTGAAATTCTGAACGTCCCCCCTTTTTTTTTTAACTCGGTTAAAAATTAGGTACAAGCTTAGGCAATAAAATTAAAGTCAAAATTATCAAATAAAATTACAGACAAAATTATACAATTTAACCAAATTTAACGGTCTCTCCTTAATATGTCTGAATTACCAATGTTGAGAATTCAATTGGTAAAACCCTATAAAGACATATAAAGTATATTTTATTCCGAAATTTTGACAGTATATGCTTTCCTTGCGGATAATTCCACACCTAAGGCCCTCATCGCAAAGTATAGCTATTCATTTAATTGACCTAAAACAATTTTACTTACATGCCCTGTAAAATTTAAATATATTCCATTCAATATATCTTGTGGAACACAATGAGATCAAAGATGAAGTAAAACTACATTAGACGACCATTAATACAATCGATTTCAACTAATGCATTTTTTTTTCAAGGAACATTATTGATTTGTAATCAGGGAAGCAACATTATCAAATACAATAACAATCTTTCGAATGCAAAAGAAAATAACCTTAAAGCTGACATGTTGCTGAATAAGGTTGAATAATTTAGGCTTATATGTTTATTAATGTTTAAAACTCCCATTGTCCATCAATAATCACATGTGAGTATGTAATAAGTACTACGTTATTTAGTTTTACTACATCGCGTTTATTTATACAATGGGTCTCGTCATTATAAAAAAAATTGAAAATAAACTTCGTTAAAATTGAAGTAAATATTTCGCCTTTTATTTAAATATACGTAATACACGACCCCCTCTCAGGGGAATCATCACCTTGTCGTTGGTGAGAGGGCTCAGTAACCTTCAATATCCAGGGAGCGATGCCGGCGGTAGCGTAGCTACTGGCAGGGACACCCATGCCGGTAAGGTCTCGAAGAGATGAAGGCGAAGCTAAGAAGGTTCCCACGCAGCGTCTGATCCAGAATGGGCGGCTGCAAACAGCGTCGGTACTTCATGTTAGAAGCGGCTGATTCTCAAGGCCAGGAAAGCAACGGGAAACTACCTGGTATCAAAATATTTCCCCAGGACACCACAATGGCTGAAAACAAGAAAGACACGGCCCTCAGTCCCGGGCACCCCTTAAATGGGGAGAGGGTGCTAAGAATCTCCCGGTCAGCCAATAATGTCCTAAATGTGAAAAAGATCGGTACTTGGAACGTTCGAAGCATGTACCAACCAGGCAAGGTAGCAAATATTATTCAAGAAATGAAACACCTAGACATAGATATTTTGGGATGCAGTGAAGTCCGATGGC
The DNA here is from genome assembly GCA_034092305.1 of Diaprepes abbreviatus. Classification (NCBI taxonomy): domain Eukaryota; kingdom Metazoa; phylum Arthropoda; class Insecta; order Coleoptera; family Curculionidae; genus Diaprepes; species Diaprepes abbreviatus. The sequence continues at coordinate 1,688,845 of JASJET010000261.1, read as the reverse complement.
CAAATTCCGGAAAAACAGTCATAGGCGAGCACCATGTCTACTACTCAGGAGATGAAACAACACGAAACAGAAATGGCGTAGCTATAATAATAAAAAATGAAATTGCTAAAGCAGTGATAGGATTTATACCCATGTCAGATAGAGTTGCACTGCTGAAGATTAACTCCAGATCCTCTAACATGAACATCATTCAAGTTTACGCACCCACAGCCGAATCTACTGAAGTAGAAATAGAAACATTTTATCAGACCCTAGAAGACGCTCTAAAACTCACGAAGAAACATGAATTAAATATTATCATGGGCGATTTTAACGCCAAAATAGGAGAGGGTACAGTTGAGAAGGTTGTGGGAAGATACGGTCTTGGCACAAGAAATGAGAGAGGCGAAAGGCTGATCCAGTTCTGCCAGGAGACTGACATGGTTGTCATGAATACATTTTTCAAACTGCATCCCAGAAGGCTTTACACATGGAAAGCTCCAGGAGATACTCCAGAGAGAATTATTAGGAACCAAATTGATTTTATCAACATAAACAAAAGGTTTCGAAACTCTATCACCTCAGCAAAAACATACCCAAGCGCAGATGTCTTCTCGGACCACAATCTATTAGTGGCAAATATCAAGATACGACTCAAAGTTATTCGTAAGAAAAGGACTCCCAGAAAGAACATAAGACTACTGAAAGAAAATAACATCCAAGAAAAGGTGAAAGAAGAGCTAAATAAAAACTTTGCCAAAATAGCTGAAAGCTACACCGACGATATAGAAGAACAGTGGAACGAAATGAAGACAGTTATCACTACACTAACAAACGAAAATCTGAAATCAAGAAAAGAAAAGAAGCAAGAATGGATGACAGACGAAATATTACAGATGATGGAGGAACGGCGAAGATTCAAAAATAAAAATATACACGAATACAACAAGCTCCACAAGAATATACTGCGGAAAATAAAGGAAGCAAAAGAGGCATTGTTGACTGAGAAATGCATAGAAATTGAAACTCTTCAACAAAAACATGATGACTTCCATATGCACAAAAAGATCAAACAGATGCAGAACATTGATAATCAACGCAATACCGGCATAATCGTAGACAACGAGGGTCAGATCTTGATCAGGATTGAAGACAGGCTGAAAAGATGGAAGGAGTACATGCAAGAACTTTTCGAAGATGCAGTCAGAACACCATACGAAACAAACCACCCCTACGGCCCAGAAATAACAAATGAAGAAGTCAAGATGGCCATCAAACGACTTAAAGATGGAAAATCACCAGGACCTGATGATGTTCATGGCGAAATTTTAAAGTTATTGGAGGAGTCCCAAATCGCAGCTCTTACCAAACTATTTAACAACATATATGAAACTGGACAATTACCAAAAGACTGGCTGCTATCAATATTCATCCCAATTCCTAAAAAAATCAATGCGAGGAAATGCGAGGACCACAGATTAATTAGTTTAATGAGCCACGCGCTTAAAGTACTCCTTAATATCATTCACTCTCGCATTTACACCAAATTAGAAGAACACATCAGCGAAGTGCAATTTGGATTCAGATCAGGCCTTGGAACAAGGGAAGCACTTTTCAGCCTGCAAGTGCTAATACAAAGAGCAAGGGATGTTAACTGCGATGTATTTGCATGTTTTATTGATTTTGAAAAGGCATTTGACAAGGTACCACATGGAAAATTAATTGATATTCTAAGAACATCGGGAATTGACAGTAAGGATATTAAACTTATCTCAAACCTATATTTACAACAAAAAGCAACAGTACGTCTCGAAAACGAACTATCCGATGTCTTTGAAGTCGGAAAAGGAGTTCGACAGGGATGCATACTGTCACCGACATTGTTTAACATATATTCTGAAAATCTCTTTAGAGAAGCCTTGGATGAATCGGAAGACGGCATTACAGTAAATGGTAAACCTATCAATAATATTAGATACGCGGATGACACCGTTCTGTTGGCAGATAGCGCAAATGGTCTCCAAAGAATAATAGATAATGTTGTGGAAGCATGCAGCGAATATGGATTAAAACTAAACTGTAAAAAGACCAAAATAATGATCATTAGTAAGAACATCGACACTAACGCCCAATTTACTGTAAACGATACAACACTAGAAAGAGTAGAGAAAATATCCTACCTGGGATGCAATATCGGTGATACATGGGATCATAGCTACGAAATAAGGACCCGTATTGAAAAAGCCAGAAGCGCTTTTGGTCGCCACAGAAGAGTCCTTTGCAACCTCTCTCTAAATATCAATATACGCATAAGAATTCTCAGATGCTACGTCTTTACCGTTCTCCTCTACGGGGTAGAAAGCTGGAGTCTTACAGAAGCTGCCATCAAACGCTTGGAGGCATTTGAAATGTGGTGCTATCGCCGCATCTTACGAGTGTCATACACACACCACACAACTAACATCACGATTCTCGAGAGGCTCGGAAAAGACAGGGAAATTATCACCACTATAAAGAACAGGAAACTGGCTTACTTCGGCCACATTATGCGTAATGATAAGTATCGATTACTAAGATTAATTCTACAGGGCAAGATCGAGGGCAAGAGAGGCCCTGGACGTAGACGTATATCCTGGCTGGCCAATCTTAGAAAATGGACTGGCCTAACATCAACTGACCTATTCCGAACTGCAGTGAATAGGATAAGATGGGCTAACGTGGTCGCCAACATCATAAGAAGATAGGCACCTTAAGAAGAAGAATACACGACAGTTTTTTATATGATTTTTTTTACTGTAAGTTTCTGTTAACGATTCTCTATTTAAAAGTAAACCCATATGGAATCATTCGGTCATTTGCTTAGTTGTAACAAAATAAAATTTAGGATTCTGAAATTTTGTATGTAGACAGACATGATTTTAAAATACAACATACTTAAAACTAAACCAAAATCAAATTTTTTGTGAACTTGACCAACGATGCCATAAATGAATTTCAACCAAAATTAAATTTAGATCATTCTTTGTTAAATAATATGAACATAATTTTATGCGTATTTGTTTCGGTAATTATTTAATTATACAGCACCACGTCACGGATTATTTCATATTACAGACGAGACAGCTTTAGTAGTACATTTGAAGAGCCTAATTTTCGTGACTTTGCTTGCTTCGCGACCCGCTATTATACAGTGTGCCAAGTTCTCAAGTAAACAGCTCCAAGATGGTCTAGGAACTAAACTAATTATGTAAGAATAACAAGGTTACCCTCCTATGGGTACCGGGACACACCGGGGTAGAGGTAATAAAATAGTAGACAAGCTGGGAAGAAAAGGGGCTGAGACATCATTTCTTGGGCCCAAACTTTTCTATGCAATTAGCAGCAGTGTAATTCTAGAACCAAAAAGAGAGGAAGAGAGCAGGAGATCCAATTACTGGACGAATCTGCAAGGAATGAGACAAGCGTTTTGACAGGAATCCTAACGGGGTATTACCACCTGAAGGGACACCTCAAGAAACTCGGATTGAGAGAAAGAGAAGAGTGCAGATTCTGCGAAGAACAGGACAAAATCTCTATTCACAGTCTTAAAGAGTACAGCGCTTTAGAAAACCCTAGAATGCGGTTCTTGGAAGCACACCAAACAGAAAAAGGGGAATCGCCAACTTTCAAGCCGTCCAACATTCTAAGGTTCCTAAAGGATATAGAACTGGAAGACCTGGTCTAGTCGGCAAGGTAAAGTGTGTTTCACCTTATCATTTTCCTTTTTGACGCCAGTTAATAGTTCTATAGTTAGGGCTGGATCCAACCGTTTTTGTAACAGGTATATAACATACTACAATTTTATCAGTCGCGGCTTCGCCCGCAAAATATTTGTTTTATCGTACAAATAAATGGATTATAGATTGTAGAAAAAGTTTCGCTCATATATTCAGGATCTAATTATGTTTAGAATAATAAAAACAATTATCCGTTGCGGCTTCGCCTCCAAAATATTTGTTTTATCATATAAATAAATGTATTATAGATTGTAGAAAAAGTTTCGCTAATATATTAAGGACTTAATTATGTTTAGAATAATAAAAACAATTACCCATCGCGGCTTCGCCCGCAAAATATTTGTTTTATCGTATAAATAATAAATGGATTATAGATTGCAGAGAAAGTTTCGCTCATATATTCCGGATTTAATTATGTTTAGAATAATAAAAACAATTACTCATCGCGGCTTCGCTAGCAAAATATTTGTTTTATCGTATAAATAAATCGATTATAAATTGTATAAAAAGTTTGGCTCATATATTTAGGACTTAATTATTTAGAATAATAAAAACAATCATCCGACTGAACTAGTTGAGTGTTATGTAATACCATCCCGAAAATCATGTAATTTTACACATTTTTTTTTTTTCATTTTCACCCTTTCTAATAAAGATATCGCAAAATCCTTTCTTATTGCTAACCTATACCATATTACGAATATGTGTGCGAAATTTCAAGTCAATATATTTAACTGTTTAAGCTGTACATTGATCGATCAGTCCTAGTCAGGACTTCTTTTATATGTATTAGAGATTGATATATTTCGATTACTAAACGTTAACTAACGCTTTGTTTTCTTTTGATTAAGCAGGTAAAAATACTTTTTCTTTTTCAGGTAGATAAAACTTTTAAATAATTTAGTATGCTCCTTGTATCAGCTAACCTAAACTACCTGAACAACAAACTATAAAGTGCGGTGATTAAATTTAGGTCATTCAATTTGTTTTCGTCTGGTGAAGAGTACATTGAGTTATTTACTTTTTCGAAACATGTTTCGTTCATGGGAAGAAGTTAATCATGGTCCGGTAGTAAATCGTCTACAAGAAAGTGTTTAACTGGTTGTTTATATGTATTATCCTTTCAGGCAAAGAAAAGGAAAGAATATATACAAACAGTTTATTTTCTGCAAATACCACTCTGGTCTTCACTCCATACGCGTTTCGACCACCTTATGGTCTCGTCAGTGGAGTTGTATCGAACCGAGAGCCACATTCGCAGCAAATATCTGCTACATAAAATATAAATTCCAAGGTATGTCGGCAGGATATTAAAAACCTGCCACCTTCCGACTTCGATGTCAGAATAAAAAATAGTCCAGTGACATCTATGAATCACCCGAGCAGTGTTAAATTTTTTAAAAATCAAAAATTTCAGTAAGAAATAAGGAAATCTATGTGCTGTATTTAAATAGTTGTCTCTGCCTCTTTTAACTCTTCCTGTAACTTCCGCTCCTGCTGAGCGATCATTTTCCAAACTGAACCTAATTAAGAATTTTTTAAGAAATAGTATTAGTCAGGAACATATAAGTAGTCTGATTATTCTAATCATAGAAAATAAATGCGAAAAAGAAATCAACTTTGATAAAGTAATCGACGTTTTTACAAGCACTAAGAACCGCAAAAAGCATTTTTAATACGTATTACGTTATAGGAAATGTCAGTTTTTAGTACATATTAGTACGCGCTAGGACATGTCCAAAACGGGTGATTTATTTGGTATTGGGTTGTCATGGGTTCGCTTGAGCTAATTTTTTCTGGTTATTTTCACTTTTTAGTAATATGAACCAAACTAAACGAACCGATTGCCCCAACATTGCCATCCCAATAAACTACCTATTTCGTATATGCCGTGGGACGTACTAGTATGTCCCAAGTGAAAACTGATATTTCCTGTGACAAATTTAATACCCAAGTTAATGTAAGATTAAGGATTAAGAACTTAAGTTGAGAGATTCCGACTTTTTGTTTAAAAAAAAATTAAGGCCTGATTTTGCATACTTTTTATAATTAAAAAATATGAAATACCTAACTTGACTTTAATTTTTATTATTATGCGACCATAAATATAACAGAAATTAAAGTGGAAATAAAATATAATAATTATAAAGATTTACGATAAAAGTATTGAGAAAATAAAGTTAAAACAAATTGGTATAATTTTTTTATACCTAAGTAAAAAAATGAGGTACTTGTATCGTATTGCGATTTTTCTCAAGACGCGCCAAAGTAACTCTTGTAGACCGGCTCTGTCAGGTCTAACTACGCCACTGCTTGGAAACGATAGTTGACAATTTAGCTTTCAAAATAAAACAGTGTATAAATGTTTACATACAATAAGTTATTTTAATATAAAACAATAAAAATATTATTCGAGTTCTATCCGAAATATTTTAATAGTAATCATGAGAGCTAAAATGCCCAATATTGTATACAGTAGTAGTGTTAATAGAAAACGACCAATGTAGATATGGCTGTCGAACATCAGAGACAAACCAGCACATAACTGGAGGATGCCAAGCCTTTGCCGCAACCGAGTATAAGGAAGACACGACTCAGCCGCTAAGATACTTCACCAAGAGTTAGCAGATAAGTTAAAACTATTTCAGGTAGGAAAAGTGCCTTACTACAAATACAATCCGGAGCCTATTCTTGAAAACAACGAATTTAAGTTATATTGGGACCGAACGGTTCCAACATATCAAACAGTTGCTCATAATAGGCCAGGCATTATACTAACAGATAAAATTTCTAGGCGAACTACACTGATTTACATTGCTATACCAATAGCAACAACCTAAGACCAAAATACAATGAAAAGATCGCCAAATACAGAGATCTGGAGGTGCAAATCCGCAGACAGTGGGTAATCAACAGCATCCACACGATTCCCAAAATACTATCAACAACTGGGGTGATACCAAAGAACTTCCGGCAGAACATCAAGGGACTGGGCCTTAGTGAGCATCTGTATAAACCGATTAAGAAAGCAGTTCTCCTTGTAACCGCGCGGACCGTCCGAAGGTTTGTAGGAAGACCACGCCATCCAGGACCTAACATGGAAAGGGTCCCTACAGAGCTTCATACTTTTGGTGTCTTTGTATACATGGTACGAGTCAATAATCCTTGGAGGGAGTGCGAAGCCGTTTGGCTTGTAAATCTTAATGTATTTTGATACTGCATGGTTAGACAAATTTAAAGAAAAATCTATTTTTATGGGTAGTCTATGTAGTGAAGCCCACTAACTTTTGTCTTATCTGTAAATCTGATAATGTTAACAAAAACTATCAGGTGATACGTATTTTAGCATTTGCACGTTATTACCTATGTACTACATAATTAAGCTTTATTTTTTATTTCATGTAGGTGTATTTACTTTATTAGTAAGGAATTTAGTTCAAGTATATAACAATATTTTTTAACGATTAAATATGTAAATTGACTGGTATCGTAATTTTTGCTTTTCCAAATTTTTTTCTTCCTAATTCACTACTGCAGCTAGTCTGCACCATAAGTCTATATTCTTTCATATTATTCTAATGAAATAATTTTTTTTACATGTCTGAAACTGTAAAATCTTTTTGTAAATATCTATAATGTCAGAACTTACGCCACTACTTTACCAGAGGTCTACAGAAATTAAGTATTTTTACCTAATTTGTTTGATTTAATCATTTTGTCTTCTTTTTATTACATATCAGTCGTCAACCTAAATAACGTCAACAAGATAATGACCTCCGTTTAAATAAGACATCCATATGATAATGATTAAGACCGATACCTGAATGCAACGTCCACTAAATGTGTCAAAGGAAAAATCTAAATTTCTGTTTACTTTTTAAAAAATTCTTTTTCTATGTACTTGTTTAAAATACTTTTATTTATTTATAAATAAAAACTACTTTCCTTTTATTTTTAAAAATATGCAATTTTTTTCTTAATCGATAAATTTATGTTTTGACGTCTTATGCCTTTATTGCATTTATCTGTGTTAATAAATTTATTTTAATACGACAAAAGTAAAAAATGTCAAAATGTTACTATTAATCTAAAAATAAATAATATGCCTTGTGCCTAGCGCCTTCACCATATGTATTAGTAGCGCCATCATCGGGGACGACAATATCGAATTTACGATCACAGCCGTTTTGACCAATTAGCACGTAAATAACGTGTGTGTCTTTTTGGGCTTTATGAGCAATTTCGATTAAATATGGAATCACCTAATTAAAGAAAGCTATGTACTTACATCGTGCTAATTTGCTATACATGGATAGTTTGGGTTTGAATTTCATATTATAATTTATAATGTAAGGTGCCCAAAATAAAACAAACCATTTAACCTTGAGCTGACAAAAAAATAATCATAAATTTTAACAATTTTTATAGCTAAAGTTCTAAACGAGTTAATGCTAGATTTACAAAAGTTAATTTAAGCTTTTACATTGCCACATCTTAGATTATATAAGTTGGGTAATCATTTGATATCTCATATGATATTAAATGTTCAGAATTTTTTTTGTTTGTCTTGTTTTGCGGCTGATACATACAGCTACTTTATAATTAAAAAAAAAACTGCTGTCGAATATATAAATAGTCATTTAATAATTATACCAAAACAATTTTTACCATATTCAGTTTTTCAGGATAATTTTTTCGATAATATGTAAACATATTATTGGTGTACATATTTTGAATGACTATGTATATAGAAATTGTTCCTTTGTTTTATTACTTGTTTTAAATTAGAAAAGTTATAGTGCAACATCTTTTATAACTTATTTAAAGAAATCAGACATGTAAATAAAGGTTTTAGACCCCTCAAAAGGATTTCATTAATTCTCTCTGAAATATGTACCTCATAGAGATTTTAGGTTAAAACAGAGGCAGGCACAAGCAAGAAAAATCACCTCCGAAATTCCCGAGCTATGTAAACATTTAGTCTCGCGAGTCCCTGTGTAGCCATGGTAACCGTCAAATGATGATCTATCTTGTTTGAAGCTCATAGACAATGATGTTTCTTGCGAAATAGTAGATATCTGTTGGACTTCCATTGTCTTTATTTTTGTTGAAGATCACGACGTTTCGGCTAGTAGTTATCTCTAGCCGTTTTCAAGTGAAACTAAATAAATCCCTTAGCTACATGACTATTTATAATAAAAGTAAATGCAATAACCGAGGAAGTGGGTTCCACAGCTGTCATCTCAGTATATCATGCTTATATACAGTCACGAATAAGATATGCTATTGTGCTGTGGGGAAATTCAAGAGATTCAGAAAGAATTTTTTTACTTAACAAAATATGCCTAACAACTATCTTTAATTTACCTTATCGGGAATCATGTAAACCGTTTTTTATACAGAACAGAATCCCAACTTATATATATATATATATATATATATATATATATATATATATATATATATATATATATATATATATATATGAATGTATTTCACTCATATTAGATAATAAGAACTATTTTGAAGATCTACATAACACCAGATTTGGAAGCGATGTAAAGATTGAGAAAGTAAATTTCAATTTTGTGCGAAGGAGTGCGGTGTATTTTAGTCCTGGATGTCTGGAATAAACTCACAATAAATTTTAGACGAAAAGCATCTTATGTAATCAGAAAAGATCTGAAACTATACTTATAAAAAAAGCCTTCTATTTTATAGAAGAGTATATGAAAGAGGACAACTAGCATCAAATCTATAGGTAAGAGTTAGAGAATGAATGTGTTTTTTGAATGTCTCTTTAACAGCTCTTGAGTTTAGGGATGACTGTCATGAGGCATTTCTTGAACAACGCAGAAATAGGACAATATCGACAACGAATGAAGAACGAAAACTAGTATTGAACATCCCCTATGTTAAAGGCATTTCAGAAAAAGTTAGAAGGATAGGAAAAAGATATAGAATCAACGTTGTTTTCAATTCAAATAACTCTCTGAAAAGTCGGCTTACTAGGGTCAAACCAACAACTCAAAGAGACATGAAGAACTGTATATATCAGATCCCATGTGAATGTGGCAATTCCTACATTGGCGAAACAAAGAGACCTCTTGACGTAAGGATCAAGGAACACCAAAAATGCACATCTCGAGGAGAAACAGAAAAATCTGGTGCCGCCAACCATGCCTGGACTCATGGGCACCACATAAAATGGTCTGAAGCTAAAACACTACACCGAGAACAACATTGGAGAAAACGGAAATTCAAAGAAGCCGCGGTTATACATCAGAACCCGAGTTGTTTTAGTAAACCATCTTTAGATATAAGAGAAGTGTGGAAACCACTTCTTAGTAATTGTAAACTAAAACTAAATGCAGCATAAAAAAATATGATTTTGTCATAGCAGGCATGACTGCACCCATCTCAGTCATCCTCTACTGCATTTACTTTTAGTAGAAATAGTCATGTAGCTAAGGCATTTATTTAGTTTCACTTGAAAACGGCTAGAGATAACTACTAGCCGAAACGTCGTGATATTCAACAAAAATAAAGACAATGGAAGTCCAACAGATATCTACTATTTCGCATGATTTACCTTATTGCTAAGTCCCCACTATATTTGTAAGAAAAAATCCAGTTCTTAGATTCAAAGAAATGTAATTTTTTATTGGTATTTTTTTAATTATTTATACATAATAAGATATTAAAAACGCATTTTCTGGAATGTACAGAATTTTTCGACCAATAAACAATTGCTTTTATCAAAAGTACTTGGCTTCTACCTATAATCTTTGTCTAACAAATAGCTAGAAATGGTAACATTATTACTTCTCCCGATTAACTGTCCAACCCAGAAATGCTGCTTATCATTAAGCATTGTGCTGTAATTTGTGGCAATTAATACTTCTTTTTCTTTTGCCCGTGATTTAATTTTGATCTTAATCGATTTTTAATGCTATTTTAAAGATACTGATTTGTCTTTGTGAAATAAAATGAATTAAATTGTGGACAATGATAAAATATTGTGTAATTTGGATGCATAAATAAATAAATGTGTGGAGTACATACATTCCTTAAAAAAAAAAAGTGTGGGATAGACTTCGTTCTGACCCATAAAACGGTATAGTTTTTTCATTACGTATTCACAGCAATTTTGACTGTCTCTATTTTAATTTCAAATCTCTTTAATTTAAGTAAATACTAAATCATTTAAACTCAATGTAAATTAGGAAATGTAATTATATAATGAGGGCGTAAAGTCTGGAATAAATTTATTATTCAAAAAACGCTTAGTTTTTTTGAACAATAGTTCAACAATTCCCATCAGAAAAAAATCGACCCTATAATGATATTATTCACGATTCCAGCCCACACATATACTATTTGTTTATATTGAGTGTGTCCTCTCACCCAATTTCGGTTTATATCCGACCAATACCATGTGTTCACATCACTATGTAAGCAAAATGTGGATTCGTCGGAAAAAACAATGTCTTTAATAAAATGGAATCCCGAAATGATCAAAAAGTTCTTGAATGAGTTGCATTTTAAAATGAGAGTGCTTATTAATATGCAATATGTGTAATACCGTTGTTTTTGCAATATCCAAATATGTATCTATCTTCTTACAGTTAATATGGTAATTATGTTGGACACTTAATAATAAAGTCAACTTTTTTGTCATCACTAGTTGTTAGTAACCGCTTTTTGGGGCATCTCAAACATGGTCATGGTGAAATTGGCGGAAGATTAGGGTATTTTAATTAAAATAACCGGCACGCTTCTTCTTAGGTTCTTACCCTATCGCCATATCTTCTCAACATAAAAATCTCTATTCTCTGTTACTCAGTTTCATTTTCAGTTCAAATTAAGTTAAAGTTGCAATTGACAAAATGTGACAAAGGAACAGGTCATTGAATCAGTTATGCTGGATTATTGAATTTCATCTCAACCAGGGAAGAGAGATCGACTACAGCAGGATAAAGACATGCTCTAACAGTGTTTTCTTAGATTCAACAAGTCCATGAGAGGTGGAAAGTATAATCAAACAACTTAGGAATAAAAAATCAACAGGTCATGATACATTCCCATTTTCCTTTTAAAGCAGTCTTCCAGTCAGTTGACAGTGCCGTTGGCAGATGTCATAAATCTGTCCATTCAAGAAGGCGCCTATCCAACACGCTTAAAAATTGTCTTGATTAAAAAGGGTAATTCCGATGAACTTAGCACCTATAGAGCAATATCACTGATTTCAAATATAAATAAAATCTTTGGAAAAATTATATATTGATTTTTTTTTTGAAAAGCGACCAATAATATCTGAAAAACAAAACGGTTTTAGAAAAGGCAAATCCACAGTTAGGGCTATACATAAAGCTCAGCAGAAAATCATAACATCAATGAATGATCACAAGGTTACTATAGCAGTTTTTCTAGACTTGTCAAAGGCATTCGACAGTGTGGATCATTCTATACTAACTAGAAAACTAGAAGCCTATGGAATCAAAGTTGTACTTAAGCTTTTGGAGTCCTATATGTCGAAACGTAGAGTGTATGATCGACAATACTAGTGATAGGAGGCAGTGGAAGTCAAAATACAAAGAAATAAAAAAAAGGTGTGCTTCAGGACTCGGCCTTAGGCCCTTTGCCTTATATCATCTACACAAATGATGTTACTAATGTCTATGATGGCATGGTAATGTTTGACGACGACACAAGTCTCATCTGTAGTGAAAACAAGAATGTGCAAATCGGGTGGTTCAGACTGTAGAGCTACTGGAAGACTGCTTTGAGATAAATAATTTGTTACTAAATGTTAATAAAACTCAAATAATAAACCTTAGACAAAGACCCACTGAAGAAATACTTGTTCAGATTGGATCAATGGGAGTAAAAACGCAAGAATAAGCTCATTTTCTTGGGGTTGTGATGGATCAACGGTGGACTGAGGTGCCCATGTTGATCTGGTGGCAATAAATATGTTAAGTACTGTTTTGCCTTAAGTCTAATAACTGAGGAAGTGGGTTCCACAGCTGTCATCTCAGTATATCATGTTTATATACAGTCACGAATAAGATATGGTATTATGCTGTGGGGAAATTCAAGAGATTCAGAAAGAATTTTTATACTTAACAAAATATGCCTAACAACTATCTTTAATTTACCTTATCGGGAATCATGTAAACTGTTTTTCATACAGAATAGAATCCCAACTTATATATATATATATATATATATATATATATATATATATATATATATATATATATATATATATATATATATGAATGTATTTCATTCATATTAGATAATAAAAACTATTTTGAAGATCTACATAACACCAGATTTGGAAGCGATGTAAAAATTGAGAAAGTAAACTTCAATTTTGTGCGAAGGAGTGCGGTGTATTGTAGTCCTGGATGTCTGGAATAAACTCAAAATAAATTTTAGACGAAAAGCATCCTATGTAATCAGAAAAGATCTGAAACTATACTTATAAAAAAAAAGCCTTCTATTTTATAGAAGAGTATATGAAAGAGGACCTTGATCACTCTCCTAACTAGAATCAAATCTATAGGTAAGAGTTAGAGAATGAATGTGTTTTTTGAATGTCTCTTTAACAGCTCTTGAGTTTAGGGATGACTGTCATGAGGCATTTAAAAGTCTTAAAATCTTGACAGTTTCGGCACAGTATATTTTTGAAAACCCCTGTTATTTAAAAAAATATATTATGACATATAAAACTCACCATGACATTCACACATATGAGACTAGACACAAACAAAACATTGTTCCTACCTACTGGAGGTTAAAGAGGTGCCAAACTGGGGCAGGATACTGAGCAATAAAATGTTTCAATATCTTATCGGAAGAAATTAAAAAAAACCATAGAGAGTATTTTAGTTCAAAATGCGTTTTATAGCACAGAAAAATTTTTGAATTACCACTTTGTCTAAACTACTTTCAATCCACGATGTCTTGGGCCATGGTGTGTATATTTTATTAATGTTTTTATTTTGTAACTTGCATCTTGTATGCTTTCCTTTAACCATGTGATTTGTATAATTTTAATCTCTAAACTGTATTGGTATTTTTAATCTATCTTAAAATGTATATCTTTGTTTTTAATTTTCCTTTTTATATAGATTTCTATTAAACTTATTTTATGCTATCTTTGACGTATGATACACTTGTTGTGACTAACATGAATAAACTATTCTATTTTATTCTAAATATTTTCTGGCTTTCGCTTTGTAAGATTGGAAATATGAATGTTCATTCCATTATTAATTAAGTATTGTTTTACCACTGTATCTTTAAAGTAGGATAGGGAATTAGATATAAGGATTTTAAACTTTATGACATGATCCATATCTTCCTAGGTAAGTTAATTGTAAAAGGTTATTTTACTATTGTAATGGATTTAATAAAGAATATATCTATCATTTCGAGTTTTAACTGTCGATAAATCGAACATTTAGATATAGTACATGTAATAGAAGCAATATTCAGAATTTTTTAGTGAGTCTAAAAGTGTACAAAAAAAAATGGGGGTCACTATTTAAAAAACCAAAGTTTATAATAGCATAGCTTCTTTCAAGTCACCCTGTATGATATTGGAAAAAATCCTACCAAAAAAACAAAGTGGACGTGTCCGAACGATTTTTCAAAACACCCAAGTTCTAGTTGACCTAGCATAATAATCATTCAGTAACACACAATTTTTTTTTCATTAAAAAACTATGCTTTAATAAGCCTCTGACAACTAAGTTTTTCTTACAAAAACAATTTTCCATTTCCACGTCCTATTAGCCTATTCTACTACCATTACTTTCTCAAGGAAAAAGGATTATATAGTTTATAATTATATATTTCACGATACAATGCTGACTCGCTCAGATCATATAAAAGATCATATTTGATGAGACTTTCTTTTGACCTGCACATTGATAGTATTTCGGGCCGTTGTTTGAAGGTTATTGGCCTTATTAAACGCATACTGGCTGATTTCAGCAGTATACAGTGCTTTAAATCTATATACTGCTCAATGGCTCGATCAGTCTTGGAGTATGTATCTCCAATCTGGTCACCAAGCTATGAAATTTACAAAAATCAAATGGAGAGGGAACAGGTCCGTTTCTTGAAGTTCGTTGCTTTTAAGCGCCTGAATTGTTAGAGGCTGTCGGATTCTCTGTACCTTAGAGGGTGCTTCGGGTCCATGGTCTTTTCAATGAAACGTACCATAGGACAAACTATGCGTTTAATACCCAACGTCCAGACTGAGTAGGGCAATGAATTCACTGCCTGGGAATGTTGACTCATTTAAACTCTCTCTGAACTCATTTAAGGGTAGTATTAGAGAATTTTTAGGTAATTAAATTTTATATATAACATACTGTTCTTAAATACTGACAGTATTATTGTTTTAGTCAACTGTTATTCTTTTTAGTATTGATGTGTTAATAAACCATTATTATTATTATTACTTATTTTCAAGTCAAACGGTTTCGCACTCCCTCTAGGGAATATTGTCATACCAGGTATACAAAGATACTAAAAGTATAAAGCTCTGTGAGCACCCTTTCCATGTTATCGGATCCTAGGTGACGGTTCGCTGTTTTGCCCAAAAATTTTCGGACGGTCCGCGCTGTTGCAAGGAGACCTGCTGTCGAATCGATTTATACAAATGCTCAGTTAGGCCCAGTCCCTTGATATTTTGCAGGAGGTTCTATGGTATTACTCTAGTTGTTGATAAAATTATGGGAATCGTTTGGATGCTGTTTATTGCCGATTATCCTCGAATTTGCACCTCCAGGTCTCTGTATTTGGCGATCTTCTCATTGTATTTTGACTTTAGGGTGTTGTTGGGTATGGCAATGTCTAGTAATGTAGTTCGCCTAGAAATTTTATCTGTTAATATATCAGGTCTATTATGAGCAACTGTCTGATCCGTTAGAACCGTTCGGTCTCAATATAACTTGATCTGGTTGTTCTCAAGAATAGGCTCCGGATTGTATTTGCAATAAGGCACTTTTCTTACCTGCAATTGATTTAACCCGTCTGCTAACTCTGGTGGAGTATCTTAGCGGCTGAGTCATGTCTTTTCTTATACTCCATTGCAATGCATGGCATCCTCCAATTATATGTAGGATTGTCTCTGATGTTCGACAGCCATATCTACATTGGCCATTTTCTATTGAGAGATCTCTGATGATGAACTTCCCATAGTTTTTCGTCGGAATAACCTGGTCTTGGATAGCTAACAAAAAGCCCTCCGTTTTCGGAGACATCTGTCCTGAAATCAACCAGTAGTTCGACGCCAAGTTGTCGACATTGTCCTGGTTGGCCTCATTTGGATGCCGTCAATGAAGTGGCTTCTGCAGCCAGTTTTGTAACATCTCTTGGTCTGATTGGTGGTGAGAAGCAATATCCTGTTCCCTCAGCTTTAGAGGCGTTGAATCGTCTGCCACACATATTGCTCGATGTAGTGTGGAAGAGTCACCTAACCTGAACGTAAATTTATTATTTGTTGATCGAGCTGCTCACCAATATCCATCAATCATATTCCTCCTTGATGTCTTGAAAGCATTGTACGTTCAACAGCTCTCTGAGGGTGGTGTTTGTGTGCAATTGTTAAGAGTGTTCTTATCTTTCTTTGCATGTTTTCGAAGTCCGTTCTGCTCCATTTTACAATTCCAAACGAGTAGTTAAGTGCGTGTTGAGCGCCTTAAACAAATTTCTACTATTTAAACTAACTCGTAATACCCGCCTTACCCTCTTGACAAATTCGGTTGTCAGTTCGGCCTTCATAGTGCAACGGTCAATTCTTTTAGCTTGTTTCATACCTAGGTATTTGTATGTTTGTTCTGCTTCCATTGCAGCTATAGTTTCACCGGTCTGCATCTCAAATGCTCCTGGTAGTATCTTTCCTTTAACGATGTTCAAAACACGGACTTGTCAGGTCCAAACTGCATTCTGATATCCCCCGAGAACTCTACAATTTTAAGCATTTGTTTCAACTGGTTTCTGCTGGTAGCCATCAGTTTGAGATCATCCATGTATAGACGATGATTCAATCTTACTACCACTTTGTTGTTATTTCTAAAACTAAAGCCATATCTGGTGTGAAAGTCGGTTACTATTATTATGATTTTTATTATTTGGAACCCAAAACATTTTTAGTTTCTGATTTATCCAAATAAAACTATCCCTATAAAATAGTCCAGTTAATAAGAATTGCCGGTATTACCTTGGAAAGAGTTTAACATAGAGATTTAAGAAAAAAGTGACCAGATATTTGCTAGAAATTACTTTCAAATTCGTAAGACAAAAATTAGTGGGCTTCATTACATCTACTGGCCATAAAAACAGATTTTTCTTTAAATTTGTCTAACCATGCAGTATCAAAATATATTAAGATTTACAAGCCAAACGGCTTCGCACTCCCTCCAGGGATTATTGACTCATACCAGCTATACAAAGATACCAAAAGTATGAAGCTCTGTAGGGACTCTTTCCATATTATCAGGTCCTAAGTGGCGTGGTCTTCTGTACGTCCTACAAACTTTCGGACGATCCGCGCTGTTGAAAGTAGAACTGCTTTCTGCATCGGTTTGTACAGATACTCACTAAGGTCCAGTCCCTTGATGTTCTGCAGGAGGTTCTATGGCATCACTCCAGTTGTTGATAGTATTATGGGAATCGTGCGGACGCTGTTCATTGCCCACTATCTGCGAATTTGCACTTCCAGATCTCTGTATTTGGCGATCTTCTCATTGTAGCACAATATATTATTATTATTTAGATAATTTCCAACAAGTTTGGATATTGAATTTTTGCTGTTACTCTTTGCGGAATGGGGGAGTGGATCACACCCACCTACCAAAAATGTTTGTAATATTGAACTTAGCTTAATGTAATTTGCAAATTTAGTTTTGTAGGAAATAATATGTTTGCTCTATTTAATAAATAACAAATGGCCGTTTCGGAATGTTAGATTGTGCTATGCAAAAAAGTGAGAATTTCTAATTTCTAAAAAAAATGGTTTGAATGGATTGAAGATTTTTTGAATCTAAGCTTTCAAACTTTTGAAAATGACTCTGTGAGTTGAAACTGCAGTCACTGTTTTCTTAATAAATTTAGTGGTATAAAACATAGTAGTTCCTTTTAAACATTTCCCTAAAGAGAGAATATTGAAATCTAAGATTAGCGTGTATTAAATTTCTAAAAAAAAATTCAAGTTAACAAATAAGAAATAACAGTAAAATATTATCTGTTAAATTTAGCATTAGCAGATCTAAGAAGGATTCCAGAATGCATATTATAAACTAATATATCTTTATATTATTGCTGCTCCTACAATGCTGAATGCTAATCATGCATGGCATAATCACAAATTTTACGCAAAAATGGGCTTATTTACGTTTTTTATTTTATACATGTAATATTTACCACTCATGTATTATTACACATAGAAAATATATAAAACAAGGTAAAATATCTCTGTTTTAATTTTACAGCTTCATATGGTAAAACTAAATAAACTATATGCAATTTTTCTAATATCTTTGAGCACATCTCATTATTTAAATTATAAAGAACATTCCACATATTTAAAAAATATTAGACAGGTAGATTATGGAGTTCCTTTTTATAATTTTTCCAGAAAATTAACTCATTTAATATTATTTAAAGGAAAAACAGTATGTTCACAATACTACTTTTGCTGTTAATACTAGAGGACGTTAGTAATATTGTTAGTTTCGTGATAAACGTTCATACCAGGAAAAATTTTTATCTAAATTTTAATCAATTTGGACAAATTATAATTTTATTTATACATCAAATTCTTAGTTAGTTAATACAACCACTTTTAAGATTCTTCTCTAGTCTAACAAATAACAAAAAGTAAGATTAGAAAGTCATTTTTCTATATCCTTTAAAAATATTTACAGACAATTTTGAAATTCTTTTTATTAAAAAATTGGCTTTTTAGAATAAAATGTTCAACTTTTGCAGTTATAATAATAATAATAATAATAATAATAATAACTGGTTGATTTCAGGACAGATGTTTCCGGAAACGGAGGGCTTCTTGTTAGCTATCCAAGACCAGGTTATTCCGACGAAGAACTATCGGAAGTTCATCATTAGAGATCCCTCAATAGAAAATGACCAATGCAGATATGGCTGTCGAACATCGGAGACAATTCAGCACATAACTGGAGGATGCCAAGCGTTTGCCGCAACCGAATATAAGGAAAGACACGACTCAGCCGCTAAGATACTCCACCAAGAGTTAGCAGAAAAGTTGAACCTATTACAGGTAGGAAAGGTGCCTTATTACAAATACAATCCAGAGCCTATTCTTGAAAACAACCAGTTCAAGTTATATTGGGACCGAACGGTTCTGACGGATCAAACAGTAGCTCATAATAGACCAGACATTGTACTAATAGATAAGATTTCTAGGCGAACTACACTAATCGACATTGCGGTGCCTAACAACAACAACCTAAGGCCAAAATCCAACGAGAAGATCGCCAAATACAGAGATCTGGAGGTCCAAATCCGAAGACAATGGGCAATGAACAGCGTCCAAACGATTCCCATAATACTGTCAACAACTGGAGTGATACCGAAGAACCTCCTGCAGAACATCAAGGGACTGGGCCTTAGTGAGCATCTTTATAAGCCGATGCAGAAAGCAATTCTCCTAGCAACCGCGCGAACCGTCCGAAAATTCATGGGAAATGCAGCAGACAACGTCACCTAGGACCCGATAACATGGAAAGGGTTCCCACAGAGCTTCATACTTTTGGCGTCTTTGTATGCCTGGTATGAGTGAATAATCCCTGGAGGGAGTGCGAAGCCGTTTGGCTTGTAAATCATATAATAATAATAAGCCTGTCTGGCCGGCAGTGTGCTGCAGCCAGCAGTATACTTGTCGCTACTGTAATGCGTAGACAGTACAGCCAGCAACGCCAGCTATCCACTGACCTTTAACCATATCCTTTCTTTACCTTTTAAACATCCATCTGCCCTGACCCACCCACTCAATTCCTACATAATTCCTTAGGAGCCACTTTCTTTCAGCTTTCCGACTGGACCCGGCAACGAATAGATTCAGGGTTTCCCTCAACCAATCGTAGGAGGCGATTAAATGGGGAGAACTTTTAAAATGAAATGTCGACTGCAAAACATAATGTACCCCAGGTGGGTAGGACCCATGGTCCACAATCCCACACCGCAGAAGCGGTCTGCTCCACGGATTCTGGGGGGAGCAACATTTCGACATCGCAAACTTCAAGTGGCAGGGTGTTGAGGAGGCGAAACCCTGTCGCACAAGAAGCTACAGCCCAACAACAACATGAGAGCCAAACAACAACGAGAGCTCCACCCTCCGAAGGTGCTGCGCAGGAACCTCAGCCAGCGCTCACTCAGGCGGGACTTCCGAGACAGCGCATGAAATGGACAACATCCATGAATGAAACAGTAATGCGCATTTTTTATAGGGTGACTGAACTAGGACGAGAAACGATCGGCTATAGACAACAGCTTCATGCCGAATTTTGTAGAGAATATCCACACCTACAAGTGTCACAACAGAGAATAGCAGACCAATACAGAGCTATTCTCCGAAACAAACTAATCTCAGAAGCGCGACTTAACATCATCAAAGCGGAAATAGAACGAGAGATAAGAAGCAGCGATGATAACAATGAACAAACCGCAGAACCTGCGCCACAGCCAGACCCAGAGACTCAAGAACAACCAAACAACAGCATGAGAGTTGACATAGCTGTGGACAGGCAACAACAACTACATCAACACGAGGATCAGATAACTCCAAGAGCACTACCCGCCGAAGATGCTGTGCGGGAACCCCAACCAACTCTTACTCAAGCGGGACGACCAAGACAGCGCATGAAATGGACTGTGTCCATGAACGAGACAATAATGCGCATATTTTATAGGGTGACTCAACTAGGACGAGAGATGATCGGCTACAGACAACAACTACATGCCGAATTTTGCAGAGAGTACCCACACATGCAAGTGTCCCAGCAGAGAATAGCTGACCAGTATAGAGTTATTCTCCGAAACAGCCTAATTTCTGAAGCTCGGCTTAATAGCATCAAAGAGGAAATTGAACGTGAGATCAGAGGCACTGACAATAACAACAATCCGATTGCTGAACCTGAGCCACAACCGGAACCTGAGGTCCAAGAACAACAGGAACAGCTGAATGACGAAACTCAACAGGACAACACTGAACTCTTTTATCAAAAACTGTCAACGGAAATGAGTGCTGCGGTGTTGGAGTATGATGGAAGCAATCCGTTAAGAAGACCGGCACTGCCAAAAATTAATTCATCCAAAAAACTGGGTGCCATGTTAGACATCATGAACAATCGGATTTTACCAGCTTATGTTTCAGATGCCTACACTCTGGAGTCCTTACATATGGCCATCTACTGTGCCGCGACTGCTATAGCTAGAGCTCTAGAAATTAAAGTTACAACAGAGCGTCGACCAGCAAGAACAGAACCCAACACACCACCATGGGAAAGACGTCTAAATAAGAAAATTGAAAATCTTCGAATAGATATAGGACAGCTGACGGAGTACATCAGGGGTACAAGGACTATTCGACTGCAAAGGCGAGTTGAAGCAATCATGAATCGTGTCCGATATCATTCGCAACAAGATCCAGCGAATGTTACTGCTCAGCAATGCCTTGATTCGCTGAAACAGAAGCTCTCTGTTATTGCAGGACGGCTAAAGAGGTACAAGACCAGCAATAACCGAAAACGAGACAATGCGCTCTTCCAACGATCAGAAAAGACTTTCTACCGTAAGGTAAACTCTCCACCTAATATAGCAGATAATAGATATCCCAATAGAGAGCAGGTAGAAGAGTTTTGGGGAAACCAACTTTCCACACCAGCCGATTGTAACATCGCAGCTGGCTGGATCAATGAAGAACACCAAATCTGCCAAGATTACAGCCAGATGCAGTTTGAGCCATTTACCACCGAAGAAATTTCAAGAATAATCAAGGAATCCCATAACTGGAAAGCTCCAGGTCTCGACGGGATCCAGAACTACTGGCTCAAAAAGTTATGGTGTATGCACCATCAACTGGCTAATCTTATTAATGATGTTTTTCTTAACCCAGCAAAAATGCCATTGTTCTTGACCGAAGGTATTACGTACCTCCTACCAAAGGACCAACATAACACACATGACCCAGCAAAGTATAGGCCGATCACCTGCCTACCCACACTGTATAAGGTGATCACCTCCTGCTTGACCCAACGCATCTATGCACACTGTGAGCAAAATAACATCATTGCAACTCAACAGAAAGGATGCACGAGGGGAGCAATGGGATGCAAGGAACAATTGATTATTGACTCTGTCATATGTAACCAAGCCTGTACCAACCGAAGAAACCTCTTTGCTGCCTACGTGGATTATAAGAAGGCCTTCGACTCGGTGCCACATGAGTGGCTCAAAACTATATTGAGAATGTACAGGGTCGATAATAATTTTGTTTCCTTTTTAGAACGAATCATGTCAACCTGGAGAACTAGGATCCAATTGCAAGTGCCATCCAGCGACACCATCGAAACTAACACCATTCCGATACGAAGAGGAATATTTCAAGGCGATTCACTTAGCCCATTGTGGTTCTGCCTTGCAATGAACCCACTATCACGCCGTTTGAACTCCACCAGATACGGCTTTAGTGTTAGAAATAACAACGAAGAGGTAGTCAGAGTGAATCATCTTCTATACATGGATGATCTTAAACTGATGGCTGCTACCAGAAACCAGCTGGAACAAATGCTTAAAATTGTAGAGGAGTTCTCCGGGGATATCGGAATGCAATTTGGACTTGACAAGTGCCGTATTTTGAACATCGTTAAAGGGAAGATACAACCGGGGGCTTTTGAAATGCAGAACGGTGAAACTATAGCTGCAATGGAGGCAGACCAAACATACAAATATCTAGGTATGAAACAGGCTAAAAGAATTGACCATGGCACTATGAAAGCTGAATTGACAACCGAATTTGTCAGGAGGGTAAGGCGGGTACTACGAACTAATTTAAATAGTAGAAATTTGTTTAAGGCGCTCAACACGTATGCTTGCTCAGCGCTGAGCTACTCCTTTGGAATTGTAAAATGGAGCAGGACGGACATCCAAAACCTGCAAAGAAAAATAAGGACACTCCTAACAAAAGCACAAAAACATCACCCTCGGAGTGCCATTGAACGTACAATGCTTCCAAGACACCAAGGAGGAAGAGGATTGGTGGATATTGGTAAACAGCTCGACCAACAAATAATAAACTTACGTTCATATTTCCACAGGTTAGCGGACTCTTCCACACTACATCGAGCAATATGCGAGGCAGACGATTCAACGCCGCTACAGTTGAGGGAACAAGATATTACTTCTCACCACCAAACAGACCATGAGAAGTTACAAACCTGGCTACGGAAGCCACTTCATGGACGGCATCCAAATGAGGTCAATCAGGACAATGTCGACAACTCAGCGTCGAACTACTGGTTGATTTCAGGACAGATGTTTCCGGAAACGGAGGGCTTCTTGTTGGCTATCCAAGACCAGGTTATTCTGACGAAAAACTATCGGAAGTTCATCATTAGAGATCCCTCAATAGAGAATGACCAGTGCAGATATGGCTGTCGAACATCGGAGACAGTCCAGCACATAACTGGAGGATGCCAAGCGTTTGCCGCAACCGAGTATAAGGAAAGACACGACTCAGCCGCTAAGATACTCCACCAAGAGTTAGCAGAAAAATTGAACCTATTACAGGTAGGAAAAGTGCCTTATTACAAATACAATCCAGAGCCTATTCTTGAGAACAACCAGTTCAAGTTATATTGGGACCGAACGGTTCTGATGGATCAAACAGTTGCTCATAATAGACCAGATATTATACTAATAGATAAAATTTCTAGGCGAACTACACTAATCGACATCGCTGTACCTAACAACAACAACCTAAGACCAAAATACAACGAGAAGATCGCCAAATACAGAGATCTGGAGGTGCAAATCCGAAGACAATGGGCAATGAACAGCGTCCAAACGATTCCCATAATACTCTCAACAACTGGAGTGATACCAAAGAACCTCCTCCAGAACATCAAGGGACTGGGTCTTAGTGAGCATCTGTATAAACCGATGCAGAAAGCAACTCTCCTAGCAACCGCGCGAACCGTCCGAAAGTTCATGGGAAATACAGCAGACCACGTCACCTAGGACCCGATAACATGGAAAGGGTTCCCACAGAGCTTCATACTTCTGGTACCTTTGTGTACCTGGTATGAGTGAATATTCCCTGGAGGGAGTGCGAAGCCGTCTGGCTTGTAAATCATAATAAGAATAATAATAATATTCTTTATTTGCCAACAAAATCATGATGACATAACAAAGCAACGCCAGAGAAAGAAATGTTTATACATTAAGAATTATAAATATATTGATATAACTACAATTAAGATAAAACGAATCGACATTTCGATAGGAACTTTACACAAAGCAAAACAAAAGGAGAAAAAAAAAGATCAATAGTAGTAATAAAAGAATCAGTTTAAACTGAACAAAGCTTAACAGTTTGTAAAATAAGATATTACAATTTAAAGAGGAATAAAAATTTTCCTAAAAAAAAAAAAGCATGAGAAAAACCAACTAAACAAAAAATATTAAGTTAAAAATATTGATATTATAATGATTATTTATTAAAATTGAAAGAGAAAAGCAAGTATCAAACAGCCATTCATTTACGCGTCTCTTAAAGCAGTTAATCGACTCGATAAGCCAGATTTCTTTTGGTAACATTCTTACAGTTTTAATCGCCATATACTATGGTCCTCTTTCTTAGAAGATCGAATTGTGTTTGTGAAGGACTATAATGTTTGATGCACTGACGATCCCCCTTTTTATATACAGGAATCACTTTGGCGGCCTTGAGATTAGTAGAAAAGACCTGTGTGGCAAAACTTTCATTAACAATATTTGCTAAGGGATTACTTATGCAGTGTGTGACAAATTTTACAACATAATAGGGCACGTCGTCCAGTCCCGCTGAAAAATTAGGTAAACTTATAAGTGTTCGAAAAATTTCGTGGTATTTACTGATGACAAAAGATTGTAGGATAATTAACTTTAGTTTGAAACGTAAGATTAATGTTTGAATTGTTATGTACGTTGAACTATCTGCTAACTAATTCAGCAATATCTTTTGGGTCACTATGACTATGATCATATATTTTTAGGATTATGTCATAATTCTTTTTGGTCCCATTTATTTTTGGAATTAATAATCTTAATATCATTCAAATTTTTCCGATAATCAGATAGGTATTTCTGATAAATCTTTCTCTCTGACCTGTATGTTCTATACACAGCTCGACTTGAATGGCCTGGTAATTGCTATTTTAAATATTAAAGATAAAAGTGTTCTATCCAGCAGGTTTCTCTTATGCTTAGTTAAAATACCTTTTAATATTGTTTTAAAATAAATAATCTTTAAGTTATTGATTAGATTTAAATTAAATTCCTTAGAAATATACAGTTCTAACTGAATATGTTCTTATACAGCAGAATTTTTAAATGTACTTTTTTGTATTACTTATTTCCTTATTACATATTTTAAATTTTTGTAGTAATGTCACTCAATCTATAAGTACCAACTAGTGTTTTATATTCAATTTTAGAAATTACAAAGAAAATATAAAAAATTAAATAGAAATATAATACGTAAAGGAATTTGTTGATACTGTTCTTGTCACTTTTGTGAAATCTCGAACTAAAAATTTTAAAAAGGAGTTTATGTTTTAATGAATATTTATAATATATAATCTTTTTCAACTCTAGATTGCTGTTCTTATATACACCAATTCTGACTTTTTTTCTTTTCTTGGCTTGAATGATTTACAATTAAATTTTTAATTTTGTTGGCTATTTTATTTTCATATGTTAATAATTATAGTGTATTGTTGGTATGTATATAAAACATTGGTTGGATGAGATGGAATTACAATTTGCCTAGCCTTTGCTGGCAGACTAAACGCAAACGCAAAAAATAATGATGAAATAAGGGACAAACATGAATTAAAATATTTTACTTACCTCTTTTAGGCTTCTCGAAAGTCTCATGCAAGTGGAAAACAACCCTATCAACGTAATGTCTGATATCAGCTCCGTTACAGCCTCGAACAAATACTTCCCAATCGTGTGTAAACCCTTCAGGAGTAGTTTTGGTTCTTAGAGAAGAATCGTGTCCAATTTCTAAATTTATAGTTACCGACGACATGGTTCGTCTACACTAAACCCCGTGTATTCGCCATGAATGTGCTGTTTTTTCACTTTATTCATTTAGCTTTTGGACTAGGAGACTTGTAACCTAAATATAGAACTACTCTACATGAGGCCACACAGCACCTACAACTCACGATTTTCCTGAAAAGAGATCACTTTTCCGTCAGGTTCCTTCTGTTTCCATAAAATATCTCGAAATATTTTGACTGGGACAACGGGATTTTGTTTGTATTTGTTGGTTTTTTAATGGCTTGTTGCAAAATTTTGTTATCATTTGTCAATAATCAAATTGTTGCTCGGTTGGCAACATCGCAACTTCTATTTGTTTTCAAGCATTTCAAGATGGTGGTTGGAGCAGGTAATAAAATTTATTAGTTAGGCAACCTAATATTTACTGCATAATATAACTGGTGGTCTATATCTGCTATTGAAAAATTATGTGATTAAAAAATATTTGTGCTGCATTGTAGATAAAGATATTAGAATTAATGCATCTATTTTTTAAGAAATGCATCTATTTTTTAAAGAAAAGCTCACAATCAATATGATGAATTAAATTTTTTAAGCCGAAAGTTAAGAAATAGATTAACTGCATTTTAAGATAGAGTAAGTTCTATTTCCTATAGTAGTAAATGTAAGTATTACATTTACTACATTCTCATTACTGTACCGATAATTTGATCACAGTACGAAAAAACAAATTCGTTTATAAGATGTCGAACAGCGAAAATGTAAAATGGGAAACAAATTGTAATTAAATCAAACACTCCAATTCGCAGTTCCGCTGTTCGGGACATGCGATTCCCTACACAGATTTCAATCTAACTCAAACTAGACACCAACAAAGATTTATTGCTTAATTCTTGGACGGGAATCATTGGAAATTATCTAGTCGGGCTTTTCGTTTTGAAAGAAAGATTGACAGTTCCTGTATATTTACTATTTTTGTAATAAAATTTTAATGACCTTTTAGAAGATGTATTCTTGCAAGTTACAGCTCAGATGTGGTTTATGCATGATGGTACTCCATCATATTTTAACAATTTAGTATGTCGTTATTTATCAGACACTTTTGATAATCATTCGATGGGTAGAGAAGGAAGAGCTTTATGTCCACCAAGATATCCTAAACTAAATCCGTTAGATTTCTTTTTTTGGGGGGAAATTTTAAATGACTTGTTTATTTAACGCTAGTAAACAAGAATGGAGAGTTGCTTGAAAGGATAATTCATTTTGAACATCTGCTTAATTAAACATAATAACTGTGTATGCTGTCTACTAAGATTTGGGAAACATCGAAACATAATAAAAGTAAAAGAAGAGTTAACGTCAAGGTTTGTCGTCGTCCAGACATTAGATCAAAAACATCTCCCCAGTTGTCTGTTACAGACTATAAATTTTTAAAATTAATCGGTCTAAAAGTACGATAATGATTTCCACTACCAGCGATAAAGTAAAGGTTTTCACCGAAACCATTTTGGTCAATTCCATTATTAGTCTAGAAGAACATATGTATAAGCCATACGGATCTCCATTATTTAACAATTCCGATAAAATTTGTATTCCTATTAACTTTCAAGATATTATACTGGATATTGCAAAAAATTACATATATATCGAAGGAAAATTTAAAGCCACAGTCGCAACCAAAAGATGTTTTTTTATCACATAATGCCTTCGCATTTTTGTTCGATGAAATTAGCTACCAAATAGGAGGTGAGCAGGTTAAAATATCTTATGGGATTCGCCGAAGATTATACAAAAGGTGTTTTCAATGTAAAACAAAAGTTTAGTATGATTATAGCTCGCACTTTTACCAATTGCTATGTCGGTGAAGTATACGTTGAAATTAGTATCGACAAAATCGAATGGAAAATTTGTCACATCATTCCAGATGATAAGCAAAAATTGAAAATATTGTCTCCCATAATTAAAAGTGGAAATAATGCCAGTATTCAAATGGCATATCGTAAATGGGATCTGTACGAATTGCCAGCTTTACGACAAACATTCTCCGACGTATGGGCCTTAAGAACGAGCACTGGAGGACATGAGAGGCAAGTCAGGAAGATAAAACAAGAACTGAAAGAAGACATTAAAAAAATCAAGAAGATATGAAGCGCATATAACAAGAAATGAAACAGAAGATTAGATGTAACAATTACATTTGCAAATTAGAGAAGACATACATGGCGAAGTATAACATGAGGTGATAGGAATCTACAAACAGATGAAACAGTTACATTTGCAAATGGAGAAGGTAGCCAGTACAGGTATAATAAAGGTAGATGGTGTTCCTGCAACTAGTATGATGAAGCCACCTACCTTCGACGGCAAAGTACCTTGGCTTACCCGTGTCCGTTAATTCGAAGCCGCCGCCACCTGCAATAATTGGAGTTCACCGGAGAAGGCAAGTGCTCTTGTTCTAGCACTACCAGGTAAAGCTATGGAAGTTCTACGTAACATTCCCGAAAAAAAAACAGAATGAATATGAGTTTATTGTTACTTTTCTGGAGATGCCCTATAGGAAAGCCCACCTCCATGAAGTTTATAAGGCCCAACCTCAAGGAAGAAGACAAAAATACAACGAAAGTCTTCAAGAATATGAGTCGGATATAATGAGACTCATAAATTTGACCTACCCAACATACCCAGAAGAAATAAAATAAGAGCAACAAATAGTTTTATCGAAGGTTTACGCGACCCACAAATAAGTCAAACTCTAAGAATGGCTAAAGAAAATTTCGGAGGCTCTTGATTATGCCCTTCTGTTTGAGGTAGCCAAACAGACATCAAGGAACCAAGAAAAAATCATAAGAAGAGTCAACATTTCCCGGGATTATCGCAAGACCAACGAGGAAATTTTCATGAGGCTAATGAGGAGGTTGCAAGAATTTTAGAACAAACGAAACACATGACAACAAAAAAACAACCGTTCGTAGCACAAATATAATTCGTTGTTGGAAGTGTGGTCAAGAAGGGCATATACAAAGCCACTCTACTTGCAGTACTATTCCTGAAGGAGAGTGAGATCGCTATCGGCTTCATATTGCTAATATAGGTGATGAAGTTCGAAGGAGCGACTTGGAGAAAGTATTTGCTCGTTATGATGAAGTCTGGTTAAGTAATAGAATCCCCTGTTTTGGATTTGCGGTCACAAAGATAAAAAAAATGCTGCAGTTGCTGTCAAGGCTTGCGATGGAGTTGAAGTATGCGGTTGTCGTATTAGAGTAACATATGCCAGACCTAGAAGAAGGGGTCGGGGTAACCAGTACCATTCAAATAACATGCGTTGTTACCAGTGCAGATCCAACGGCCACTTTTACACAGATTGCCCGGAAATTACTGCTGATGGAGGTGATAGACGAAACGACCATTACGGAAAAGATAGGAGTACTCGCGGTGACCGTGGCCGCGAAAGGCGCTACGGAAGAAGAACGTTCTACGGGTCATCCTCGAGAGAGATCGCGACCGCGGAAGGGACTATGGAAGAAGAACATCCTGCTGGTCATCTTCGGAAAGGTACAAAGACGACTATAAATAGACAGCCACGGAATGAAGACCTGCTATGACCTCAAAGCCAATACTGGTGGATTCATGGTTGGTGAAAAAGTTTGGTTGTACAATCCGAAAAGAACCAAAGGGAGTTCACGAGAGCTTCAAAAGTCATTAAAAGGTCCGTACAACGTAGTGACCCGATTAAACGATCTGGTGTATCGAATTCAGAAATGCCCTCATGCGAAAATAAAAATCGTGCGTCTTGACAGATTGGCTCATAATCAGTATCCAGAGGGTCGATTGGGACGATAAAGGCTTGGAAGGGGGCAATGTAACGAACTTTATTGCATTATATATTTCACAGTATTAGTTGGTGTTTGTAGTTTGTACGGTTTTAGTTTCATTTTCTTCGCGTCTATAATTTATGTAATTAATTTTATCTATTGTTAATTCCCTCATGAAACGTCGATCACAGATGGTCTGGAATTTTTTAGTAAATTCCATTTCCTTATTTTGAACACGAGACGCCTATGACAGAAGGTCTAGAAATCGTCAGATTACTCCTTTTTCTTATTTTTGTTAAACCATGTAGTATGGAGATACTTCTAGAAAATTAGGGAATCTTCTGGTATCGACCAAAAGGGTATATAAAGAGTCCAGATCGTTGATGCAACTGAAATTAGTTTGACAAGTATCAGAATTGAGGTTGACAATAAAAAGTTTTTAAAATGATACATGTGTAGAGTGTTTGAAAGTAGTGAACATAACCCGATCCTCTCTATCCCCCCACTCCTCGACCTTGACCTTGCCCCACCCCTCTTTGGCCCCGCCCACATGTCCTTGTCATTGACCTTGAAAGTGCACGTGTGCTTTGGCCTTGACCTTGTGTCCAAGGTTGTGTGTGTGTGTGACCTTGACCTTGACCTTGGTCGAGACGACCTTGACTTTGTTGAAGGTCATCTTGGGTGTGTGACCTTGAAGATATGTTACGTGGTTTGGGGTGACCTTGAATGGTTTTATATAAGGTATGGGGCAGTTTCATTCATCAGTTGGCTCTGACTTGTATAGGTAGTACATGTGTTAATATTTGACAAATCATGGCATATGTTTGTGAAAATTGCGGTTCTAAGTTTACTAATAGTTATAATATGAGACGTTATCAAAGAGAATCGTGTGCGGCGAGATTTAATGAAGTGCCTGGAAGAAAACGGCTCCGAATTGAAGAGTATACATCGACGATTCCGGTAATTAATTGCGCTACATGTAATGTAGATGTTCCAATAAATCATATGTCAGCGCATAAACGAACACAACAACATAAAAATAATTCATGTTTGCCGGTATGTCATGGTGTGCAACTTGTTGAATGTGCCTTCAAAAGGAGAATTGCAACCTATCGGGTTAGCAGTGATATGGAGCATTCCGATTACGTAATATTCTTTGCAGACATTAAATCCAAGGTGGTGGAACTTGTTAATAATTTATTACGTGTGCATCATGCTTTAAAAGTTAACATGACAGCTGTTGGCGAGTACATGCTTCCATCACAAGAAATATTCAGTGAAAAATCCTTCAACACTGCTAATCAAATAATTAGTGTAGAAAGTGATTTGGATGTCGTTTACCATTCTTTCACCGAATTAATAAAAACGCAGGCGACAGAGTTCCAGGAGAAAGATTCAGGTATGGAAAAATCAAAACCCGATATACTAAACTGATTTTTATATATTATTTTTCTTGTTATAGGATGGGCTCTTGTGCGAATTTTATACTTGGAAGTTAGTATCAACAAGTATATGCCTATGGGTGGCTCATCATACATCAAGTTGCCGTGTTCTATTGAAAAGAAAGGAGCTGTCGTCAATGTGATTAACCAGGACGAATTTTGCTTTGCGTGGGCTGTAACATCAGCATTATTTCCTCCAACAGCAGAGCCTTCACAGAAGACATCCTACCCCCATTTTTCTAGAGTGCTAAATGTAACAGGTATGGATTTTCCAGTAAAATTACGTGACATTAAAAAATTTGAGGAAATGAACAACATATCAATTAACGTATACTGTCTGGAATCTAAATATGAAAATAATGAAGTAATACATGAAGTTATTGGTCCACTGAGGTATGCGTCAAAAAAGTTGGATAGGCATGTAAATTTATTGTTAATTACAAAAGACTGTAGTAGTAAAGATGGCGGTGAACATTTTTGTGATACGACTTGTTCAAAGAGTCATTATTGTTGGATTCGGGATTTATCACGTTTAGTTTCAAGTCAAATTAGTTGTCAACAACATAAAATATATTTCTGTGATGGTTGCCTCATTTATTTTAGTACACCGTCAGCTTTAACTTTACATCAAAGCTACGATTGTAACCACATTTTCACGCAAACACCCTCAGTGGATTTAAAAATCGATAAATTTGGAAAGAGTGTGCAGGAAAATATTTTAAAATTCGAGGGTATAGAAAAGCAAATGCGCGTTCCATTCGTGGTTTATGCAGATTTCGAATCTGTTTTAAAACCCGTTGAAACGGTACAACCAAACCCACAAAATTCTTACACTGTAAAAAGTTTTAAACATGAACCATATTCTTTTGCTTATTTAATTAAATGCTCTTTTGACGACTCACTTTCGAAATTTGAGCTATTTCGGGGGAATAATGCAGCTCAAGTCTTTGTGGATCGTATCGAGTGTGATTTAAGGGCTCTATACAACACATATTTAAAAGACATTAAGCCTATGAAACCGTTAACGCCTGAAGAAAAAAGGGAGTTTAATGATGTTAAAATATGTGGTATATGTGAAGGCCTTTTTGAAGAGGGTGAGATTAAAGTACGAGACCACTGTCACATAACTGGTGCAAAAAGATTTGGTGCTGCACATTCCGTTTGTAATTTAAATTATAAATTACCCTCTTTTATCCCTATCATATTTCATAACTTAAGCGGCTACGACAGCCATTTATTTATAAAAGAGTTATGTAAATATGGGGATAAAATTGGTGTTTTGGCTCAAAGTAAGGAAAAGTACATATCATTTACCAAAAGCATTTATGTGCACGATTATTTTGATAGTAAATGTGGAAAAGTCAAGAGGAAATATTTAAAGTTGCGATTTATTGATAGTTTTAAATTTCTGTCAACGTCTTTGGAAAATTTAGGCAGCGGTTTAAACGACGACGATTTTATTGAAACGCGGAAACATTTTTCAAATATGAACCAATTTAATTTGATGCGTCAAAAGGGTGTTTTTCCCTATAGCTTTATTGACTCTATAGAAAAAATGGAAAATACATGTCTTCCAAGTAAAGATGAATTTTATGATAATTTACGGGAAGAACATATTAGCGATGAAAGCTATAGAAGAGCAAAAGAAGTATGGCGCTTGTTTGGGTGTAAAACTTTGGGGGACTATTCGGACGTGTATTTAAAATCAGATGTGTTGCTATTGTGTGATGTTTTTGAGCAATTTCGGAATAATTATTTAAAATTCGATAAACTTGATCCAGCACATTACTATACCCTTCCAAGTTTATCATTTGATTGTATGCTACGTATGACTAAGGTAGAGTTAGAGCTCTTAACTGATATAGACATGATACATTTTTTTAAGAAAGGTATACGCGGCGGCATAAGCCAGTGTACAGAAAGGAAGCACATCGCTAATAATATTTTTTTACCAGACTATGACCCAACAAAACCTTCTTCATTTATAACATACCTTGATGCTACAAATCTATATGGTCATAGTATGTCACAAGCATTACCATATGGTGGTTTTCGATGGTTAAGCGAGCGCGAAATTTAAATATTATGGCTGTTGGTGATGATAGTTTACATGACTACGTTTTGGAAGTGGATGTGCATTATCCGACTGAGTTGCATGATGCACATTCTGATCTTCCATTTTTAGTAGAAAATATCATACCGCCAACAGAAAACGCTAAATTACCGAAATTAATTCCTAATTTACAAGATAAAAAAAAATACATTGTACACTATAGAACTTTAAAACAAGCCATCGCCAACGGCTTAGTGGTAATGCAAACCCATCGAGTA
This sequence comes from Diaprepes abbreviatus, assembly GCA_034092305.1. Lineage (NCBI taxonomy): Eukaryota > Metazoa > Arthropoda > Insecta > Coleoptera > Curculionidae > Diaprepes > Diaprepes abbreviatus. The sequence continues at coordinate 1,655,173 of JASJET010000261.1, read as the reverse complement.
TTACAGTTTAAGCAATCAAAATGGCTAAAATCGTATATTGATTTTAATACCAATTTACGTAACAAGGCCACCACAAAATTTGCGAAGGACACTTTTAAATTAAAAAATAACGCGATATTTGGTAAAACTATGGAAAATGTGGAAAATCGAAAGGATATAAAATTAGTAACACATTGGGATAACAGTGTAGGCAGAAATGGAGCTAGAGCACTAATATCCCGCCCCAATTTCAATAGTAGCTCGATATTTACCGAGAACTTTGTTGCTATACATATGAATAAAGTTAAAATATTGTACAATAAACCAATTTATATCGATTTTTCCATATTAGATATATCAAAGACTGTAATATACGATTTTTATTATAATTTTATTAAATCTAAGTTTGGCGATGATGCTTCATTACTTTACACCGATACTGACTCGTTTATATTAAAAGTGTATACGGAAAACTTTTATCAAACTATATCAGAAAACCCCGAAAAATTTGATACATCAAATTACCCCGAAATTAATAATTTCAACATAATTAAAAGTAATTCTGTAGTTGGTAGAATGAAAGATGAGTTTCCTGGTGATCCGATAATAAGTTTTTATGGTACCGGCGTGAAGGCTTATTATGTAAAGTCCATTAATAATGAATTAAAAAAAGCCAAAGGTATCAAAAAATGTGTTATCGAGAAAGACCTTCATCAGGAAGACTATCAAAGAATTGTTGAACGGGGTGGTTTGATATTAAGAAAGATGAAGACATTTAGAAGTGAATTACATAACATTTATACCAACATAATAAATAAAGTAGCATTGTCACATAGCGATGATAAACGTTATGTAATTCCCAGTTCAACCAAAACTCTACCTTGGGAGCATGCAGACATAGATTTTTACAAAACAGACCCGGAAGAAAACTTAGCAAATTTAGTCACCGTGTTGGAATCATTTCTAAGTCAGGATAGCACGTAATCTGGAAAATCCATATTTCATTATTTGTATTGTTTTTATTATTTCTATTAAACATACAACATTAATATGTAACGATAGTATTGTAATTTTTTTTTTTAAATAAAAAACATGTATTCATTACTTGATTGCTTTTTTATTGAACCTTTATTTTAAAATTATAAATATAATGAAGTGTCGACAAATAACAAACTGTAAAAGTTATTGTTGAAAAATTTGTCTAATAGTAAATTAAACGCACAGGTCTACGAGTAAATGTTTAATGTGAAACAGGTTTGCTGACAAGATCCTCCATAGTCTTTTCAATTTTCAACATTCTAGAGTTAAGTTCATCACGCAGTTCGTCTTGCCTAAGTTCATATATTGCAATAACAGTATCATCAATGTATCCCCTAAGTTCTTGACCGGTTTCAATTAATTTCTTGCGTACGTAACCTTCAAGTTGGTTTCTGAATATATCTTTAATAACAATTGTTGAGTCATGTAAAGCTTTCTGCGTATCTTGCACACAATGAGCAAGGTTATTATCAACATAATTTCGTGTGGTCGCATCGTCTCCTTCAAGAGGTTCTGCTAAATAGCACAATCTTTTGCTTCCCATGTCGTAATCTCCATTAGGTGTAAGTTTAAAACCTATTCCTGAAGGACCTCGCATAAAGTTAAAATCCTTAAATTTTCTTTTGCGACCGAACTTATCAATAGTGTTTACTTCTGACATTGTTATGTGAGACTGATTTGAAACCATTAGATTTCACCCTAATATATGGTTCTATTTCATTAATAAACGGACTCTGCAGAAAAATATGGATTGCAAAACGTATTTTAGGTGATGTTTAATAAATACACGTACAGATTCATTTTACTATTGTTTTATTGAAAAAAAAAATTAAAATATAACAAAAGATTGAGTTTACTTTTTATTATTAAAAAAAATAAAAAATATAACAAACAAAAAAATTAAAAATTAAGAAATAAAATACATGTTAATTTCTTCTGTACAGGTAAGCTTCTTCTATGACCCAATTTCTTCTCTGGATGGCACGTTCATTAATGTCCTTGAACTGGTAGTAAACTAGTCCACAAAAGCCGCATTGTACAAATTTAACCCTGAAAAGGTCAATGTAGTTGAAGTCGTACGTAAGATCATTTCGCCAGCAGATACCTAGTCTTTTACAATGATGACAAGTTAAATAAAAAGCTTTTGGTATATGACTGTATGTTTTGGCTGCTTCACTAGGTTGTTCATCAGTTGGCAACATGATGTTTGAATATGTTGTACTTTTCAATCGCGGTACTCTAATTATGTATTACTTTTTAAAATAACCTTGACAGGACCAAAAAAAAAAATCCTTGAAAATTACAACCTCGAAAACGACCCTGACATTGACGGGTACTTTGACCTTGGCCTTGGCCTCGCATCTGACAAGTTTAGTACTATATTTATATGCTTCTTTAAAATAACCTTGACAGGGACAAAAAAAATCCATGAAAATTACAACCTTGAAAACGACCCTGGTATTGCCGTTTACGTCGGCCTTGGTCTTGGCCTTGCATCTGACAAGTTTAAATATTATACTTAATGCATCGAACAAAAGGAATAAAGGTGGTGTAGTGGGGGAAATGGGCATAAAAGCAGACTTGCTGGCTCGAGCTCTTCACAGTTCGTCAGAGCACCAAACAGTACAGTGCTAAGATAAAGTTAATAGTGTGAGATTTAATATCGAAGATGTCGAGTGTACGGTCTCTTTTAGATGCTCTTGACGTGAGCTGCGGTTCGCAACAAGGCATGCTGGATAACATTAGTGGTTTGGAAGTGTTAAGTCCGGGGGTATTCGAGAACTGGAATGGCGTGGAGCATGAAGATGCCGAAGACCGAGCCCTCAATGATGGTCGCGACGAAGAGTTAGTTCAGTCGGCAGCGCAATTCCTCGAATGCTGGACGGAGGAGAAGGAGCCAAAGATAAATGTGATTAGTGATGTGGTTGTGCGAAAAGCATCGCGGCCTAGGGAATCTTCTCCGAAAGCTTCGAAATTGAAAAAGCTCTTGACTATGCGGAAGTCGGAAATCGCCGATAAAAAAAACATTTTATTCGGCGATTAAAGATGTGGGACAAGAGAAGAAGAAAAAGTTTAACTTTAAGCGTCCCTCCACCCCTGTTCCATTACCCCACTTCCTGAAAACAGCACCACAAGAGCCATTGTCGGTAGAAGGGCAAGTGATAGAAGGCCCCGATGGACCAACACCACCAACGCCACCAACACCGGCCAGCGTAGAGCAGGAAATAGTGTCGGAGGTGAAGTCTTCCCCAGCGCCACTGTCGCCGATATTGGGGTGCCGGAAACCTATGAAAAAGCGGTTTAAGCGGTGTTTTGAAGGCGATGAAGTTTCCGCTGCTTCGTCGTCGTCGTCGTCGTCGTCGTCATCGTCGTCTTCACCAAATGAAACCGCTTCTTCTTCGTTAATATATTCCGAGCCATCGCAACCGGAGTGGGTTAAAGACTTTACCAACTCTCAGAAGAGCAAATTAACAGACATTTATCAAATGAAAAAACACTTAGTGAAAAAAGTGAACGCGTGTGACAGTGACATTTTAGAACTTGAAAGACAATTAGAGTTAAAAAAGGTGGAATCTGCGCGGTTAAAAAGACAATTAGAGGACTTTAATAAATTATGTAGTAGGTGTTAGGTAGTTGTAGGTATTAGCTTTTAATTTATAGTATTAAGTTTGTAAATATATATATATATATATATATATATATATATATATATATATATATATATATATATATATATATATTGTAGTTAATAAAAAAAAGTCTTTGATCAGATTTTTATATTTTATAAAGAGAATAAAAATGACTTGAAAATTTATTTTTGTGTGTTATTTCATATAGGCCCTGTCCCACATAATATTAGGTAATAAAAAAAAGAGTGAATAATCCACTAAAACTACGCAATAGCAATAGTTGTAAATATTTTTTTCTGATAATATTTACAAGTATGCTAAAACATGGTTCGGTTTAAGAAGTTAAGGTTCTGTCGCCAGAACTTCTAATACTTTGTATCTCAATATTGTATGTTTTTATGAAAAAAACATAAAATATTGATTACAAAGTATTATAACCAACTAAAACTACGATCAAATTATTTTGTGGTCCTGAAAAGGACCGTTTGGTTGTAAAACATGCGACTCTTTATTGTGTTGTGGAGTCGCACGGCCCGTCATCATCAACGGGGGTGGTGGCGGTGCTGTCCTCTGCATATTCGATGATGAACCGCCAAAGTTCATCCCATCTGGGATCGAACAACTCCCACTCCAGACAATTCTCTGTGGTAGAATCTACCACAGGGCATTGGATGGGTTGTTGTTGTTGTTGTTGTTGTTGTTCAGTCGCAGACATGTTGAACTAAAATGATTGTAATAAGTATTGGTGGTCGTATATATAGAGACAAATTAATGGTGGGGGGTGAAAACAAATGGCGTATTACGTATTGAGACCAAAAGTTGTTTGTGGTCTCAAATATGAACGAACGATTTAGCTGGGTTCCACCAGCACTTAAACTTTTAATACTTTGTATCTAATATTGTATATTCTATACATACAATATTAGTAACAAAGTACTAATATGTACTAAAACTACGATCAAAGTATTTTGTGGTCCTGAAAAGGACCGTTGTTGTGTGCCCTTAAAAAGGGCCGGGGAGAGTGTGGGGCTTATGGTGCCCCATCCTCGCTGGTCGACCACCAGCTTGACGAATCGCAGGGGCCTTGCGGGTCGTCGAGTGTTGGTGATGCTGGAATTTCTAGCACCGCATCTTCCGTCGAGTCCGGCTCTGGCTGCGGCGACGGAGCCGCAGGCACACTTAAAAAAAAACTCTCCCCTACAACTTCCACATACTCCCGTTCGGCGCTCTAGCCTCCCAACTCGAGAATTTCAATTTTTTCGTCTAAATTTTTTTTCATTTTTAAGATTTTTCAAATTTTTTTTTCACCATTGTATTCTACTCAAAATTCTAGGTAATTAAAGTGCTTTTATTTTTTCTCTATCTTGAACGGTTCCCGAGCTACAGCGCTTTAAAGAATTCAAATTACTAACTTTCTATAACCCTTTTTTTCAAATTTCATTTTTTCGAATTTTCAAAAATACCCCAATATGTAGAAAAAAATTCTCTCTTTAATTTCCCAATACCGTTTTTCTCTAAATCTTCAACTTTAGCGCGTATTCAGCATTTTCAAAAAAAAAATATATATATAATTTTTTTTAAACCATCGCATTCTCCTCAAAATTTTGGGCTATCGAAGTGCTTTTATTTTTTTTCTATCTTGAACGGTTCCCGAGCTACAGCGCTTTAAAAAATCCAAATACTAACTTACTATAACCCTTTTCTTAAAATTTCATCTTTCCGAATTTTGAAAAGTACTACCATATGTAGAAAAAAATTCTCTTTCTAATTTCCTAATATCATTTTGCTCCAAAACTTCAACTATGGCGTGCATTCACCATTTTTCAATTTTTTTTTGAAAAATTTTTTTTTTACGTTTTTACTATCGAGAAAAATGCTTGCTTATAGTACTCGATTTCCTCTATAATTTTTTCTTATAACTTTTTTCCCTATTCCTAACCGTTACTTTCCTACAAATTTTCTAAATCGTTGTTTTCGTATTTTGCCTTAAAATTTTTTTCTTGTGTTATTTAAGCTCTTTTTTCCACTTAATAAACCACCATTTTCTAAACTCCCGTACTCCTTTCTTAAAGAGCGGGCTTTTCCGTCCGCTTTTTTTTTTGTTGGGTTTCAAATAAATATAAAACTACTACTTCACTCATTACAAATTTATTGATTCAAGAACATTATTTTGTGTTACATATAATAGATACATTAAAATATAGATTTATTGGTCACCGAACCTTTTAATACATTATAACTAAAAAATGAGTCGTGAATAACTAATGCGTATACTTTAGTGTCTTTGGGGAATTTATTCTTTCTCGTTTGGAACTCCAATTTTACATCCACTGTCGATGAGTTAATCGCCTCTGGTTGATGACTGCAATTGATAATAAAAACGGGGTTTTTCATATATTCCGCGAACGTTATCATCGGATCGTTTATTTCGCGCCCGTAGTAGCTGCTTTGGAAGTTTTCGTAATTGTAATAGGCTGCTGCGTACAGTTTCTTGGCGAAATCTAAATTCCATCTTTCGTATGGATAAACGGTTGAATTCAGATACAGTCTAATGTCGTATACGTCGGCGTGGGTAAACTGGGTTGGGTTTTTTTCTTTCTTGTCGCAATTATTGCTGTCTTGAAACCCGACGATTATATTTACGATATGCCATTTGAATACTGACATTGTTTCCTCCTTTATTAATGCGAGACAGTATTTTCAATTTTTGCTTGTCGTCTGGAATGATGTGACGAATTTTCCATTCGATTTTGTCGATACTAATTTCTGCCTCTACTTCGCCGACGTAACAATTGGTAAAAGTGCGAGCTATAATCATAATAAGCTCTTGTTTTACGTTGAAAACACCTTTTGCGTAATCTTCGGCGAATCCCATAGGATATTTTAAGGGTAATTTCCCGGAGAATACGTTACTTGCCGTGTCTACGATATCTTGGTTTGCTTCGTCGAGACCCCATCCGCACGTCATGAGAGATCTTTGTTGCAAACTTCCGAATGAAACCATGGTTTTTAATGTCGTCGTAACTCCAGGTTTACGAACCACGGCGACCTGCTCACCTCCCATCTCGTAGCGAATTTCATCGAACAAAAATGCGAGGGCATTATTTGATAAAAAAACATCTTTTCGTTGCATCTATGGGTTTAAATTTTCCTTCGATATATATGTAACTTTCGGCGATATCCAGTATAATATCTTGAAAATTAATGGGGATACGGACTTCATCCGAATTGTTGAATGATGGAGATCCGTATGGTTTATACGTATGCTCTTCTAGACTAATAATAGAATTGTCCAAGATGGGCTCGGAGAAAACCTCTATTTTATCGCTGGTGGTGGAAATCATTTTCGCACTTTAAGACCGATTGATTTTAAAAATTTATAGTCTTCGGCAGATAACTGTTGAGATGTTTGTGATCTAACGTCTGGACGACGACTAACCTTGACGTTAACTCTTCTTTTACTTTTATTATGTTTCGGCGGTTCCCCCATCTTAGTCGACAGCACACACAATTGACGATTGAAGCAAAAACCCATTTCTATGAAAGTTTCTTCAGTTCCAATTTCACGATTATTTTCTCGCCTTGAAAATTGATTAGATCACCGCTATCGTCCAAGATGCGAAGAGTAATGTTGTCGATAAACTGACGTCCTGCCGGCATTAACGGCATATAAATATTATTTTGTGGTTCTTTACTGATTTTGTAACCGGGCTCCACGTCGATATCGAATTCGAACAAGGTATGACCTTCCACCGAATTCATATATGCTCCGGAAATTATATTACAATCTACGCGTATGATGCGTACTTTCATTATTTCCACCATCTCGGTTGATTCGTGCTTTTTGTCTCTTTTTAACACTGTATGATTAAATCCTAACATTTTACCGATACTCGCCTCTCCCCGGAAATCTATAGTATATTGGGATTTCAGTTCACATTTCAGCGTATTATTATTAGCGACCAAGTAAAAGATTCCATCGTTCTTTTCTTCAGTTGAAATCCTCAAAGCCTCTAACATAGCTTTACCTATCTCATCTATTTCATAGGCCCCAGGTGGAATCTGCAATTGTATCGACTCGGTGGTGTAACCCTCCTTCATGTAGGCAAACTTATTGTTGCTTTCGTCCACATTAAAAATTGAATTGTATGTGTAAAATCCCAGCAATGCCAGACCATATTTGTTTTCTCTATTTAATTCGACTGGTGGATAAAAATCGGCGCTTAAGACGCTCGAGTGTCCTGTTAGTGTGAACGTATAAGACATGACTAACCATTAAAACATCACACATCTCGGTTTTATTCTTAGCGGCAACATTTTCTCACTGCATTAGATAGTGATGTTTTTATGCTATTTTCTGCTTTTATGCGCACATCGTTTAAATTGCTGCTGCTGAAATAATGTTTGCAACCGCACTGATATTTTAATATATCGATATCGCTTTTGAGGTGCTCGGGCAACTTATCCCAAACGAATGGAATTTCATTTGGGGCTAATGCAATCATTACTTCCTTGGGCATGTTTTCTAACTGTTTCACGGTCATTTTCCTTAATCCACCGGCTAGATGAAATGCTTTCAGTGATTGCAACATTTTAGTATAGTTATTGCGATCCATTTGCGGTGTTAATGGTGACGATGATGATGATGACATCTTTTACGCTGATGATTCGACAAGAAACTTTAAGCACAAATGTCCACACCAGACTGTTCCAAAATCCTGCTGACGATTGTATGTATAGTAAATAATTTTTGATGGTTCCGATCCCGTTTGTAGATATCGTACCCATTCGATCGGTGGGGGTAAATCGCCGAAGCTGTCATAATATGTTACTTTAGAATTATTTTTTCTATAAGCTACCCAATGAGTCCCTGCACCACGCGTACTATCCAAATTCACTATTGCTGCTTCGTAACGTCGAGGACCTTGTCTAGGTAATAAATCCCTCATATAAACGCCTCGAAAGTGTCCTATTCTTTTCTTTTTGGCATATTTTTCTATATCGATGTTAGATAGTGGTCTTCGAGGTAGGGATTCAATTGGCTTTTTGATCTACGATTTAAAAATAATCCCATACCTTTACGATATGGCATTAGAAACAAACCATTTCCTTTCGATTTTAAATACAGGCCGGCACCGGTTTTATCTTTGCTGCTTTTTTTTACTGCTTTTATGGCGCGCACAATTCCCGCTGCCCCACCGGCTAATGAACCCAAAGCTGATAACCCGGCAAAAATTGGTATTAATGGTAATATTCCACCAGTTTTAGGAATCGGTATTATTCTCGGTGTACGAACCTTCCTTTTGCCACCTGCCGCTTTTACCGATCTACGTGCTGCCGACAGAGCTATTTTAGATGCATTCATGACATTTTTTTCCAACACATTTTTACTTCCGGCTTTTAATAATTCCCTTCGAACTGCTTGTCGAATAGCTGTTCCGAAACTGGCTTTCCGAACATGTCGATTTTTATTAACACCTTTCCTTTTTGTATGACGTGTGCCTTTATTAGATTTTTTTTTGTTGATAATGATGATGGTACACCCATACCAAAACGTTGTTTTCCTTTCATAATGTTTGTAACTAACCAAGCTGCTGTTTTTTCACCTAAACTGGAATCTTTCGATTTTACTCTATTCCAAGCACTTTGTTCGAGCTCGTAATCCGCTCGATGTCTCGCACTTATGTCTTTATTATGTAAATAGGCTAAATCGTGTTTTTTGCATGCGGCATCCAAAGGATTAATGCCTGGATCACCTCTTGTTACACGTTTTATTACTTTTGTTCCGGGTCCGCAATATTGATAACCAGGAATGTGTACCTCGAATGGTAATTTATTTATTAACGAATTCACAATACCGTATCCAGTTTTGTTGGAAACGTGAGACCGTCCACTTCGTTTGACGCTCGGCATCTGAATGACAGTTTTTGTGAAAAATTGCCTATAAAATATCAAATTTTCCTAAGATGCGCGTTATCGATCTTAAACAAAAACTTCCTATTGACAATCTCGATGAAAAAGTCGGACTTGGATTTGAAAAGAAGATAATGAAGAGACACGGTCCTCTACTTCCTTCCTCTATTCGCGGCCTGTTAATTGGTCCATCCAATTATGGAAAAACTAATGTCATGATTTCGCTGCTTACACACCCCCTTGGGCTACGTTTCGAAAATGTCTATATTTACTCGAAATCTCTGTATCAACCGAAATATGAGTTTTTAAGGAAAATTTTAGCGCCCATCAAAGGTTTAGGCTACTATGCCTTTAGTGATTCCAGTAATATTGTGGAACCGTCCGATGCAAAACCAAACTCTATATTTATCTTTGATGATGTTATATGTGAAAAACAAGATGTTATAAGATCGTACTTTAGCATGGGACGTCATAAAAATATCGACTCCTTTTACCTAGCGCAAACATATTCGCGAGTGCCTAAACAGCTTGTGCGAGACAACGCCAATTTTATTATTATGTTTAAACAAGATGAGTTGAATATGAAACACATATTTTCCGACCACGTTTCACTGGATCTAACTTTTACTCAATTTCAAGAAATGTGCTCAAAATGTTGGGATAATAAGTATGGATTTTTAGTAATTGATAAAGACAGTGATGTGAAATCGGGAAGATACCGCAAAGGATTTGATTGCTATATATTACTGTAATAATAAGAGAAAACGCTCATTTGATTGTTGAAACGTCATGAATAACGCGATCGGCTTAAAACGTAAACTAGTGGAAGCTACCAATGCCGTCAGAAAAAAATTTAAACAAATTAAAGCGGCTAAAGAATTTAATGTTGTGGAATTGGAAAAGTTTTACGAACCCATTTCTAAGCCGTTGACAACTATATCTGATGTGGTTAAGCAACGTCAGCAGCAGCAGCAGCAGCAGCAGCAGCAGCAGCAGCAGCAGCAACAACAACAACAACAACAACAACAACAGCAACAACATTATCCAGCTACAAAGTCACATAGTCTCAGTACATCAGTGCAGTCGACTCAAATATCAGGTTTTCCCCAACCTACACATTCCTTTCAAACCTCCACACCTATTCAGCAGCAGCAGCAGCATCGCATTTCAAAAGAAGATATTAGCCAATCGGTGTTTGATACACCCTCGGCATCAACTAATACATCTCTCGCATCCGCTGACACCACAACTTCCGATACTTTAAACGCACACCTGAAAGGATTACGTTCGAAACCATCTCTATACGATACTGTATATGGTGTACGTTTTGGTTCAAAAACAGATTATAACAAAAATTTTATTGGTAATTTAGAGGTGCGTTTTCGAAATGGAAATATTGTCTTATACAGAAAAGGGAAAAATATTGCAGAATATGGTGGATCACCGGCACTTTATGATTTGTTATTTCTTAAAACACCCCCAAGTGTAGGCAAGGAACAACAACAATTAAGTGATAATGTACTTTCAACGTACAAGGAAATTTTGGAATCAACGAGTACTGTCTACAACAATTTTAAAAAAAGTGATGGTTTACGGGAGACCAGATGGAACAAATATTTACGAATTTTTAAACCTCTGATAATGGGCACAAAATTAGGTGGTACTATTACAAGAAAAAATCTCTCGGAAAAACTACAGTTACCCACAAAAAAGAAATTATCTTCGAAAAAATTTCAATATGTCTACTGGAACAAAGCTAAAGAGTTGGTGGATCGTTTACGTTTGTTGTGGAGTTCCAAAATGGCCGGTCACACTGGACACGAAAATGAAATTATGTCAATCATAGAGGAATTACGAGAAGAAGATATAATATATTAAGTTCAATATTTAATGATATTATTCAGTTCTTCCTTCGATCTGAAACCTTTAATATTACTAATAATATGGAGCCCAGTCTAGAAAAAATCAAGATTGTTAATGAACTACATAGAACGGCTAGAAAAAATTTTGTAAGACGGCGCACGATAATAAAAGGATACAGAGATTTGTGGCAAATTGATTTGGCTGAAATGCAACAGTATGCTGATGAAAACGATGGTTATCGTTATATTTTGGTCTGTATAAATTGTTACTCTAAATTTGTCTATACCAAAGCCATAAAAAACAAGACTGGTATAGAAGTTACTAATGCGATGAAAAGCATCATTGAAGAGGCATCATATACACCAACAAATCTGTAAAGTGATCAAGGAAAGGAGTTCTATAATACAAACTTTCAAGCCCTGATGAAAAAATATAATATAAATCATTATTCCACTTACAGCACAAAGAAAGCTGCAATTGTTGAGCGAGTCATAAGGACTTTAAAAAATAATTTATATAAACAGTTGTCGACAAGAGGATCTTACAAATGGATACATATATTATCGGCAGTAACAAAAACCTATAACCATTCGAAACATCGCACCATTGGAATGAAGCCTGCAGACGTGCAAGAAAAAACACATATTAAAGCATATGATAATTTAAAACTTGTACCTAAAAAATTTAAGTTTTCCATGGGTGACATTGTGCGTATTAGCAAGTACAAAAGCTTATTCGAGAAAGGATATACGCCCTCTTGGTCAACCGAATTGTTTAAAGTTGTAAAAGTTAACGTTACAAATCCACCTACTTACTTGTTGGAATCGTTAGAAGGTCAGCCTATAAGAGGGTGTTTTTACGAATCAGAACTACAAAAAACAAGCAGTCCTGGCGTTTATCTAGTAGAAAAGGTCCTTAGACAACGCAAGAAAAATCACATCGATCAATTGTTTGTCAAATGGCTAGGATTTCCCAACCACTTCAACTCTTGGATAGATAAAGCTTATATTGTTTAAATAACATATTGTATGACTATATTTTAAATTTAAAATGTAAAATAAATAAACAATATATTGTAAAATAAAGTTTTTTATTTCAATCTTCATCATTAAAAACAATGACAATAAAACATCATACACATAAATAACATTTCAATATTCTTGGAGGGAAGGTCCAATTCACCGACGACTACGACGTTATCTTCAAGGCTATGCCACTCGGAGTGCGTTCTCCTATTCTTTAACCTGCTTTCCCTTTTTTTAGATTTTTTTTGGAGTCGAGCCGTACGACAGTGCGCTTAATGAGTCATTTAAAGGCTGATGATAGAGTATTTTCTGCATAACTTCAATTTTTGTTTTAAGCTCACTATTATTTTTGTATATCATGGGGAGGACATCCTTGTTAAATATGTCACATATTACAACTGCAAAATTGTAAAACTTTCTATTAACAAAGTGTTTTGTCACAGCATCGTCATCATCTTTAGGTTCGCCTAAGTTGGTTATGATTTTTCCACCCATATCATACTGCCCATCCGCTGTAAGTTTAAAACCAATCCCTTGTGGCCCAGATAATATATGATATTTTTCATTATATTTCTGACGACCAAATTTATCAATTGTGTTGTTTCCTCGACTCATTTTCAATCTTTACTAAACTATTTTATTTTTATTTGCCCTACTTATATTAAATATTTCAGCTGAGAAAAAGAAACACTGACTATGATCTACTGGGTTGGTATGTTTATAAAAGAAATAAAATAAAACTGTGATTGTAACAGATATTTATTTACAGTTATTTAATTGCACAAATACAAAAATTATAAAAAATTAATTTTCCATGTCTTCGTTTTCGTTGCTCAAAATTCTATCCCATCCGACACTATTTCGATCGTCAACGTCTTGGGCTGTTGCTGTTGCAGAAACCAATTCATATTTTGCAGCAAGTTCACCTGGTAAATGTGGAATATTGACGAGGTATTCTTTTAATCCTTCTTCAACCATTTCAGCACAAAATGTATCCATGTCTATGGAACCATATAAAAATTTGTCGCACAAGTGTGCCCCAGCCATAAAATTGATTGTATCCCTGATCTCGTTCTTATATTGATCTTTGGTTACATCAATATGCGACCAATCATTTACGCTATCTAACATATCGTGAGCCATATTTCTTAATTCTCTCCCCAACCAAAATATGTATCTATCTACACATTCGTTGGCGGTCGTCGTCGTCGTCGCATCAGCAGACATCTTTAACAGAAATAATGAACACGCGTAAGTATTCTGACATGTGCAACTATATTTTAAATTTAATTACATCCTTTTTTTCAAACAATTTACATACAATTTACTCCAATGAGCCAAAACGTAATAATGTTCGAGTATTGTTTCCAAAAACTCTAGTGCCCTGCCCCAAATAAGTTAGAGTGTATTTACCTTTAGTTTTACTCATAATATCTACAATATCGTCAGATAGTGTTTCGGCCACACGTTTTGACAAAAAAGTCTCAAATGTGCTATTATCACCGTCATCGTGTAAAGCCACTAAAAGAGTTTTACCAAATCGTGTAGTCATTGAAACCATCTTTACAATTTTATACACTTTGCCTACAATCATTTCGGTAACCTTTTTTCTCTCTAAAACCTCGAAATCTTTGCTAAACATTTCATTAATTTCATCTAGAGTTTCTTTTGAAATACTCATTATTGAAAAAATGGTATATAAATCCAAAAATTACCGTGAATATAAAAGCACTTTCAGAACACTACACGAACACAATATTTGATGTTTATGCCACTGATAACTGCGACTGTTTGAAGTCACTTCTTTTCCCACGAACCTTTATAGCGAGGTTTCAAGGTCGAATTGTAACAATGGTGGGGGTAGCTTAACGATAGAAATAGTGGGAGGAGTATTCAAGGTCAAATGACGTCACACATTTAAATTGGTATAAGGATAACTTCAAGGACAAAATATAATGAAACAAATAACTACATTTTATGTACTTTATTTATTGATTTTTTTCTGCCATTCTTCTATACGTGTAACATTATCACCTAAACCTAATTTTCTTAATTTGTTCAATAATAATTGTTTGTTTTTATTTCTTAGAAAATTCTTACAAACTATACTCGCTAAAAGACACACTTCGGCATGGTCCATATACTTAAAAAATACACTAAAATCCTGAGCCTCCGAATCTTGCATTTCATATGCGTAAAATTCCGAACAGGCTGCAGAAATTAGAAATTCTTCGTACATTTCTCGCACTAAACTTTCCATATTAACTACTACTACGTTAAACTTAAGTTCTACACTCTAATTTCATCTAACACAACCGGATCTGCAATGAACCTAATCAGTTTTTCCAAACAGGCACTAAACCCCAACTTTTTTATTTCACGAACAAAGTCTTGTAAATTTATTGTTTTGCTGCAATATTTACGACATGCATTCGCAGCCTTTTCATATTCATAAGCCAAATCACAATAGCGCGACGCCCATTCTGCTCGACTTTTCATTGCATCATTGAAATAATTACTAGCCGTTTCAGTGAACTCATCGCCCAATTTTTTTACTGTCTCTTGCAAAGCACTATTCATATTATTCACTCATTTTTTACATTCACGACACTTTTTTATTGCTGGTGGTGGCCCATCTATATAATGACGATATATTTGTTCATAGTGAATGTAACAGGGTAAGCTTAACTGTAGTTCCTTGTCACACCGATATGGCGCTGGCAGCTTATCCCAAATTTGCCGTAAACTCAGCGTATCAACGCAAGTTTTTAAATATTCGAGAGGAAAAAATGCTAGATCCTTCTCTTCAAAATCACACAAACTTTTTAAATTACTCTGATATAAACAAATTACTCTGCCGACTTGCTCTATAATTTTTTCTTTAGATAGTTCCGTATCTGACATTTCACACTGAATGAATGCAAATAGACTCACACAATTTATAGAACAATTTGCAAGGTCAAAATCATTTCAAGATCATCCCAAACTATTACAATGCACAAATAACTACTTCAAGGTCACACACCCAAGATGACCTTCAACAAAGTCAAGGTCGTCTCGACCAAGGTCAATGTCAAGGTCACACACAACCTTGAACACAAGGTCAAGGCCAAAGCACACGCGCACTTTCAAGGTCAATGACAAGGACATGTGGGCGGGGCCAAAGAGGGGTGGGGCAAGGTCAAGGTCAAGGTCGAGGAGTGGGGGGATAGAGAGGATCGGGTTATGTTCACTACTTTTGAAGACCGGCCGTCCGAAACAATATATATATATATATATATATATATATATATATATATATATATATATATATATATATATTACTTCCTCCAGCTTTCTTCAATGTATATATAGAGGCGGTATTAGAATTATTTCATCATTATACATTCGACCGTTAGGATGGAAGGTGCTACAAGAAAGATCATTGTAAGGCCATTCATGGCAGGAAAAGACTGTATTTTGTGGAATGCTGGGGTACAGCTCCACTGTCAGCATCACCGTCAGCATCGCCAGCAATGCCAGCAACGCCAGCATTGCCAGTACCACTTTGGCAGCCTCAGGTCGTAGTGCAGCTAAGAAGAAGACCAAGGGCTGCTCCTAGGTCGGTGTTGCTATCGTTGGATATTACTCCATGGTAAACAGCCGACCCTCCCTCCGACCCTTTTAGGGCCACAAAAGACGTTCCTTTTCAGGATTTATTTTGATCGTAGTTTAGTAATCGTTCATATAACGATGATTTGCCTCGTCGCTTAAGTGTATAATTATAGGTTTGAGAACGAGGTAATCGTTTAATCCGTGACCTATGAAAATGTTTAAAGTCCAAACAAGAATTCTATTAACTTTTTTTTTAATGCATTCTTCACAAGACGTTAAGAATTAGTCTTATTTTCTGACACTCACATTTTGTAACATCTTTTCCTGGGATGCGCTGTCGACATTCAGGCCATTCAAAAGTGATGCTACATTTTGCCGTTCGGAAGACTTTGATATTTTTTACTTAACTTTCACTTGAACGTTCACTTAATACTGTACTGTACTGTTAGTTGTTCTGACGAGCCGTGAAGAGCTCGGGCCAGCAAGTCTGCTTCCATGCCTATTTCCCCCACTACACCACCTTTATTCCTTTTGTTTGATGCATCAAGTATAGTATTAAAATTTGTCAGAGGCAAAGCCAAAGACAAGGCCAAGGCCAACGT
The DNA here is from genome assembly GCA_034092305.1 of Diaprepes abbreviatus. Classification (NCBI taxonomy): domain Eukaryota; kingdom Metazoa; phylum Arthropoda; class Insecta; order Coleoptera; family Curculionidae; genus Diaprepes; species Diaprepes abbreviatus. The sequence goes on along the minus strand of JASJET010000261.1, from coordinate 1,638,529 downwards.
AACCGGCAATGTCAGAGTCGTTTTCGAAGTAGTAATTTTTAAGGATTTTTGTCCCTAGCAAGGTTATTTTAAAAAGTAACACATAAAAGTAGTGGGAATAGGGGGCTCCTAGTTGACCCCCCCACCACTTTTTTGATTGGTCAGCCAAGAATGACCTTGTTTCTGATTGGCTGCCCAAGTTCGCCCCCTATTCCGATTGGTTTCATAAACTCCGCCTCTTTTTGCTCCACCTCCTACCTCCTTCCTAACCACCACAGTAGTTGGAGGGGAGCTGGTAGCAGTTGGAGGGGAGCTGGTATTTTAAAGGACTGAATCTGAGCGAGCTACATTCATTTACAACTAGTCTTAAGCTTATATAGAAGATTCACCACTAATAAAGAACAGTGTTAAATTAAAAATAAGTGGTAGTTATGAACAGTGATTTGCAAAATGAAATAATCAAATTAGGTAAACAGTTTACTAAACTTCAAAATTCCGAATTAAAGAATGCAATGCTAAGGAAAACACACCCCGAGTGGGCACAGGTATATTATGAGACTGCCTTCCAATACCAATTAGCTGCAGAAGCCTGTTTAAATTATAGAAAAACCCAAAATTTGCCGAAGTTCTTTCATGAAATAAAGAAAATAGGATTCAGTTACTTTTTAAGGATATTGAAGGATTATATAAAAGATCCTGATATATTAAAAGAAATCGTGGAAGAGGAAGAGAGAGATAAAGAGATATTGAGAAACAGGGAGGTTTTAGTGTAGGATTTATTATGGAATTATTAATAAGAGAAATGTATGAAGAGTTTTTGATGTCCGCAGCCTGTTCCGAGTTTTATGCATATGAAGGTCAAGAAAGTGAAGCGCAGAATATTATATTGTTTTTAAATTATATGGAACATGCGGAATTATGTTTACTAGCAGCTAAATGTTGTAGCGAATATTTAAAAAATAAAAATATAGATATTTTAATATGTAAACTTCAAGAACTAGGATTAAATAATAATATTTCATGTATTAAAACAATGTTAGAAAATAAAACACATAATTTGTAATCAAGTCTTTTATTACATAAAAAAATTGTTGTAAAGGTAATAAACATTTGATAATGCACATACACATGGTATTTTTTGATGATAAAAGCAGCAAGGATCCATTTTCTTTAGGGTGGGTTGTTCATCAATCTCGATAACTGGTTTCATGGAATACTTCTTTACGAAATCTGCCTTTTCTTCCCCTTTTACATAAACATAGTCCACCTTAGCGCTTAAATCTCTTATGATATCTCCACATTTGTGTAATGGTGTAAATCCTTCACACCATTCAATGCAATGGTAATTTTTTATTAACCACAGAGCTTGTTTGTGTAAATAGGATGGTAAATGACCCATCGGAAATGGAGCTTTGAAAATAAAATGACTTGTCTTTTGCCCATCGTACGCTGCTAATTCCTTTACAATAAATTTATTATTTTCAATTTTGAATCCTTGAAGATCTAGAATAAGTTTCATATTTTCAAATATTTGAATTTCTTGATCATTTCTACTTTTAATTGATATTCACTTATTTGTTTTTTTAATTTCTGCAACTGAAGTTGAAAATCTAATACTCGAACTGAAATCTCGTAAGACATTATATAAATGAAGAATTCTGGTTTGGCTACGTTAATAAATATCAAAATTGACGCGTGCGCTCTTAAGCGTAAGTAGCGGTTTGTTTAAAAAGAGTATTTTATCTTAAGGAAATTGTATTACAACTGTTTCACAATTTTTGTTAATGGATTGTAACTGAAAACTTTATCATGAATTATAACACAATATGCCGCTGTTTTAGGGGGAATTTTTTCCTTGGTTTCAAATTCAATTCTCATGGTTACTGGACCTGTTTGTAGTAAATCTCTTTGATGTGAACAATTAATGTAAACTATAGGAGCATTTTCTTTAAATTCTTTCGGATTAAAAATTGGTTCCACTGGAGAGTTATAATACCCTTGACGAAAGTCTGTAAACATTTCATACAGAGTAGCAAATTTATTATTTTCAAAGTCAAGTTGAAGATCATTGTAAGGATATCTTTCTGAATTTAAAAAGACATTCATATTTCTTAAATTACAATGATCAAATTTACTCATATCCATTTTTAGATTACCACGTCTATTTTTCTGAAAAGCAATTAGAACATGACGTGGCGTTTCGACTTTTGTAGATGTTTTTACGGGCCAGTTGTGCCTCGTAGTTTCCAATAACTCTGGATATTCAACTAATTCCCAGCTTCGGAAGGTTATTAGTATATCACTATTTTTGTCAATAATTTTGGTAAGTGCTAATTCTTGCGGAATCGCTACAGTAAGATGAGGAACTCTCCAACACAACTTGGTAATTTTAACTTTGGGTTTTTCATCTTCATTACTGGATAATAATGCATTTGTATCATCATTACTTCTTATTAGAATAAGTTCTTGTTGTGAATTAAGAATAATCTTATTATAATCTTCAAAAAATCCTGAATACATCTTTAATGGTATACATAATGAAACATTACCTTTGTCATCAGTCATAATTTTTTCTTTAGATTTTGTTTTCGGATACCAACCGGCATTTTCCAATTTAGCACTTTCATTTTGATTAAATGAAATATATCCCTTAAGAGTTGAAGTTATACCAATATCCCGAACGGAGTCAATAGTAACACCATTTAAAATATAGCGTAATTCTTTAAATAAAAATGCCGGAGCATTATTAATTAAAACAGTATTAGCTAAAGGGGAATCATCTTCTTTAGTTACTTGCAATTCCACATAAATTTCACTTTTGCAAGGTAAAGGATATTTTCCTGTTTGTTGCAAAGCAATTCTGATTTCATCATTTGGTCCGAGTTTTGTAGGATTAAAAGGATCGAAAGAAAGAATTTCCCAGCTTAATATTGATTCATCAACCAATACATTTTCTCTTACATTTAAATAATCCATTTTTATTTAAGTTTAAAACCCAAACTTTGAAGAAATTTTCTATTAGAAGGTGTTAACCTTTGGAAGTTTGATTTCCTACTAAAGGAAGTTGGTTTCTTTCTTGTCTTATTAATGTTTTTATTATTAAATTTTCTAGTAAAGTTTGCAGATTTATTGTTATATAATATTACCATCTTTAATCTACTTTTTTAAGATGTAGTCTGATGGTTATGGTTTCTTCTCTAAAATTAACCAAATCACCTTCCTGATCTATTATTTTAATGGCTATTTTATCAATTACTTTAACGGTGACTGGGAAATATATGACGTTTTGAGGTGACTCAATTATTTTGAACCCTGGAGCAACGCTCGGGAAAAATTGGTGTATTATATGAACAGGTTTCCCGTTTAAATATGATCCCTCTGCAATACTGCAGTCTATATTTATTGAATTTACTTTAATTATTTCCGCGGGAAAATCTGATATATGTTCAATGTTGGCTTCCAATCGTCCATTTTTAAACCCTAATAATTTACCAATAGTTCCTTCACGAAAAGTTATGGGGGCTGAACATTTAAGATGTGTACGTAAAGTATTATTATTTGCATAAAGACTAAAACTAATTTTATCCTCATCCAAGTGTTTTTTTAAAAAATCTGTTATGTCTTCTAATTCGTAGCTACCTGGGGGTATGGCTATTTCTAAATTTTCATCATGAATTAATACATTATTCCCAACATCAATATTGGGAATTGCATTAAATGTTTCGAAATTTACAAGACCGATAACATATTCAACATCTTCATCTAAATATATTGGAGGATGTAACTCTGATGTTAAAATAGCGGAATTGCCGCTAAGAACAAAACTATATGACATTTTACTTTAAAAATATGTTTAATAATAAACTAAAATTAGGTGTTACATATGGTTATAAAGAAATTTTAGACACAATTGACCACAATTTGTTTTGTTAAAGTTTTGATAACTGTTATAATTATAATTAACAATATTATTATTTTGGTCGCTATAAAAATATTTAATTAATTCAGAAGGGGGTCGCAAATTACCATAACTATCAAAATATATTATGTTTTTTCCTTTTTTTGTATATGCTATCCAGTGAGTACCAACACCACTGTGATTATCTAGATTGACAATTGCACTTTCAATTAACTTTATCTTTTTTGGTAATTTATCCCTCATAAAAATACCACGAAAGTTGGGAATTTGTAAATATTTAGCGTATTTAAGTAAATCGTAATTTGTAAGTGCTTTTCGAGGTATATGTTTTAGCAGTTTTTTGAATAAGGTTTCAAGTATAATCCACATCCTGTTTTATAGGGTTTTAAATAAAGTCCACTTCCTTTTTTTCCTACCGCAATGGACTCCATCATTTGATTGTGTCGTTTAGATTCTTCTAATTTCGCTTTGGCTGCTTTTGCATCATTTACTGCTTTAGCAATACCTGCAGCCCCTCCTCCAAGAGCACCAAGAGCAGACAAACCAGCAAATAAAGGTATAAGTGGAAGAAATCCGCCAGTCTTTGGGATTGGAATTACCCTTTTCTTTGGAGGTAACACTTTACCAGTTTTTTTAATAGCTTTTAAAGCAGTTTGAATACTTTCATTTAGGTCTTTAAAACGTTTCCCCTTAATTCCTTTTCTAGCTTTTGAAATTACCTGAGATAATGATAGTCCTCGTCCTTTTCGAGTTTTTCGCTTGAACTTTCTTCTCGTTCGAAGTCCCATACCTAATTTTCTTTTAATTTTCATAGCACCAGTAATTCCTAGTGCAGCAGTTTTTTCCCCAAAACTAGAATCTTTAGCTTTGAACCTTGATAAAGCTTTGTCAGCTAATACTTTATCAGCTAAATGCCTTCTTTTTATATCATTTGATTGTGAGTAAGCAATATCGTGTTCTTTACAAGCCTCATCCAATAAATTTATACCTTTATCACCTCTTGACAATCGTTTTTCCAATTTTGTTCCAGGTCCACAAAAATTATAACCAGGAATATGCAATTCAAAGGGTAATTTATTTATTAATGAGTTTACTAAACCACTTCCTTTCCTTTTGCTGTTTGTCTTGTAAATGATTCGTTTATTATGTGATGGAAACATTATATATAGTTGCAATCCTAGTGATAACTAACCAGTTACATCACAATACTGAATATTAATAGTTTGTTTTATATATAAAATGAGAGTTGAGAAACAACCATACTCTATAACAATTAAGGATCATGAAAGTTCAGTGAATGGTTTTAGAAAACATGGAAAACTCTTTGAGGGAAATAGTAAAAGAGGGTTAATTATTGGCCCGTCAGGCTGTGGCAAAACCAATGTTATTATTAGTTTGATTGAAGATCCGAATGGTTTGCGATTTGAAAATCTGTATGTTTATTCAAAATCCTTATATCAACCAAAGTATAAATATTTGAGAACACTTTTTAAACCTTTGAAAAAAATTGGATACTATGAATCTGAAAATGAAGAAACAATTGTTTCACCAAAACAAGTTAAACCAAACTCTATAATAATATTTGATGATATAGTGTGTTGTAATCAGAATGTTGTAAAGGACTATTTTTGTTTCGGAAGACACAAAAATACTGATTGTTTTTATTTATGTCAAACATATTCTTCTATTCCGAAACAATTAATTCGTGACAATGCAAATTTAATTGTTATATTTCAACAAGATCGAACAAACTTAAAACATATTTATGATGATCATGTTAATGTTGATATGTCATTAAACCAATTTAATGAGTTGTGCTTAATATGTTTGAAAGATAAATTTGGATTTTTAGTAATAGACAAAGACTCTAATGTGAAATCTGGCCGATATCGAAAAGGATTTGATTCATATATTTACTTATAAAAATAAACGTTTGATGGTAAATTATACCAATCATGGATGAACGTTTAGCAAGAGAGCTAGTTAAATCAAGAAAAGCTGTTAAACAAAAATATCAGAGTTTAAAAAATGCGGAATTTGAGGCGCAAACTAAATTGGAGGAAACATATAAACCGATAACTCAACCCTTACAAGAATTAATTTCAACGATTGGTAAAATTGAACCTGTTGAAATAAAGGAAGAGCTACACACACCAATTAAAAAAATTTATGAAACACCACAGAAAAGATCAATTCAAACACTAACACCAAAGAGAAAATTACAATATGGAACATCAACACCAGAAAAAAGAAAGACGGGAAAAACTCCACTCCTTCCTACAGAAATACCATCAATTATTGACTGGGACGCGAGTTTAGCTTCAGCAAGTCAAATGCCATCTATACAACAAACAAGTATTATTGCAGAAACAAACCCTTCTTCAGGTTCACACTCCACAATAGGAAATCTTTCAGATATACTGGAACAAACACGGCAAACAGTTAGAACATTTGTTGATACAGATTTATATAAAGAATATTTATTAGGATTTGATGAATTACCTCGCCAATATATTGATAGCGGTGTAAAAGATGTTGAACATGAGTTTGATCACCAATATGGAATAGTTCATGATTTGGAAACCGAGAAATTCTTTTTGGGTTTAACTCAAAAACCTGTCGAAATTATTGGTAAAAACATCAAAATTGAAGGAATAACCTATACAGGTACACCAGGTTTATATGAGTTATTATTTAAAAAAGAACCAATAGGGTATAAAAAACAAGATTTGGAAAATTATATGGATATTTTAAAAAGAACCAATGCATATCGTAGAAATAATGATCCAAATGAGCAGGTGCAGGGGAATGGATCACATAAATATATTTCTATAATAGGACCTTATTTGCAAAGCAAAGGAATTACAAAAACTAAAACTCTAAATCCCGAATCTCAACAAGCAGTCCAGGGATTTTTTGAAAGACGCAAAGCTCCATATAGAGAAAGTCGAGTGTCTTCAAAAAAAACCGGATTTGGTATAACTTTAAAAGTTAATAAACCTAATACAGATTACATATATTGGGATAATGTAAACGAACTTGTTGAGAGACTTCGACTATTGGTAGCATCCATGCTTGCGGGACACACTGGTCATAACAATGAAATTATTTCCATTATTGAAGAACTAAGAGAAGCGAATATTATTATATAAAAGGACATAATAGATACTTTTAAACATTTCTAAAATGACCATCGATAAATTTGGTCGTCATATTTCAAAAAAATCTGCTCTAAACACATTATTATCACTAGAAAATAAAATATTATCAAATGTTGAAGAGAAAATAATAAAAATTTTTAAAAGCGATGTCAAATATATTGAAAACAAATTAATTCAAAATTTAGATCCCGGGTTGAAAAGCGATGTTAATAATTTAAATAAGAGAATAAATGAATATGATAACAATATACAAAATATTGCAAAAAAGATTAAGTTATTTGAGGATAAAGTTATTCCTGAATATAATGACAAGATAATTAATTTGAAAAATACTGTTGATGGAAATGATGATGTAGTAGAAAAATTTTCTCAGAAAGTTTCTAAATATGCAAATGACTTTGACGTAGTGAAGTTAAAATATGATAAAGTTGATGATTTTGAAAATGAAATAAAAAATGAAATTACATCAATTAAATCAATAATTAAGGATACTTCAGCAATTGACAATGTCAAGAACAGTATTTCCAAGGAAATTACATCAAAGTTTCAAAATTTTACTAATTTGCTTAATGATAGAGTAGCAGAAGAAGTAAGGAATTTTAAGAAAATACATGACGTTATGGATAAAAATACATAAAATCTTGAAAAATCAATGAACACTCATTTCCTAATTCACAAAAAAGATACCGACAAAGTTAATGAATTTAAAGAACAAATTAAAGAATTTGAAATTAAAATCAATGCATATAAATCAAATTTACAATATTTAGAAGACAAATTGAAGGAGGATTTTCAAAACGAAAATGAAAAAATTGAAACAAAATTCAAAGATCAAATTACAAAAGATAATGAAAAAATCGAGGATATACTAAAGCAATTAAACAATCTGAAAACCAAATCTGAAACGTCTTTTGACGAGGGAAATTTTACAAAGGCAATCGATGAGAAATTACAAAAAGAATTAGAATCCTTACTAGAAGTAGTGCAAGCTATAATAGAAGTTTCTAAAAAGGATGTATTAATTAAAATTAAAAATAATAGTTCAAAAATCGAGGAGACTTCTTTACTCATAAAAGAACTTGAAACATCTTATACAGATATACTACACAAAGCTGAAAAGACAGCGTCAGACATAAAAAATATAGAAAAAAAAATTGTGAAAATGACATTAGATATTACAAATGCAGAATTTCAATTAGGAAAAGATATAAAAAATCTAGAAGATAAATTAACAAAAGAAATAAAATCTTTAAACGAATTAGTTCAAAGAGCTGCTGAAGTTTCTAGAAAAGAATTTAATGATACAATGAATTATGCAAGAGAAGAAATGAATTCAACATTAGGTGGTTTCAAAAAAGATTATACGTTATCAAATGTTCTTTTGGAAACTAAATTTAATGTAAAAATGTCTGATCTTAATAACAACATCACCCAAATAAATTCATCAATAAAAGAAATTAGAAATGAAAATAACAAATCATTTGAAACAATGGAAAATAAATTTAATGTAAAAATTTCTGATCTTACTAACAACATCACCCAAATAAATTCGTCAATAAAAGAAATTATAAATGAAAATAAAAAATCATTTGAAGCAATGGAAAATAAAATTAAAGAACTTACTAAAAAAAACTGAGATGATTTTTTTTTATATTTTACAACATCAGCGATAAAGGGCTTTTATAAACGGTTTAGAAGGAAGTAAAGTTATTTGTGGGATTTATTTTCGAGAGTAAGGTATAAATTAATAATGAGTAAAATTAAGCAAGACGTTGTAAATGAATTACATAAACCGGCGAGAAGGCGATATAGAAGGAGACGAACAATTGTAAAAGGGCTTAATGATCTATTTCAAGCTGATCTGATAGAAATGCAGCCATATGCGAAATTTAATAGGGGTTTAAGATATATTTTAATGGTAATAAATGTGTTTTCTAAATTTGTATGGGCAGAACCTGTAAAATCCAAAACTGGTAAAGATGTAGCAGCTGCAATGAAAAAAATTCTATTAACTTTAAAAACTCCCCCAACAAATCTGAATACTGATCAGGGTAAAGAATTCTTTAATCAAGACTTTCAGAAACTTATGGAGCAGTTCAAAATTAATCATTACAACACATTTTCTAATATGAAAGCTAGTATTGTAGAGAGAGTAAATAGAACGATAAAAAACAAAATGTGGAAAAAGTTTAGTTTACTAGGTAATTATAAATGGATCAGCTTTCTTAAAGAAATAATTACAGAATACAATAATACTAAGCATTCAACAATCGGAAAAAAACCAAACGAAGTTAACAAAAAGAATGAAATGGAAATCTTGAAATCAGCTTATACTCATAGGAAAACTGTGGATCCCAGATCACCAAAATTTCGTGTCAGTGATAGAGTACGAATAAGCAAGATTCGCGAACAATTTTCTAAAGGTTACACGCCCAACTGGTCAAACGAAATTTTTCAAATAAAAAAAATCCAGCTTACTAATCCAACAACGTATTTGATTCAAGATGGAAATGGGATAGATATTCAAGGAGGTTTCTATGAAGAAGAACTTCAAAAAGTAAGACACCCAAATGTATATCTGGTGGAAAAAGTGTTAAGAAAGAAAGGAAACAAAGTATTTGTAAAATGGTTAGGATTAGATAAATCTTATAACTCTTGGATCTTCAAGAGAGATGTGATGTAATAGTAATTAATGCTGTAATAATAATTGATGTTTGTAATAAAAAAAAAATGATTTTTTATATATATTTGTTTTATTTAAAAATAAGCTTATTACATAAACATTTTTTTAAATACAATATTCCTATAATCAGAGTCTAATATGGGATTTAAAATTTCTTCAGTCAATTTAATCCTTCTTCTAAAATGTTTTTGATTTATAAACTCTTCAGAAGTCATACGAGCTTTTCTGTAGGCGAAGTTCCAAGCAACCATCAGATGAATTTGGTTTCTTGATTCATCAATAGATACTGTCTTCTTCATAATAGTGCTTAGACTTTAATTTTTGTTCTAGTTCTTCGGGATGATTCAACAGCAGTTCCAGCATGGAACACACATTTTCACTATTTAGATTTTGTTTTGGAGAAAGGACATTATATATTTTGTCAAAAGAATCTCCGTCGTAAAAATTGTTATTTCTAAAAACGTTGAAATAACGTCGAAAGTTTTGTTTTTGTAAAACATTTAGTCTATATTCTATAAGTGGAATTTGTTCCCATAGTCTGCACACAGTTTCATTTCCATAGTAAATAAAATCACAGCTTTTCACAATCTTCACTATTGGTAATTCACCAATCTTTTCAAAATGAATAGATAAATTTTGCAAATATATCGGTTCATTGAAAACATTTGGTGAAAACATATAATTTGTTATAACTCCTTGATATTGCAATAAGTTCTTCCAATCATCTTCATTTAATATCACAGACTGACCATTTTTACCACCAAGTTCAATGCATGGTAGAAAATCACTTTCCACCCACAAACCAATCACAGCATATTTAGAGTTAGAATTATTTAAATTATATTTTGTAGAATTTATAATTGTTTTTTTTATTTTCTTTTTTAATGGTGAATTTTCAAATATATTTTTACTCTGATTACTGAACATTTTAAATGATGTATTTCAAAAACTAACTGGCTATCTGCTTGCTCTCAAAAAACTAACTATCAATCCGTTTGCTCCTAAATTTTATACATTTTCCCTCTCCTCTCAAGTGGAGGGGTAAACTTATTTTCCCTCTCCATTTAAGAGGAGGGGATAAACTTTAAATGTCTTTATACTAACGAGAATCAATAAAAAACAAAATTTATATTATTTTTTTAACATTTATTAAATATTTTTATAGATATTTTTTCATGAAATACAATAAAATTAAACATGTACAAATAAATATTGCTGCTGTAAATATAATAACAAATATATAACAACAGACACAATGACAAGATTCTTCTTTTTTATTATTGAAAGGAATCCAATCTGAATATTGTAATGGTTTGTTTGTCATGGAATATTTAATTTTTATGTATGTATTTTCACACAAAGCAGAATCAGTTACATTATAGGTAAAAAAGTGTGAATTTCCAACAAGATATGTCATTTTCATCTGTTTGTAGCAGTCGGTTTCATTTTTGAGGGCATTTATACATATATCAGCCCTAACTGTATTAGGAATGTAATTTACATATATCACATTTCCAACAAGGGAAACTAAAACTATTAAAGATGCAGCAGTCATTGTTGTAATATTACTAACAAATAATGGTATTTCTATACAATATATATGTTTTTGGATTCAGTTCCCCCTCCAACTTTTAAAGCTTCAAAAACGACTTACATAATTTATCATCATATAAAATGATGTCTTTATAAAGATGAAAAATTACTTGGAGTAGTTAATTCTAATCGCGGTTTTTTATTTTTAGATCCATTTTCGTTTCCAGAACTTAAAAAAGTTAGAGTATCATACATCATTTTCATATCTTTATCAAAAAAATCTGTTTCCAAAATATCCTTATGTCCCCATGCAAGAGTTTTTGTGGAATTTGGTATACAATATCTTTTATCATCATGAGTTGTTAATGCCAATTTATTTAACAAATTAGTGTATATATTATGCATATCTGACTTGAATACATACATGGTGCAGAATATTTTGTCACCTTTCTCAACAACATCTTTATAATCTGATAATGTTAATTGATTTTTTATACATGATCTACTTACGCCTTTTGCTTTTTTATCTACACTATTTTTGGATTTTATACAATATGCTTTAGCACCAGTTCCATAAAAACTTTCAATGGGAATCCCTTTGTACTCATCTTTAAATTTACCAACAACTGATGTTGTAATAGGCATGCAATGAATATTTTGTTCAGAAAAATTAGAAGTATCAAATTTATCCAGATTTAGCTTCATATCTTCATAAAAGTTTTGGGTCTGAACTTCAAGAATTAAGGAATCAGTATCCGTATATAATAAATTTAAATTATTACCATATTTTACTTTTAAATACCCATAATAAAAATTATACATTACAGTTTTTGCAATATCCAGAATACTCATCCCAACATAAATTGGTTTATTGTATTCAATGCAAACCTGTTGAAGTTGAAGAGCAACTAGATTTTCAGAGAAAATTTTAAAATCCTTTAATTGAGGTTTAGAAATAAGTTTTTCGGCACTCAATTTATTACCCTGTCTTTCCCATTGAGATACTAATTTAATATCTGCTCGCCTATCAACATTTTCCATGGTTTTACCGAAAATTGAATTATTTGCCAATTTATAACAATTTTTATCAAATTTATTTTTAGATAAATTTCGTAAATTTGTATTTAAATCTATATATTCCGCTAACCATGGTGATTGTGTAAACTTAACTGCTCTGTGTATTTTTATGATTTTGAGTCCAAATTGTAGACATTGTTTCAGATATCGGTAGTGAATGATATAGTTATATTTATTATGTAAGTTTGGAATTAATTTTGAGTGGTTTGAAATTGGTGGTGTATATTGTTCAGGACAAAATGGGAAATCATTATGACTATCATGTAAATAATTTGGATATTCTAAATCAACTTCAAATATGTATCCTATAGATGATGTATCTGAAAGTTCGGATATATTTAAAGTTTCTATTTCGAGCTTAGGTACCCAAGCAAAATTTTTTTCAGGCAAATATTGTTTCATAGCATAACCATACAAATTTGTGGCGTCTAAGTAAGCGATATATGTTGTAGGTCTTTCAGGATTAAAATTTTCTAAGAATGGATTATTTGCTTCAGATTTGCGTTTGGAACAAGTGCTAACCCCACCACGAACACCTTTTTTGAAAAAATGAAGCATATCTGGTTCCGTTAATAATTCTAATTCTACATTAGTTAATTTCATCATTGCATCCCAGCACATAGAAGGGCTAGTGACATAATTAACAGGATCTAACTTATAGGTTTTAATACATGTGGATCTATAATTTTCAAAAACATCAGCCAAAAGTAAAACATCTGATTTTAAGTAAATATCGGAATAAGCCCCTATTGTAGAACACTTAAATAGATTCCACACTTCTACAGCACGACTGTAGTCTTGAGGAGAGATATTTTCATCGGTTAAGTTATTATAAAATTTATCAATCAATGGTAGAGATTTCTCATTTAATTTTTCGTTGGAATCTATGTAAGAGTATGGAAATACCCCTTTTTGTCTAATGTATCGAAATTCATCAGCATTTGAGAAAAACTTTTTAATTTCAAAACATTGTGAATCTTGTAGAGTTTGTGATAGTGACTCTAAAGACTCTGGGAGAAATTGAAAAGAATCTATAAAGCGTAGTCGCAAAGCAACTGGTTTCCGCTTTTCTGACACATCAACGAAAATTTCCTTACTAAAAGAAATATACTTTTCTTTATTTTGAGCTATAACACTAATATTTTCTTTATTATAGCAAAGCGATTTAATAAATAGGTGAGAATCATAGTTTTTTAAATTATGCAATACTATTGGTATATATTTTGGAGGTTTAAAATGCAAATTACATATTGAGTGGGCGGCTCCTCGATATTTACCTGTAATATGACAATGATCCCTACACTTTATGAAATTTCCTTTTGAAAAAGGTTTTTCACATACATAACAAATGCTAGAATTTTCATATTCAATCTGTTCCACAGATGATAAATCTTTCAATGGTACTTGATATTTTAAATATTTTTTATAAATTTCTTTTACATCATTTTCAATGTATTCAATAAATTTTATAGCACAATCTGTACCTCTATAAAGTTTAAGACACACAACATTCTCATCAAATGATGATTTAATATAATAAGCAAATGAATAGGGTATATGTTCAGCAGTTTTAATAGTATATGAGGTTGTCGAATCAGGTGTAGATTGTTGGCACTCAATGTTTTTCAAATAACATTCAAAATCGGCATAAATAACAAAAGGAGCTTTATACTGTTTCTGAATATTTTGAAACTTTAATATATTTGCAGGAATATAATTGCCAAATTTATCCAAAATCAAATTATCTGAAGGAAGCTCAATTCGAACAAAACTACAATCACGTTCTAAATGTGTGTTAAGTTTTTCATATGTTCCAAAATATTGAAGGCATCCATCACATAAGTATTTTTTTATTTTCTTTTTTGATAATTGTTTGGATACCAAGCAACCTAAATCCTTTATCCAACAGTAGTGGTTATTTCCATCATCAGAACTTATTAAAAGCAAATTAATATGTAATTTTTTCTTTTCATTATTATAATGTAAAGGACCGACAATCTCATATACCTTTTTATTATCCCTTAAAAATTTTTCAACTCCATATACATTTATGGACAAATTATTTTTTTCCTCAAACTTTTTTATATCTAATAATTTTACTGGAAATTCAATACCTGTAAAATCGAAAGCGTCTCTGAAGTCTGGATATGATGAGGTCTTTCGAGGATTACCGGTTGGCTGGTATGCTGCTGAAACCACTGCCCAGGCGAAACAGCAATTGTCCTCATTCATCACATTCACTATTGATTTAGAAAAGTGATGCATCTTAATGTAGGAGGAGGCATTCAATGGGTTGTACTTATTGATGTTGACTTCCAAATGCAGAATTCTTTGTAGAGCCCACCCTGTAATCGGAATTAAAAAATTAGTTCTGAATAATATTTGTTAGAGATGTACAAGTGATATTAAGAAAACTTAGCTCTTGAGATTAAGAAAACTTAGCTCTTGAGATTAAATAATAATTACCTGAGTCTCTTTCCGGCAATTCATCTGCTTTGGTTTCAATAATCTTGAATAAATCATCGTAAAGCTGTTGTAGATCAGTTGTATGGGTTACAATGAAGAACGGTGTATTAAATGACTTAATTGAAGTAGAGGTTAAAGTTGGAGAATAATATATTCCAAATAATTCCAAATTTACTTTAGCACATGTAAATTCCTGTTGACGCTGGCGTATTAATGTTTGCACTTTATTACCAACATCTTGCTGAAACTTTTTGATGTCGATGTGATAATTCTGCGAATATATTCTGTAGGAAGCTATTCGACATTTAAATGCACTCCTGATAATGTCAATTCCATTTCCATATTTTATGCAGCTCCTGTTTTTATGAATATTTGTCCTCAAGTGTGTGCTCCAGGAATTAGATTTGACATTTACTTCACAATCTTGGCAAAATCGCATTGGAGGTCTTGAAAGTAGTTCATCAACTGAAACAATTATTATTTTTTAATTCCTCTGTAAACCTTTATTAATAATAAAAAAAAATTAAAAGGAAAATTATAGCTAAATATGTTATAAAAAAATACTTACGATTAATTATATAATCTTCCAAGTTAAAGGTGTTTTCGTTATTAACAACATTTTCTCGAAGGTGGCGTACAATATGTGATTTTCTTTTAAATTCTCTTAAGCAGTGTGTGCAAAGGAGAGTCATTTTAAAATGGAATCGGTTAGGGCCGTGTCGCTTTTAAATAAATACAATTTCGATCTATCAAGACCCAATGACATAGAATAATTAGCAATTTTTTCAGCTCGCGCAATTTAGAAAACTTTTGGATTTACTTTTGAATTAACTTTTGGATTCACTTTTTAATTTGAAGAAAAACATGGATTTTTTTTAAAAAATATATTTCCCAAATTTAAAAGAAGATCGCCTTGTCGTTGAATACAATTTTTAACGTCTTTTAAAGTCGAATTAGATAAATTATTACATATATTATCTAAGTTTAAATAGGAATAAACCATTGACTTAAATCTAGATGTGGCACACCTTGTTTCATTCCTATTTAAGCTCGGCTTAGTTTTCTTATGTAGAAACTTATCTAATTCTCCAATAGCGACTTTATTTGTTGGATTGATTTTCGGAGCTGTTGTTACAGCGACTGGTAAAGAATTTTTTGAAATTTGTGCCCCTAAAGTTTGGGAACTAGAAATATCACCGTCCAATTTTGACTTTTTTAAATCTGAACAATCATTTGTTTCTGATAAAGAACGTTTTTTGGGTAAATTTTTTTCAATTAAATTTTCAGAACTTTGTTCTAAATTTAGGCCAGAAGGATTTTTCAAAAATTGATTTTGATTACAGGAAGAAATTAAGGGACATTGAGGCTGCTCATCTTCAAAATTTTCAGTATAAGTATATACCTCAATGTCCCCCACAATTTCGCCACAACTCAAATCAAAAACATCTACCGAATTTACTGAATTTCTGGTATAGCCAAATTTGGATGGTTGTTCAAACCCCTGAATAAAATTTTGATCCAACCCTTCAATTAAATTTTGATCCAACACTTTAATAAAATTATGCTGAGCTTTGGCTGAGACGTTTATAACAGTCTCAACGCTGTCGTTGGAATCCTCTGATGAATCTGACGATGCATCTGAAATTGGCGAATAGTGGGGGCGATAAACCTCTTCCATATTATTTTTCGAAAAACCCCCAATGCCAATCCTCTTATCATTATTTAAAGCTCCCTCATTACCAACCCCATTATTATTATTGTTTAAAACCCCCTTATTATTTTGTTCCTCACAGCTCTCAAAAGTCTCCTGATATTCCACATCACCCTTAATTAAATTTTGCCCTGAGCTATTTTCACAAATTTCACCCCCTTCTAATATATCTAAAAGTTGTTCCAAATTATATCCCTCATTTATTTCAGAATTGTTAATTAAATTTTTCCTTAATATATCATTATTTAAATCATCGAAATTAATTGTTTCAAGAGGTTCTTGAGGAATATCAGGGATAATAGATTCATCCAAAACTTTTAAGAGCTGTGTCAAAATATCGCTTTCACCAATTTCGGAAGAATCGCCAGATTCAGATGAATTGTTAAATGTATTAATATCAATTTCCCTAAATTTAATATCTAGCTCCTCGTCGCTTAGCCCACAAAATGAACAATCAATCAAATCATGCACAAGGCAAGCGTCGTTTAAATCGAAGGCTGTTAAGTCGATGTTTTCAATTTTTACATTTAAAAATGACATTTTAAATTATAAATTAAAAAATAAAAAAATTATGAATCAATAAAAAAATCAAAAAATCAATAAAAAATCAAAAAAAATCCACAAAAATGAAAAATCAACAAAAATCAAAAATTGGCTTTTAGAAGATTAAGTAAAAATGAATGAAAATCCAAAGTATTAAGTCAAAAATATTAAATCAAAAATATTAAATCAAAAATATTAAATCAAAAATATCAAATCAAAAATATGAAATCAACAATACAAACCAAATAAAAATTAATATGTCACTACGTCACACAATTCGAAATAAATCGGACTATCTAGATATATTCACAACAGATTCGATAATTTTACAAGCGTACGCTAATAGCGAGATGTAAACTGAAGAGACGCTTCGTACCCAGCCGCCTTTTAAAGCAGCCAAGAGCCTGGTACCGGCTGGTACGGCGTGGCACTGCATGGTACGACGGGAACCGTGAGACCGTGAACTCGAGAGAGGTCGTTCAACGGTCGTAAGTTGTTTTGTTCTTAAGAAAATGACGAGTAAAGAGGAGAAGAAGAAAAAAAAAAAAAGTTGTTTTTTGGAATAATATAAAAAACATTTTTTTTTTTTTTTTAATTTTTTTTTTTTTTTTTTTTTTTAATTTTTTTTTTTTTTTTTTTTTTCGTTTTTTATATTATTCCAAAAACAACTTTTTTTTTTCTTCTTCTTCTCCTCTTTACTCGTCTTTTTCTTAAGAACAAAACAACTTACGACCGTTGAACGACCTCTCTCGAGTTCACGCTATCTTTGCCTTCTTCTTCTTCTCATTCTTCGGACTGGTTTTGCCGCTGGAGGTAGGAAAAGTGGTATTTCAGTATTGTATATAAGGATTTACAGCGTCTTGACTTAGCATTCATTAAGTTTAAAGTCTCAAAATGAGTACGTTCGTAATTATAACACTACAAGACTTTCTGGGATTCTTGGAAAATCAGATTAATCTGATGGATCGTCAGAGTCCAAATTCCGAGAACACGGTGATGTGGCCGCCACCATCAGAGGCTGACTATTTAGATGAAGAATTTCTCAACATGTTTGAGCCGGACCTGGATCCCGAGCCTATCGCCTTTGAGTGGGATCCAGACCGAGCAATGGATCTTCAACCTTTGATGATGGAGCAACAACAGCCTATGGAAGAAGATCGGCCGCAACCTATGGCAGAGCAGCAGCAGCAACAACAGCAGCAGGAGCAGCAGCGGGAGCAGCCACAACAACAGCAGCAACAACAGCAGCAGCAGCAGGAGCAGCCACAACCACAGCAACAACAGCAGCAGCGAAGGCAGAGTTACCCTCGAAAGTGCAAGAGGCCACAGCAGCAACAGCAACATCAACAGCATCAGGAGCAGCCACAACAACAACAACAACAACAACAGCAGCAGCAGCGAAGGCAGAGTTACCCTCGAAAATGCAAGAGGCCACAGCAGCAACAGCAACATCAACAGCATCAGGAGCAGCCACAACAACAGCAACAACAACAGCAGCAGCAGCGAAGGCAGAGTTACCCTCGAAAATGCAAGAGGCCAATAAATTATAAATTATAAATTGGCCTCTTGCAGAGCAGCAACCTCTGGCAGACAACAACAACCGATGGCAAAGCAGCAACCTATGGCAGACAACAGCAACCTCTGGCATGCAGCAGCAACCTCTGGCATGCAGCAACCTCTGGCATGCAGCAGCAACCTCTGGCATGCAGCAGCAACCTCTGGCATGCAGCAGCAACCTCTGGCAGACAGCAGCAATTGGCAACCCAAAATGGTATAAATTATAAATATGTATTTATGTATTTATGTATATATGTATATTTGTATTTTGGATATAGGAATAATAAAAAACAAAGTCGTTGAAGAAAATATTTTATTTTTTTCTATTTCTTATACAGAATCACACCTAATAACCAAGTTTCTTTAACTTGAAAGAATTATTATGAATAGGATGAATATAATTTTTTTTACAAGCACAGTAATGAAAACTAGGTTTTTTTTTTTTTTTTAACATGGAAGAATAAATCATAGTCTGTTGTCAGGGAATTAAACCTAATTGTTCTTTATCTTATATATAAAATCTTATTTAAATGTCTTAGTTGACATTTTAAACTTAATATTAAAAAATACTAGGGTGAATGAATAAATTCAAGTGCAGTATCAAATTCATTTATTTAAAATTCAATTTATCGATAGGATTGATTGTGCATATTATGTAGAAAAAATTATTCTACACTGAAAGAACAAAATCATTAGTTCTTCGAATCTTAATATAAACAAATTTCTATTTATTTAGATGGCACCCTTATATTTATTTAACTTAAACTTAATATATATCTTATAACTTATATCTTATAACTTATATCTTACAACTTATATTTTATATGAAATCTTATTTAAATTAGTTGACATTTTAAACTTAATATTCAAAAACTACTAGGGTGCATGAATAAATTCAAGTGGAGTATCAAATTCATTTATTTAAATTTGATTTATCGGTAGGGTTGTTGTGCATATTATTTGAAAAGAATTATTCTACACTGAAAGAACAAAATTATAATTTCTTTCAATGGGAATAAATACAAATTCTTATTTATTCACATCATTCCCTTATATTTATTTACATCATTCCCTTATATTTATTTACATAGTTTCTTATATTTATTTAACTTAGCAGAACAAAATCTAAATTCTTATAAAATATTTTAAACTTAAACTTAATATTAAAAACGCCATAGTGCATGAATAAGTGCAAGTGAAATAAATTTATTTAAAATTTGATTTTTCAATTAGATGGTTTTGCATATTCTTTAGTTCTGGTTTGTTACATATTATACATGCTTGTGAAGGAGTTGTTATGAATAAATCGTTTTCACACGTGTTGCATTGCAGATCTTTTTCGCAACATATAAAGGATCGTTTATAGTGGCTATTAACAAAATTATTTTTCCCATTTGGGCAATTTAGAGCATGTATATAGTAACATTCACAACATAAATTATATGCACCGCCAGAAGATGAAA
Source organism: Diaprepes abbreviatus (assembly GCA_034092305.1). Lineage (NCBI taxonomy): Eukaryota > Metazoa > Arthropoda > Insecta > Coleoptera > Curculionidae > Diaprepes > Diaprepes abbreviatus. The sequence goes on along the minus strand of JASJET010000261.1, from coordinate 1,618,437 downwards.
TAATTACGACATAAGATTGAAAAACGCACACTTCTCGCGTAAGGTAATTTGGTGTCAATGTATCACTTGCATTTATTTTTGCCACTTTCACGAGCCCCTCTTCTCCACACCCGTTTGGAACGCCATTATCCTCTATCCCATCATCTTCTTCATCTTCATCGTCGTCTTCGAAATTATTTCGATCAATAGTGATCAGAGAATCCTGTCTTGCGTGAAACTTTCCTCTTCCAGCCAAGTTAAAATGAGTTGTTTCATCTTTGTACATTGACTGGATCGTTTCATCGCAAGCAGAATCTAAATATACATGTGTCTGATCCATTTCGAAGACTGTCCGATGAAACTCGATTCACTTGTTCACACTATTTTTTAATTTTACAACACTTTTTTATTGATAATGGTGGGCCGTCTATGTGGTGTTGATATATTGGATAGTGTTTAAAACACGGCAAATTTAGCTGCAATTCTTCGTCACTTCTATAATTTTCCGGCAACCTGTTCCAAATTTGTTGTAAACTAAGTGAATCGACGAATGTTTTCAAGTAGTTGATGGGAAAGAAGGCCAAGTCTTGATCTTCAAAATCGGTAAGATTTTTTCCGTTATTTTGGTAGGAAATTATTACTTGGCCTACACGTTCAATGAGTTGCTGTTGTTGTTGTTGTTGGTCGCTATTTGACATCGCGCACGAATGACTGAAGTTCGCTCAGATTCGATCGTTTAAAATACCAGCTCCCCTCCAACTGCTACCAGCTCCCCTCCAACTACTGTGGTGGTTAGGAAGGAGGTAGGAGGTGGAGCAAAAAGAGGCGGAGTTTATGAAACCAATCGGAATAGGGGGCGAACTTGGGCAGCCAATCAGAAACAAGGTCATTCTTGGCTGACCAATCAAAAAAGTGGTGGGGGGGTCAACTAGGAGCCCCCTATTCCCACTACTCATAAATATAGTACAGCGCTTGAAAAATTACAAAATATTCAAACATCATGTTGCCAACTGATGAACAACCTTGTGAAGCGGCCAAAACATACAGGCATATACCAAGATCTTTTTTTTAACTTGTCGTCGTTGTAAAAGACAAGGCATCTGCTGGAAAAATGATCTCATAAACAATTTTAACTACATTGACTTTCTCAGACTCAAAATTGTACAATGTGCCTGTTGTGGATTACTTCACAGGGCAAGGACATTACTGAACGCTCCATCCAGAGGAGAAATTGGGTGATACAAGAAGCATACTTGAGCAGAAGGAATTAACTTATGTATTTTTTTTTATTATATTTTACATTTCTTAATAATAAAACAATAGTAAAGTGAATCTGTATGTATTTATTAAACATCGCCTAAAATACGTTTTGTAATACATGTTTTTCTGCATAGTCTGTTCATTAAGAAAATAGAAGCATATATTAAGGTGATATGTAATGGTTTCGAATCAGTCTCAAATAACAATGTCAGAAGTAAACACTATCGATAAGTTCGGTCGCAAAAGGAAATTTAAGGATTTTAACTTTAGGCGCGGCCCTTTAGGAATGGGATTTAAACTTACACCTCATGAAGATTACGATACGGGGTGTAAAAGATTGTACTACTAAACGGAACCTCTTGCAGAAGATGATGCGGTCACACGAAGTTTTGTTGATAATAACCTTGCTCAGTGTGTGCAAAATACGTAGAAAACTGTGTCTGACTCAACAATTATTATTAAAGATGTATTAAAAAACTAACTCGAAGGTTACGTACGCAAGAAATTAATTGAAACTTCTCAAGAACTTAGAGAATACATAGATGACGCTGTTATTGCGTTATATGAACTTAGAAATGAGGAAGTGCGTGACGAACTTCAATTTATAATGTGGAGCATTGAGAAGACTGTGGAGGATCTTGGACATAAAGCTGGTATAATTGTTGATATAAATATTATGTTATTCATTTCTAAACATTTTCATCTTTCTTAATATCAAGCCATCTCGTTCAACGATTCTTAGGTAATCTTCCTGGCGAAGGTATTTCTCGATAACATATTTTTTGATACCTTTTGCTTTCTTAAATTCATTATGAAGCCTTTGTTCCGGTATCATAAAAATTTATTATCGGGTCACCCGGAAACTCATTTTTCATTATACCAACTACAGAATTACTTTTAATTACACTAAAATTATTTATATCGAGGTAATTTGATGGGAAAAATTTTTCGGGGTTTTCTGATATAGTCTGATAAAAGTTTTCTATATATTTTTTTAACATAAGTGAGTCAGAATTGGTGTAAAGTAACGAAGTATCAACGCCAAACTTGGATTTAATAAAATTATAGTATAAATCGTATATAGTTTGTGATATGTCTAATATTGAAAATCGGATATAAATTAGTTTATTGAATACTATTTTTACTTCGTTCAAATGTAAAGTAACAAAGTTTTCTGTAAACTGCTATTGAAATTGGAGCGGGCAATGAGTTAGTAATTTTATATCCTTTGGATTTTCCACATTTTCCATAGTTTTGTCATATATCGCGTTATCTTTTAATTTAAAAGTGACTTTCGCTAATTTTGTAATGGCTTTGTAAACGTTTTTAGCCATTTTGATGGTTGAATAAATGAAGGAAACAAAGATGGTGATACTTGATCATCAATTCCTAGGCCTCGTTGGGCCGTTTACATACCACCAAGTCACTTGAGGCCGATCGCCTTTGCGAATCCAAGGAGACTCGTTAGTTGAACTTGACTAGCTGCTTTCAGTAACAAAATTGTATCTCCGAAATATCTCTGTCTCAATCCGTTGAGTGCAGGGCACCCTCTGAGGACATGGTCGACAACTTCATCCTCCTCCAAACACCATCTGTCAGTCGGGTCGTTTGCGACACCAATCTTGTGAAGATGGCCTCTCAAGTGACCGTGTCCTGTCAACAAACTCACCATAATTCGCAGCTCTTTCCTTCCTACGGAGAGAAGCTCCCTAGTAAGCCGTGCGCTATGTCCACTTATATGTTCCTTGGCACACCTCATTCCAGGAGCTCCCCTCTAAAATTCAATAAATTTACTTTCCAGTAATAATCTTCAATCTCTTTTGCCAACGGCAATTGGGAAATGTAGAATTGGTTGGGGTTCATATGGTCTAATTGCGGACTCTATCTTTGCCAGACGGTCCGCTTCCTCATTCTCGTGTATCCTCGAGTGACCCGGGATCCATATGTGTCTGATGATGCAGCCGTTTCTTGTCAGACTATTCAGTACATCCTGGACTTTAGTGCGATTATCGCAGCTCTATTGTCTGAGCATATGTTTATTTCCCCCTTCATGCTTACGTTCCTCTAACTCCTGTGCTCTTGCCGAACACTCCGACTCCAGCTCTTTCATCTTATCGATATCCATCTGCGAATCACCAGAATCCATTTCTCGGAAGATTTTGCTCGTCCTCCCTGTCCCCCCGATTTGAATTCTTACCTATCAATTTCTGTAGCAAAATATATGTAAAATATAAACAATAAGTGATTATTAAAAAAACTACTTTGATAACTTTTCGCTAACTGGACGCTTACAGTGAAAAGAGGTCGGTGGTACCCATTTGGTATTTGCACGATATTAGGATCCACCTGATTTCTCTGACTGCAATATAATTGTAATAAATAAAAATATTAGTATTGTTACGAACAACTAGAAGAAATTTGTTGATGCGCCCTCGTATACATATATTCCAATGTGATGAGTTATCTTTATTATAATGTGTCGAAAGGAATATTTTATCGATGAGTCATATTTCTAGATAGATCTCAACTTTTATGTTCTAGATTTGTACAGGAGATTCCATAGAGATATATAAATAGGGATAGGATAAACGTAGTATAGTTAGTTATATAGTGGTATTAGATTAGAGAAAAAATTAAAAAGTAGTAATTAGACAGTTGTGATTTAGTAGTGTTTAGAAGTATTTAATATCGTATTGGAAATAATTAATGAGAAGGGTGGTGTTTCGTTCTGCGAACCCAGTGAACGATTTTTTAAAGACAGGAAACCGTAACAATTGGTGTCAGAAGTGAGGATTATCACCGGCTTTCCAGAAAATTCTATTGGAAATTAGAGGAGATAGAGGAAAATGAATTTCAACCTTGGATTTGTTCTAGTTCTAGAACGTTCTATTTTGTTATTGAAAGGGATGACGAAAAACTGATTTCGGCATTGAATTTGTCATTAAAAAACAGCCTTAGAACAGAATTTTGAAACTTTAAATTTAAAAACTAAAAGAGGTAGCGAAAAATTGACTTTACCATAGGATTTGTTATTAAGAAAGAAGCCTAGATCCGCATTTTTGACAAAAATTTAGAACATTCTATTTGAAAACGAAAAGAGATAACGAAAAACGGACTTCACCATCGAAATTCTTATTAATAAAGGAGTCTAGAACCAAATTTTAGACAAAGTTCCAGAACATTCTATTTGCAAACTAGAAGAGATAGCGAGGAACAGATTTCACCATCGAATTTTGTATCAAGAAAGAAGTTTAGAAACGAGTTTTCGAGAACATTCTAGAAGTTTTTATGGTAAATACCAGACAGCAAACAGTCGAAAGGGAGCAAATAAATGAAGTATTGACTGATTGTATGGAAAGTATTGAACAACGTCGCCTTAAAGACAAACAAGAAGAAGAGGAACGGCACCAAAAAGAGAAGCAAGAAGAAGATCGTCGTCATAAAGAAAAACAGGAAGAAAAATCACGTCGCCAAAAAGAAGAATAACGTCGTCTAAAAGAAAAGCAGGAAGAAAAGGATCATTGCCTAAAAGAACAACAATGTCGTTTAAAAAACAAGAAGAAGAAGCACGTTTTCTGAAAGAAAGACAAGAAGAAGAAGAACGTCGCATTCAAGATGAAAATAAATTTAGCAAATGGAACCAATAGCTCTTTGTACAAGGGCAAGAAAAAGTAGGTCAAGTTATACAAGGACAAACACAATAGTTTAAGATGGAGCTAGGCGAATGCAAAAAGACATAGGGGACGTGCGACAAGACGTAGAAGAATTGCGACATGAAATGAACGAAGCCGGAGACGAGATAGAATTAACAGTACGCCAAGACGTAAATACTATTGAATCAAAAGTAAATAGTATTGAATCAATTATGCGACAAGACATAGGAGAAGTGCGACAAGAAGTAAAGAAAATCGTAGATTGGGATGGAATCAAAAGTGGATATTACAGATTCTAAAATGAAGGTTCCTCAGATAGAAGTCAATAAAATAAAAAAGCAGGGCCCTTCTGATACAGTAATAACCACCGGACGGAACATCAAATCTCTAACTTACGATGGTCAAACATCCTGGATAACGTACGACGTCAATTTGAAGCTGCCGCTAGTGCAAATAACTGAAATTACGAAGTAATGGCTACTGCATTATTAACGGCACTTAGTGAAATTCTTAGTGCTGCGCTAGAAAGAAGATTTGGAGATCGCCATCGGAGCCAGTTATATCAGTAACAGCTCAAATCAAGACCCCAGAGAAATGGAGAAAATTTGCAAAAATATTAAACAGATGTCCGACGCCTTGTCCATCTGGCTTGCCCAGGAGCTACAGAATAATTTCGAGAAGAGCTTAAAATCCAATATTTTATTGATGGGATAAGAGATCAAGAAATACAGCGTATGTTACGTATAAATAAGTTTAATTATTGCAGTAAAGCGTTGGATAGGGCTATGGAAATAGAAGCAGCTTATGTCAACGACAAAAATAAGATGCGTTACCATAGAGGAAAACAAGGATTCATCTAACTAAACAATGGAGAAAATGTTATCTAGAATAATTACGAAACTGGATAAAATAAGTGATACTTCGAGTTATAGAAGAAACCAGGAAGGATTAAACATAAGAGGAGATACTTCACGTTATAGAAGAAATCAGATAAAGTGTTACAGATGCGGACGAACTGGACATATAAGAAGGGACTGTCAAGTGCGCTTAAGGTCTTGTTCATCATCTAGAGACAAATATCGAGAAGGCCCCCAGAATTCTTTCCATTCATAGTCTAGAAAGGACCGCCCACAGTCTTGTAATTGAGAGAAAAGTCGTTGATACACCTATTACGATAACTGTTGACACTGGTACTATGATAAAGTCAAGTCTTGTTGGTAAATTTAAACTCGTATCCATGTCCAGAAAAGTAATTTTAAGAAGAATAAATTGAAAAAGCAGCTGAGGTAATCGGAGGAATGCCAGTGAAGCTTCAACTTGGAGGGCTAAAATTAAACCATTTAGTGTTAGTTGCAACATAGAAGATGAGTTTATTCTTGGAATGGACCTGATTCGTACACATGGATTTTCTTTCGACAACAAGTTTAACATATTAACTTTTGGCACTGAAAAATTTATGCTGTCAAAGAACCATAATATCGAACCAATCAGAGTCATGGCCGAACAAATAGCTATAATTAAGGGAAGACATTAGTCAAATCAGATGAGATCTTACCTATCAGAGTAGTAAATATTCTTCCTAATTGTGTCAAAATTGATAACTGGGTGGTAAAATGTGAACAACTCCGCAAAGCTACATCAAAATTGTCATGTAACGGACTAACTGAGAAGCTCCAGACAGACTGGAAACATCTTTCACCACAAGAACTTGGAAAAGCCAAGAGTTTTATAAGGTAGCATAGTGATGTTTTTGAAGCAGAAAATGGTAATACCGGTAAAACGAATATCATTCAGCATGAAATAAATACTGGCAGCGCACAACCAATACGCCAGCCACCTAGAAGACTTCCCAGAGCCAAGTGCCTGGAAGTGGAGTTACTTGTTGATAAAATACTGAATGATGGAATTATAGAAGAATTATCTAGTCCTTGGTCGTCGCCGGTTGTATTGGTACTAGATTTTGTATTCACTACAAGAAGCTTAATGATGTTAGTAAGAAAGATAGCTATCCACAATGATTTTCCACCCTGGATCTAAAAAGTGGATATTAGCAAGTAGACATCCAAGATAAAGATAAGAAGAAGACGGCTTTTTCTACTGGTGCTGGTCTATATCATTTTAACGTTATGCTATTCGAACCCTGCAATGCTTCTGCCACCTTTGAGCGATTAATGGAAATAGTACTGCGAGGTCTTACATGGAAAACAAATCTAGTCTATCTTGATGAGGTCATGGTTATGAAGAAAACATTTGATGAACACTTACAGAATCTACAGGGAATTTTTGCAAGAATTAAAAACTCTAACCTGTGACTTAACCCCAAAAAGTGCATACTTTTCCAACAAAAAGTTGAATTTCTTGGATATGTAGTATCACCACAGGGAATCCATACGGATAAAAAGAAAATTCAAACAATAAAAGATTGGCCCTGACCACGTGACAAACATGAGTTGAGAAACTTTCTAGGATTATGCACATACTATAGAAGATTCGTAGAAGGTTTTGCCAATATTGCTTCACCCTTACCTAAACTCACTGAACAAAAGATTCGTTATTAAGGGAATTCTGAGTGTAATCAGGCTTTTCGAAAACTAAAGACTGTCTTATGTTCCAGTCTAATTTTAGGCTACCCATAAGATCGGGGAAAATTCATATTGGATACGGATGCCAATAACATATGGGTAGAAGCTGTATTGTCTCAGATACAAGATGTTCAAGAACGAGTTATTGAATATTTCAACTGGATGCATTCAAAACCGGAAAGAAATTATTATGCAACGAGGAAAGAATTGCTTGCCATAATCAAAGCTGTCCAACATTTTCATAAATATTTGTATGGACAGAAATTTTTAATAAGAACAGACCACGCAGCTCTTAAATGACTCTTAAACATGAAGCAGTCTGAAGGATAAGTAACAAGATGGCTTGAGAAGCCACAACAGTACAATTTTAAAATAAAACATAGACCAGGAAGACTGCATAACAACGTAGATTCCTTGTCAAGAATACCATGTAAGGAAGAATATAACCACTGTGGCAAAGTAGAACAAAGAAAATGGTTTCCTATTCGAAGAATCCCTTTTGAGGTTAATCCAGACTGGAATACAGTTCAGATGAGAAAAAACCAGCTTGAAGAAAATAATCTGGCGCCATTTCTTCAACTTAAAGAAAACAGTGAACAGTATCCTAGTTGAGAAGAGATCTCGAATAAAGGGCTCATATTCAAGGAACTTTAGGCTCAGTGGGACTCACTATTAATTGAAGACCGGTTATTAAAGATATACTGAGGAAGTACCGATGGCAAGGAAATCAAAACTCAGGCGGCATTACCCAGGAACAAAATTTCAGTGGTTTTAGAAGAAATTCACGATGGGAAGTCTGGTACTCATTTAGGAGTTAATAAAACTCTAGACAAACTTCTTGAAAGATTTTACAGGGATAACTACTGCCAAGAGGTAAAATCATGGTGTAGACAGTGCCCTCAATGTGAAGCTAGCCAAGGCCCAAGTATTAGATCTAAGGAAAAAATGAAGAAGTATAATGTTGGAATACCTTTTGAATGAAATTTATGAAACCTCAACAGTAGCAGAAGTCTTAGTCAACAATCTGTTCAGCCGATTTGGAATCTAAACTTTTTCAAAAGCTCTGCGAACTACTTAACATCCGTAAAACCAGGACAACAACTTTACATCCTCAGTCAGATGGTATGGTTGAACGATTTAATAGGGACATTGAAGAGCATCTCTCAACAGTTGTGGACATACATCAGAAAGATTGGGATAAATATTTGTCAATCTTTTTAATGGCCTATCGTTCTGCAGTTCATTAAACTACCAAAATTACACCAGCCAAGGTCTTTTTTGGAAAGGAACTTAGATTGCCTTGCGATATAATGTTCGATTCCTCGGCTGAAGAAAGTATGGAGATCGAAGACTGAGTGGATGTTTTACAGGAGAAGTTGCGAGAAGTTCATGGCCTAATTAGAGAACGCATGGATATGGCCACCGATAGACTGAAGATAAGATATGACATCAAGACAAAATCGGCAAGGTTCTAGCAAGGTAATAGAGATTGGTTATGGAATCCACAGAGAGAGAAGGGGAGATTATGTTGGAAAACAAAATTACAGAATTATCAAAATAATTTTCGTTGTTATAGAAAGGAAATATTTTCTAGTCCCCTCGTATGATTAGTAAGTATTGAGATATGATGTTATTACAGAAGTCTTCATTTCGTAAATACTAAAGCGGGGAAAATAAACAAAAACGCGGACGCTTTGTCTAGAATATGCATTAATCATTTTCAGAAATGCGCAAAATTTCAATCAAAAATGTCAGTTAATGCCGCGAACGAAGAACATGAATCCGAGAACGAAGATATGGAAAATCCTGAAATAGACGACGAAACCCTCACCACGGAATACAATAGATTTGTCGAACTATATAATACTAAGTTTCTAATAGACTATTCTAAAATCGAAATAATAAATTCCCAACTTCTAGACAAATCTAACAAAAATATAGTAACTTTTTTCTGGGAAAACAAATTTGGAGATATTCACCATAAAGTAATCGATGACATCTTCGAGGAAAACCTCAAACTCGATCATAATAAAGTCAATATAACTTCCAGCAAAACAGTTAAAGATCGTACATATTTTATTATCCCTCTACCCTTCGACCCCGAATCTGTAATAGAACACTTATTTTGTATCCTATTCAAGAACCAAAATGAATTACAACCCGAAAAATCCTATTGTGTGGAAAATAATGTAGAATTACCCATCTTCGAGATCTTTTCATTTATTTTCGCAGATAAAGGCATGAAATTAAAAATTTGCCAAAATATTTACACCGTGGTATAAATGAAACAGTTAGGCGAATAAAAGAAAAGTACAACTGGTCAAACTTAGCCAAAGATGTTGAAAACTTTATAAAAAAGTGCGAAGTATGCCAAAAAGTAAAAGTATGTAGGAAAAATCTAAGTACCCCTCTTGTCATTACAGAAACACCAAAGACCCATTTCGAAAGAATAAATATCGACATTTACGAATACCGCGAAAGAAAGTATGCCCTTACTATACCAGACGAACTTACAAAATTCACCCAGGTCTATCCCTTAAAAGACAAAAAAGCAAATACTATTATAAATACCCTATTAGTATTCTTTCAGCACTATGGAACTCCACAAAGGATCCATAGTGACTATGGTCGCGAGTTCGATAACACCCTCATGAAAGACCTATGCGAACTTTTTGATATTAAAATAACATTTTCAAGAGTAGACCATCCACAGTCAAACGGTTCAGTTGAACGATTTCACGCAACCCTCTCTGAAATGATCAGAGCTAATATGAGAGAAAACCCTCATGAGCACCCCTTTAATGTATTACCCTATGCCACTATATGCTATAATAACACACAAAATAAGACCCATGGATTCACACCCTATGAACTTCTTTTCAGACATACGTCTAGTAAACCTCCGGAGACTTTATACAACCAACAAAAACTGATTTCAAAATACGCGAGAGACTTAAATAACCGCATGGAACATTATTACAAACTCGCCAGAGAAAGAACGCAAACCCAAAAAGAAAAAGCCAAAGCTAGATTTGATCAAAAACACCCACTCATATTCACGACTATAAAATTGGCGACATAGTATATCTTAAAAAATCCCAGATCAAAACAAAAGATAAAAATAAATTTAATGGACCCTTTGAAATAAAAGAAATTTTCCAAAATTCAGCCGTTCTCTTTAATCCCCGAACCAAAAAAAAAAATACAAAAATCAGTTTCGATAGGTTAAAGCCCTATTATGACTAGCGTTTTTTTCTTATTTACAGATATTGCGGGCTATCCTCGGTTGCCCTCACCCAATTCATTCTCACACCTATCGAAAACACCTTAGGACGACCGATACTCTGAAGAACTCGACCAACTAATGAACCAGCCGTTCATACACAAACATCTGTCGTGGTTCACAATCTTCACCATTGTGTTGGTATCTGCCCTATTACTCATCTACATTCTCGGCAAATGTCGTAAGAAGAGGTTGCCCAGGCTTACAGCAAATGAAGACCAATCCTACCCACCTGGACCAGCACCATGGAGACAACCTAGGCTACGAATACTCAGTACGCTAGGAAGAAGACTCTCCATTCGGTCCCAAGAAGTCCCCGAAGATGAAGTTTTCGAGGTCAGGGAGAGCACTTAAAAAATTAATGCATGACATTAACTTTTTTTTTTAAAAGGGAGAGTTGTAATATACGATTCTACAACAATATTATAATTAAAAATTATTAATAACTTATTCCTTGAACCTCGTATCAAGGGCCACATTAACAAATTCGCCGACTAAAGCAGAATCAGCAAAAGAAACATTGTAACACGGTTTACGTGACTAGGATGATGCAACATGCAGACGCTGCTTTATTTTTTAAGTATAAATAGATAGCATTTTTGTAAAACGACAGTTATAATTCGAGTTGTAAGTCGTCGTTATACCAGTTAAGAACTGAATTGTATTTTTGAAAGAAAGAAACGTGTAAAAGTAAATAAGTTTTTTTAAAAAGTTTTAAGTGAATTATTGAAGATAACATATATATATATATATATATATATATATATATATATATATATATATATATATGAAGTAAAATGCGAACAGTAATTGCAAACCTTGTTCCGTCATATCCTTTCCGTGTTAGAGCTTGCACAGTTTGAATGAATTGCTATAGAACACAATTCATTCTATTAAACCACCATCGAGATGATGGCCTACCTGTACCACCATATCGAGAAGAAAGTCAAAACTTACCCTCCCCGCTACAGTGATACGGCAGAGGTACATGTTTCATTTCTACTAGACTCATCAAGGTACCGACATGCACCTGGCTTTTCAAAGGACAGATCGGAAGAAAGCATGCAAATACTGAACGCGGCTTCGCCGACCTCCCGCCGGATGGCACATATGTGAACGAGGTTTGCAATTACTGTTCGCATTTTACTTCATCTATTCACGGAGTTGCATATAGTTGTACGTTTGCTGAATGTGATTTCAGCACTACAACGGCATAATGTGGATATATCCACTGCTATTGCATCTCATACGGAGGGATCCGTGAAAGCCGTATAAACATATATATATATATATATATATATATATATATATATATATATATATATATATATAAGTATATATTGGTGAGTTGTACATTATTTTCTAATTTAGTATTGAACTAACGGCAGTCAAAATTACATAATTTTTTTTTCGAAGGAAGATTATCTAACAGAACAAGGCAATCTTTATGGTGTTTATTAAATACACTAAAATGGTGGCCTGATGGTATAGTGGTTAACAGAGTAGTGTTTGGGAATTTTAAGTAATACTAATTTATTTCATAGCTTAAATTTAAGTTCGTAAGGTCAGGAGGGAAAATAAATATAAGCTTAAATTGGCATAGTTTCAATTTATAATTCTTAAAAAAAACACTAAAATGTTCAGTTTTTCTTTAAATTGGTAAAAGAGAATTATCTATACATCGACATACATGACGATGCAAAACATTGCTCTGCTTTTGGACTTCGCCGCAGTCGAGAGAAAAATGACTGACTGACATCACTCCACGTAAGAATATATAATCATAAAATAAATACCATTTCAGATTTTCTACGCTAGTAGCCCATAATAATAAGCCATCTTAGTCCTTTGCCTCTTTTTTCTTTTTGATAAAATGTTTACCCACTTATAGCGAGTTCCTTCAAAACATGAAATCATTACTGAGAAATATTTCTGACAAATCATGTTTTCTAGATAAAACTAAACGTAATAAATATAATATTAGAACCCAAGTAGAATAAAAATACTACTTATTTTTATTACAGAAAAGTTTAATTTAAGAAGAAATAACGTTAGGCATCACCTAAATTGCCTTAATTATTAGAATAATAACATAATTTCATTCATTAAAGCAATAAGGTGTACCTTAACTCCCACATACAATTTTTATACCATTTAATGAAATTTTAAAACTTATTCGGTATTTAAGATTACTTTATGTTTAGCGGTTATAATAAAAAGTGAATGGGAATTGTTAATTCGGGAAAAAATAGTGGCATGATAAAGGAAAACATGGAAAATGGGTAAGTAATAATATCTAGCTGATATTGAAACTTTAATTTGGGATATTTTTATACGCATCATTAAAACTTACACAAAGTGCACACCTGCCAAATGAAAGATTCGTTATTTATTAGGACCGAATTGCGATTAATTTAAGTAATTTTGAGTTCAAATAGCGAAAGTTTAAAACGTATTTTTTTCTTTTGGATCAGAATTTTGCCCCTATTTAAACTTTAATTCTTTTGCCACCGAAGTAAACTGATTTTTCTTCCTTTAAATGTGACCTAAGATCTACATTTTTTCCAAATTTCGCTATTTAAGATCAACGAGAAAACCGAAAGGTTTTGATCAGTGAGAAATTTTAAAATTAAACTCTATTTGTGAAGTTCTAACTTTTAAATGCGTAGTTACAGTATCACTGAAATAACTGGCAGGTTTCCTCAACTCTTCGCTAACTGAAGTTTCGGTAACCTTGAAAAGGTCTGACCCCAATTAATTTTGTACCTTTGATTGCTTTGCATCTCAAATTAAGAAAAAAATCATTCACAATTTTTGCAGCCAAAATTCTTTCTTCATATGTGTTTCGACCAGCTGATGGTCCCGTCAGTGGAGATGTAATGAACTAAGAGCAAAATTATCAGAAATCAACTGTCTATATAAAATTTCTACTTCGAGATATATCGGTAGGATTTTAAACTTGGAGACATTTTTACGCTTCTCAATACTTCAGTTTATATATTGATATCATTGACATCCATTTATCCTAGTGCTAGTCAAAATCATAGAAATTCTATGATTATAAATTTCTGTGTCGTTGTTTTGATAACACTCTAACTGTGTGGTCATGAATCTGTAATATGTATCAATTTTGTCTTCGATTAAATGTCGGTTCGTGTAAACAGATACATGGCATATATCAACCGTTTCTTCCCGAACTACATGTGTCTAAACCTTAAAGAGTAAACTGTAAACGGGAATTTTTTTAAAAAGTTTATTACTCAACTAAAAAAAAAGTTTTCATAATCACATTATAAATTTAGTTGATATTTTCAGTCATGTATTTTAATAACATTATTGATAATTCTGTCACAATCGAAACATCAATATGGTTAATGGCTAATTAAAAATTTTAAGCTAATTTAGATGATACAAGTTTCACTATCCAATAAATGCCAGTCAGTGAGCTAAGGATAAAATAAAATAGTAAACCGTTCACATTTGAAAACAATCAAGTGCTGGAGAAGTAAACATGTTAAAACTATATTTTAAAATTCTTAGAAATATTGTAAAAATATTTCTTTGTCAAGGGACGGAAGTTTAAAAAGAAAAAAAAAATATATTTCTGGGATTTGATAAAGACAACTTTTTTGTGTTTAATTAAAATCAACGAATTTTTAACTTCAGATTAAACAGGAAGTAAATCCTATATATAAAAACTTTTCAAATAAATACTTCACTTATTTTCGCTTAAGCTACCATACTCTGTGTGTAATAAGAAAATAAATTCATTGTGTAATTCATAAAACAACCTCTTAATTTAAAAATAGATAAAATATACAGTTATAACATTGGAGAAAAATATATATACACATTGAATAGATAACCTCCTCTTTCTGAAAGTATTTTAAGACAATAAACGTAAAACAGAATTGTGGCGCAGTGCTGTGAATACCGTGGTTGAAGCAGCAGCGTTCTGGTTGTCAAAAGAACAGCAATTTAAGAGGAAGGTTTGTTTTTCTTACCAACCTAAGAATTTATTTTCTGTGAATTGGATAAGCCGAACGCAGCTTTTTTGATAACACTTTTTTATTCGGCCTACGGTATATCTTTGATTACATTTTTATAATTGAAACAATGAATGGACCGGGTGAGGGCAAAATCCCCCGCTTGATTTGATACCTAACAAAGGTAACAAAAATAAAAAAAAGGATGTAGTTGATAGTAAAGACGGAACAAGGAATTTAACCAAAATACTCAAATCTCAAACAAAAATTTTTATAAAAATCACACCATTTTTACTCATGATACAGTCGAGTCGATATAATATCTATAATCGGTTTTTAGTGTCAGAAAATTAAATAGTAATAAAATTGCAAGAGATATATCTAACTTAAATCTTACAGATATTTAAAAGATAAACAATAAAGGCTTAAATAGAATATCAGTAGAATTTATCATAGCAAATGCAGTTAACGATTTAATTAAAATAAAAATTTATTGGATGTGCTATAAAATTTTTAGTCCATTCAACTTTGTAACTTGCAAAGATATTGTTAGACAATTAGATGCTAACATAAATGAAAACGAACTTTAAATAACCTGTAAAACAGATGATAGTTAATATGAACCTAAAAATACAAAATTATTTATATTTAAAGGTGTCCGCCTACCCAAAATGATCTCTTTTTATTGGCGTGAATGCTAAGTTTTGTCATACATTTCTACAGTTACGCAATGCTTCTGTTTTTTATTATACGGATATACAAAAAGCAATTGCAAAAGCAGCAAAGAAACATGTTTCAACCGCGCTGACAAGATACATGCGACAGAGGCATTAGAGCTTACTTGTGATACCCAGTATTAATTTTGTAAACACAGTCATAAAATTGCGTTAAAAATGGCCCGAATATAGCTGACAAAAAACATAATGGAACTAAATTCTTTTGAAAATTTCACTATAACCAGACTTCTTGTGTATCTTCAGAAGGGGAAGTATTATCCCCAGTAGTCATAGGACTTCTGATGACTTAGTGGAACCCTTACAAAAAGACTATAACATTTCAAAAAGACCCTTCTTAACATTTTTTTTATCAGAGAACACAAACAGAAAAAGAATCATTCAGAAAGGTTGTGACAAAAAACTTCAATAAGAAAATTTATTTTCCCCCAATTCAAGACTTAATAATTATACGTTCCTCTCACAACCCCCTTTCTCAACATACAAGCAATATGCAGATACAAATTCAACTGTGCCTGTCACTCCATTTCAAAATAATCCACATTCTCCTCCTCATAAGAAGGTTATAAATATTATCAAATTTATTATGAAAATTCCAAAAAAACAAAAACAAAAACATAATCAAAGATATTATATTATCCTAACAGGATTAAGGGCAATTCATGGACCTGGAAAAAGCTTCGGATAATGATTATAATTTATAAAAACAAATCAAACCAGTGGACAAAAAGAACAAGTTAAAAATTATCCGATGGAACATAACAAGTGTTAAGGTAAATAGAAATAATTTTAAAAATCTCATCTATCAAGAAAATCCTGACATTATTCTACTTAACGAAACTTGGTTAAAACCAAATTTTAATATTTTTTTTTTCCTGCCTATAATACATTAAGATAAGACAGAGATGATTGTTATCGAGGTGTAACTATATGTATCATAATAATATAATAAATATTTACGCTGATTGTTACAATAATCATTCCTTTTTTTTTATTAAACATGTTAGGAAGCATAATATCAAATAAAATAATCATAATAGTATACCTGAATTCTCATTATCCCATTTGGGTCAAAGCCCCCATTAACAGTACAGGTAAGATAATTAATGAATTTGCTTCAGACAGATATATGATTCTGATGAATGATGGGACAGCAATTCTTTTTCAAAATGCTACTCTCAATATAAGTGCAGTAGATTTAATATTAGTAAGTAGTCAGAAGGCGACTGGATCTTCCTCGAATATTGTATAGGACTGTGACAATAGTGATCACTACCTAACTTGTCTAGATTTTAATTCGAGCGGTGATATCAAACTGGGTAAAGGGTTCATAAATAATTACGAAGTAAGAAATTTCCTTATAGTGGACTAGAGGTCATAACAAAATGAAATCTTTATACAATTGTTAAAGAAGGACGAGGACTGCAAGTATTATAAGTTTGTTGAGATCATCAATGTAGCAGCAGAAGAAAGTATACTTTCTAAAGTTTTTGGATAGGTGCAAAAGAAAAGCGGTCCATGGTGGAATAACGATTGTTTTTCGCGGATTAGAGAAAGAAAAATTTCAGTTGATAATTTTAATAATTACTCCAATACAGAAAACTTTGTTAAATCAAAAAAAAAAAAACATAGCGCTATTAAGAAGAAATCTAAAAAAGAAAAAAGGAGAAAAATTTGAAACCTTTGGTGAAACATTAAACAGGGAATCAATCTAATATAAAATATGTGTGGATTTAAATTTAGAAAATCTAACTACCACATAAATACGAAAATACGAGTGTGGTTCAATACGTAAGGTAAAATAGGAATACTTTTTTTTTATTTTTCAACACAGTCTGCTTGGAGCTCTGTACACTTGATCTAGCAGTATTCCAACTTCTTTATGCCTTCTGAAAAGAAAGAAATATCCAAATCTTCAAAATAGTCTACAGTCTACAGCTCTAATAACCGCTTCAACTAATAATAATCTCTGTCCTCCTTTTTTAGGTTAGGAAGGAGTAAAAGGTCATTAGGTGCCAAATCTAGTGAATAAGGTGACTGGGGTACTAATTCAAGCCATAATTAATTTAATTTTGACATTATAACTGCACAAGGGTGAACTCGAGCATTGCCTTGATGAAAAAGAATTTTTTTGATATGTAGTTTTGGACGTTCCTTTTTCATTCTTTAACCAAACGGTCAAAAACTGTTGCATAGTAATTGTCTGTAATTGACTTTTTTTTTCAATAGCCAATAAATATATGCCTTAAGAATTCCAAAAAACAGTGGCCACAACTTTTCCGGTCGATAAAACAACTTTTGCCTTTTTTGGCGAATTTTCATTGGACATCCTCCACTGTTTTGTCAGCTACTTCAACTCGGGCGTGTAGTGATGGATCCAGGTCTCGTTCACAGTCACATATCTACGCCAAAAATCTGCTGGATTACGTCTAATCATCGATAAATACTGCTCAGAATTGATCCTTCGGATGAGTTTGTTTCCAGCTGTCAACAATCGCGGCACCCATCAGACACACAGTTTTTCATTCACAAATGTTGGTGTAAGACATTTTCTACAGTAACAATTGATATGCGTACATATTCAGCTGTATGACGAACCTTTATACGTCGATCGTTGCCAACAATATGATATATTTTTTCAATAATTTCTGGTGAAACCTCAACTGGGCGTCCCGAGCGTGTTTCATCTTTAGTTGATTTTCGACCATGTTTTAATTCGTTTATCCAAAAATAAATAGTTTTTAAAGTCCATACAGAACTTCTGTGAACAACATCTAACTCACATTTATTCTGAGCAGCTGTCCAATATTGCATATAAAAATGTTTAATCACTGCTCAAAATTCGTCTTTTTCCATTATTTATAGCAATGGTGTGATGATCTCCTTCAAATGACTGCGACATATAAACTAAGCATCGGATCATACTGAAACTTTGTACAGGTTCCTCTGAAGAGCACAACTACATTATGGTATGCATTTAAAAATGATATGACTAATTTACCTTACTTATTGAACTACCCTCATATGTATAACACCAGATAATATTAAACAAAAAGTTCTCAGCAATATGACAGTCATAATTCCAAACTTATGTTTAAAACAATCCAACGAAGATAATGTAATAGAATCTTTTACCATACACGAATTGAACAATGCTCTTAGAAATAAAAATATATCTGTTCTTGGAATGGATGGCATTTCTCATATCATGCTGAAAAATCTCCATTTTGGTGTCCAGCAAATTTTGCTCAACACTTATAATAAATGTCTCAAAGGAAAGATAGTTCCCAACTCATGGGAAACATAACATAATTACTTTGCTAAAACTAAACAAAAATCCTCTTCTTACAGAAAGTTATAGACCGATAGTGCTATCATCCTGTACTTGTGAAACACTAGAAGTTTCAATTAAAAATTATTTAGAATGGAAATTAAAAAAAGATCTATTCTCGAATGAGTAAGCCAGATTCCTCAGAGAAAAGGGATAGATCACAACATACCAATACTAACAACTTATATCCTCCTCAACTCATCGGAGCCACTGTTGGGTATCTTTCTAGACATCTGATCCGCATACGACAACAT
Source organism: Diaprepes abbreviatus (assembly GCA_034092305.1). Taxonomy (NCBI): domain Eukaryota; kingdom Metazoa; phylum Arthropoda; class Insecta; order Coleoptera; family Curculionidae; genus Diaprepes; species Diaprepes abbreviatus. The sequence continues at coordinate 1,599,375 of JASJET010000261.1, read as the reverse complement.
TAATATTTATAAATTATATGACATTCTAATTAACTTAAATATACCTATTGAACTATGTATTGTAATATTCAACATACTAAAATACGGATTACTATATAGTAGAAATAACGATGGCAACTTCATAGGTTCTATTCTGGCAACTTCCCGTTTACCCCAGGGTTCTCCTTTGAGCACATTTTGTTCAATATATTTATAGCTGATATTTTAAAACTTTTTCCACGAGAGATACAAATAATAGGGTACGCAGACGATACAGTCATATTTATTAAAGGAGATAATACTATCAATATGGTCGCAAAAATCATTTCCGCAGTGCATAAATTTCTTGCAGAGATGGAATTATACCTATCAATAGAAAAGTGTGAAATAATCTGGTTCACTAAACGTATACGCAAGAATCCACCAAAAGTTAAAATCGATTCATCTAGCATTCCATATAAAAGCCTATCAAATATTTGAGTACTATCCTTCACAAAAATCTAAAGTGGGATATGCATATGGTGGGGTGCCGTCTCCTTTATAATATCAAATATTTTTTATGCACTAGTCAGATCTCGTCTAGATTTTGGATGTTTCTTTATAAAACTTGCGATTTAAAAAAATCTGAACAAATTACATATAATCTTCTTTGGAGATCTTAGGATATGTTTAGGCTGCATGAAATCCACTTCCAGAGCAGTACTTCTGGCTTAGGAGGCTACATTAGATTTAGAATAAAGAAGAAAAACTTTGGCTGTTAAATATACGTCAAAAATAGTTGCTATTCAAAATCATTCTTTAGTAAACATGCTGATTAAAATTCGCAATAAGTTAATAACAAGAACAGTTTCCAAGAAAAAGAATAATGTACAATACTTAATAATATAATTAAAATTCTATATACCTCATATGAATACAATATACCAAAGTCCGAATCTCCCCTACCATAAAATTAGCTAAAAAATTCTAATTAATCTAATTAAAATAATAATGCACTTCAGAATTAAAGAAAGGAACGTATAAAAGATGACAGAATGGGATATGGTATGTTTCCCAAACCGAAATTTTAAAATTTCATCCAGACTTCCCAAATATCTATACGTATGTAAAGCGGAAATTGTCGCAATTTATGAAGCAATAAAGGGGGCCATTACTAAGCAAATTTCCAAAGCAATCAATGTTGATTCCAAAAGGGCCATAATAAAAATCAATGAGGCTCTACTATCTACATCTGCAGATTACTGAGTACTCAGAATAAAGAGACTAATTTTATTAGAAAATGAAAGTGGATTTGAAATGCTATACTTTTGACTTGAATCCCTAGTCAAATATTTAAGGTAATATAGAAGCAGATACCCTGGCAAACATAGGTGAAAACTTCCATGAAAATGTTAGCGAAACAACTTATAAACCTTTTAAAACCCTCCTGATCGAGATTTTCTACGTGTTGATTGGATTATTTGTTGATGTATTTAATAATACATTTCAGAAAGATATTTGAAATAGTTTTTGCTAAATTGCAATTGTTCATCCCAGAGACATTTTCTTTGTCACGTTATATTGCGCGGAATAATTGACTTTCTATGAGCTTTCGTTGAACAAGCTTTATTTTACTACATTAAATTATAAGATGGTCTGAAATTTTATCTATAACATTACAAAAACTCATTGGAAAAACATAATTTTTTTGAGCTTATAAGCAAATGATATAACTTTATTTCACTAAGATTTAGAGAAATCATATTTTCTAATTCGACAAGCATTTTTAAGCAAATTTTAAAAATATATATTGTCCTAAGTTACACAACCGAGAAAAAATATGTAAAACGAAATCATTATCTAATGTCCAAGAATGTATACTATTTATTACTTTTGTTAAGAATGAATATATCTTTCATTCAAATTAAATAAATTTGTATAATAAGCTAGTTTGCAAACAGCATTCCTATAATTTTAAATGACTATAAGTCAAAAATCAGTAATATTTTGCCAAATAATTGTTTATGCTAAAATGTTTAGAAACTGCTCCATTAAGTAAAATGTATATGTGACTTAGGACAATATATATTTTTTAAATTCGTGCCAAAATGCCAGCTTCGCCAATTAGCAAAGCGGATTTATCTATATGTTATTACAGCAAAGTTATTTCATTTGCTTAAAACTATGTTTTCACAACGAGTTTTCGTAATGTTGTAAATAAAATGTTCTGCCATCTAATAACTTTGTGCAACAAATTGAAGATCACGGAATGTAAGTGAATAGTGAAGTACCACTCTTTCTCTTCAATTTCCTTTTTGAAACGCAAAGATATGACTTTTTTTCCGAGATTTTGTCGACTGAAGTTTGTGCTAAATGAAAAATTAAAATTTCACGTTCAATTGATACACCTTATAGGAAAAAAAACAAAAGGTCTACCATATCTCCTTTAAAAAATCATATTCTCATGATCTAAAATAGGAATTGAAAGGAAAGAGTTATACTTTACCATTACATGATTGATTTTGAATGGCAAATTCACCAGTACCATTTATCTTCGAAAATGCCCTAAAGCGACCATTTTTGCGCTTTTAGGTTAGAATATCTCTGAATCTTGATGTAATGGAGCAATTCTGCTACCAGATTTGGATTTAGTACACCAAATTGATAAGGAAATGAATATTGAAGTCCTGGCTATAAATCTTGTGCATCTATGTAATTCAACGTAGTAAAACAGCTGTTCTTCTTCTACGAGAGCTCTTTAGGATTATAGTAACTTGATTATTTCGCGCATTATAATGTTGCAAAAAAGGTATCTGGAATAAACAATTGCAATTTTGCAAAAAACTATTTGAAATATCGATATGAAATTTGTACCACTTAACTGGTACTTAATAATCCATGTTTTTACGCAAAATCTAAATCATATGTTTAGTTCTGCAAAAGTTACTCTTTATTCAACAATATTAATTTTTCCTTTTGCCTGAGATTTTCACAAGAACCAATAATCCAATAAACCCGTACAAAAACTTGTAACGAAGTATTTTAAAAGCCCTATAGGATGTTTCACTTATATTTTTTAAATAATCCTACACCTTTCACTTATAAGCGAAAACCGAAAAAGTCATAATTTTTTCACATTTATTCTTTAACTATACTTTAGTTCAACGAAATTCTGACAAGGAACGTACGTTTTTTTCCCATACCTTCATACTATCTAAAACATCTATCAGTTAACTGTCGCAAGTACAATTGCGATAATAAACTAATTACTCTGGTATAAGCAATTTTAATGAACATAGCAACCTTAAAAATTAAGTACAAATAATTTACAAATAATACAAAAACAATTATATTACTAACGTTTACTAAAACCTGATCATCAGCTTCTAATAAAAACTTGGTGGTATTCTCTTTAAACAAGACATTGACTCTTTTGCATGGTACCCTTGCCGACTGTCACTTTAAAAATGCCAGCAAACTTGTATGCTAGATTTCTTAAGACAACTTATAAGATTTTAATTATTTAAAATATGAGAATCGGTAATAGAAATGGCTGTCTCCCAAAAATAAACGAAATTTTACATTTCTGATGGCTTTATAATGAAATAAAACGATATTTTAAATTTTGTATTTTTAGTGTTCAAAATTTAGTAGATTTATTACATTTGTCAATTTAATCATTTTACCATCAACTTAAACACGTTTTATAGTTAGACCACGTTAATGGATTAAAGGTTACTGATAAAACCTTAATCCGATTTCCTCATCTGAGTATTTAACATAGTATTGTTTCTCCCAATAGCGCCAGAAATTTGTCTCATTTTAATTATGGTTTCAATGTTTCTTTTAAATAGAAAATTATACGGAAATACCCGTCTTAAAGATTGTAATTTCTATCTATATTAAAAGAAACAAGAAATGTTTATCCTACTTTAATAAATTTTAGTGTTATAATTTTCAGCGATGTCATTATCAGATCTGAAAACGAAAAAAATGTATTGAAAAGATGGTGGGATGATAGAACCAACATGCAAAAAAAGAGAACATATTGTTTGCTGGGAATTATGGCTGCACTTTTACTAATTCTTTTAATATATTTTTTTAGTATATATGGTAAGTATTAAGTATGTAATGCATATATGTAAATAGCGAAATGGCACCCCCAACTACTCTTATAAAATAAATTATTGAAGTTACCTTCTTCGATATAAGTAGTGAAGTTGTCCTTGATTTGCATTGGTAGTACTCGTATTATTTGACAAATCACGCCACATATGTGTGAAAATAGTGGTGGTAAATTTAGCATCAATTATAATGTGAAGCCTTATAAAAGATGATATGGCGAGTTTTAATGAAGTACGAGGAGCAAAACGGTTCCAAATTGAAGAATGTGCATAGGTATCTACATTAATTAATGGCGCTATATGTAATTTTGATGTTCCAGCAAATCTTATATCAGTACATCAATGAAAGAAGCAACATTAAAATAGTTCTTGTTTGCAACTATATCGTGGTGTGCAACTAGTTCAACGAGCTTTCAAAAATAAAATTACAACCTATCATATCAGAAATGACAGGGAACATGTCCATTATTTAATGTTTTTTGCATACATTATATCGAAGGTAATGGAACTTATTAATAATTTATTACGAGTGCATCACACTCTAAAAATTAAAATAAAAGCTTTTAATATGTATGTTCTCCCATCACACAAAATATTTAGTTCGAAAACATTCAACACAACATACATTGAAGTTGCTTTACTTCATTGAAAAGAAAGGAGCTATCATCAATGAGATAAACCAGGAAGCGTTGTTGTTTTACGTAAGTAGTAGCTTTCTAAGAGTTCAGGGGCCGCCCCAGAGGCATCTCCAGGGTGACCACATACGTGGCCTATGCTATATTTTTAATTAATTAACGAAAATCGACCTAACCTGACCCCGTTTTTCCCTTAAAACAATGGGTTAAAGGGTTATTTCTATTGTTTTAATTGATTTACCTAATTAATTACTCTATATTAATTAAATAATCATAAAAAATCCTATTAAACAATAAGGATCTCCGCCTGGGTGGAACTGGGGTGGATCTTTTGGGTGACGTCATACAAGCTATCGATCGCCAGGTGCATCACCACCTGCCGTCCTTTACCGAGGCGAAGGGTTCTATTGTGTTTTCGGACCTTATTGTACCTGCTTTTGACCGCCCGGCAGATGCCTACCTTTTGAATTAGGTTAAAAGTATTGTTAGAATTTTAAAAGAGATAAAGTATTTGTAATGACTTTGGGTTCTATATGTTCCTTTATTGAATTCTTTTTGTTTTGATTTTATTTTATCTCGTTTAAAGTATTATTTCGAATATTGTGGATATTAAGTTTAGAATTTAACAAAGCAGGTAATGTTAAAACTGCTTTATTCACATTAGCCATACGTTGCATTTAAAATGGTCTTTTGTATTCGAATTTCCGGATGGACCAAGACTTGTCCTTGCCTGTATGCTACCGCCGCTCGTTAAAAGAATTTTTAGAATTTTAAAAGGGATAAAACATACCTATTATGTTCGCTTTTAAGTTTGGGTTCTATTGTCATTTCAACTGATATTTTGAATAATGAACGTTTTGGCCAAAATAGGTCTTTACGGGGTTTTTAATAGAGTTCCGCAATATATATATATATATATATATATATATATATATATATATATATATATATATATATATATATATATACCTATTATTTTACATCCGTTTTAAATGATCGTTTGAAATCATTTCTACGAATTCAGAATCCCGGATGTATCTTTACCTGGACTCGACCGTGCCTGTATATTATCGCTCCTCGTTAGGTAACAATGCGTTTTTAGAATTTGAAAAGAGGTAAAGTATGTGAATAGGATTAATGGCTTACGTTAACAGGATTAATGATACATTTTTGCTGTATCAATTTTTTTACCTGATTTCAAGTAAAATTTCGAGTATTGTGGATTCAAAGAGATTAAGTTTAGAGTTGAACAACTACACTTAATGTTAAAATAGCTTTACTCACATAACTTAGAGTTTGCATTTATTTGATCTGTATTAGTTAAGTAATCATAAGAAAGGAAGAAAACGGGAATCTGACAACATGGTTTTTGGGTGGACTTTTTAGACCACGTCATACATATTTGCTATCGATCACCAGAGATACGTTTTTTATCAGGTGTAAAGAATGGCTAGAATTTTAATAGACATAAAGCACTAATGGGATGTGGTTATATTATCAGAAATAATAGGTGAACGCATATAAATTATATCATTGATATCTAAATCACTGCTTTTGTTGAGATTTCTGCTCTAGGTGTTGATATCACCGATCTATATACCCTCTCTAATGACGCCTTTTCGTTGTTTCTATTTCTTCTAATTTAAATTAATATTTCAAGTATTGAGGGAAGAGTGAACAAAACAGATTAAGTTTACAGTTTAATGGATTCTATAAAATCTTTGTATATTTACATCTATTTGAATGGTATTAATGTTGGGTGTTTTACAATGCTTTGTATCTCATTTTATGTGAATTTTCGAACAATACGGGTTTTGTAAATCAAAATAGAGTAATTTTTAGAACCATTTCGAATGATCTTTTGTAATCATCTCTACCAAATCGGGTTCTTGGATGTATCTTTTTCTAGAAAAACATCAATTATTTCTAAAGGGGCGAGGCTTCGCGCATAAATACGAAAAAAAATTGGGTTAAGCCTCACCACTTTTACCCACTCGCTTTCTTAGATATTAGCAAAAAAAAAATCGTTTCTATTTTTGTACAGTGTAGAGGAATATACTTAAAATGGGAGTATACTTTTACCCAAATATTTTAACTTATAAAAAACCTCTGTATCGGGATATGTATGTCTATATGTATGTATGTATTCATATGAATATATGTGTGTACGTTTGTATGAATCCAAGTATGCAGATGGATATGTATATGTGAATATATGTCTAGACATGCATGTAAACTTATGTATGTGGATGTATGTGTGAGTATATGGGTGTATACATGCGTTTATGTAGATATGTGTATGAATGCATGTGTGAGTATATGCATGTACACATGTGTGTGTGTGTATATATGTATATGAATATGTATATGAGCGGATATATGTACGTATTATGTATATATGTATATTAATGGGCATATGAGCGTAAATGTATGGATATATGTGTATGTATATATGTATATGAGTGGGTATATGAACGTATATACATGGATGTGAGTATATGGGTGCATGTGTGTTGACGAACTTCAATTTTTTAAATGTTATAGCTTATTTCTATTATGATTTTTTGCATTTAGCTTAAGAGAACCATTCTTAGAATGCTTTTTGTGTACCACAGCACTATTTAATTTTATATTGAATTGTATATACTTCCATAATTAGGGTGTGATGGAAGATGAACCAAATCTTCTCATCCATAATGAAGTATGTATGCAAATAAAACTACATCTTGTTTATTATTATATCCATTTATGTTTATTAATAGATATTATTGTCTACTGAATGTTTTTTTTAATACCATTCCTCTTTTTCAATGCATAAAACCAAGTTGGACATGTTTACAGTGTATCTGATTCTAGTTATAAAGTCAACTCAGATCGAGTATTCTCCCTGATTTTTCAGTTATAACAGTTCCAACTACGATTCTGGGGAGGATGATACATCCTTCAAAGCCGAGGCCAAAGTCATAAATATAGTGGTAAAATATCACAACTAGAGTGCCAATGAAGCCATTGAGACCTATTATAATTGAAGATGACGATGTTATCCTTATGAACGATATCAATGCCAGTAACATTTACTGATTGAGATCCAATGACTCGATATTTTTAAGGAATGCGAGGTTTTATTAGAATTTTTTAAAATAAATTCATTTCGGTGGAAATAAGATCTGAGATAATATCGGTATATATTTTTGTTCGAATTAGTCCTTTCATTTCGGTTAAAGTCTCTTCTATGTGCATTAGTAAGTACTAAAATATCCTTATATTTTTCTAAATAACTGCCGGAATAATTATCAAAACATGTATTTGGTAGCAGATCCAATAAACCATCAGTTTAAGTACAACACACATTTCCAACTCCAAGAATGATATTCTTCAATTTAATTTGACATATCAACTAGAATTATAGTTTTTAAGTCCGATAATATTTATTTTGATTGATCCAAAAGCTACAATTTGATTTTACAGCTAACTATCTTAACACTTTACAAATCTGTTTTACTAATCACATGTTATTTGTGGTCTTATATATTCATAGAAACATGACAGTAACGTAACTTATATATTAACTAGAATTTGTAAGATTTAACTATTACATAGGCTTTATGCGATATTGTAATGAATATTAATACCATAACCCCCACTCATTCAAATGATTGGGAGATATTTATCAATCGAGAGTATTGAAGGGATTTTTATGTTATGTGAGTATATTTGTCTCTTGAGTGTAGCTAAAAAGACTAGTTTTGTTCTAGTACTACACCTGTTAGCATAGGACAATAAGGTCTCTCGTGTATTAAATGAAATAAAGTTGAAAAATATATTTTGATGTGTGCATTTAACAAGAATCACGACCAAAAGTTTTTGAAATTTAGACAAATGAGGTTCTAATCTTCCTGTATACTAATAAATATCTTAATATGACTAGAATAAAAATAAGTTAAAAAGTATTGCAAAGAATTTTAGAAAGACAAGGATTGGAGAGGTGGTGACGAAAACGAGGACATTGAAGCTTATGGTTTAATAGAGGGAAATTATGTAGATTTTAATTAAGTTTGTTATACGATTTCAATTGTATGAATGTTACATTCCTACTATGAATTTACATAAAGACATTTAAATGAAAATATGATTCCAATGAATCCTATTCTGCTGGAAGACATAAAAATACACCACAAAAATTTAATATATACAGCAAACTTATCTAAATAGGTTTCCCAATTCTAAGTATACTCAAGACTATTACGAATAACTTGTATACACATATATCAAGTCTACATATGTCAATCAATCTCCGCGCTGTGCATTCTGTTGCTTAATATTCGTGAAATCTATCAGACATATTAATTTCACATACTCAAACTAGAAATTTCTATAAGGAAATGTGTGAGAATTTACATAAATTCTATACTTCTAATTACTCTAAGAACAACCATGACGGTATACTTGTAAACAAATCTAGCGAAAATTTATCCTCAGATGTCAGCTTTTCAGTTACACTTATATTATATACATATCAAAGTTAAAAAAATAAGGTAGCTTTATTACACGCGAGAGATAAACCCTACTTTATACCTATAATCGAACATACACCTGAAGGTACCATAATTTGACTTTGTTAGAAGGATTTTATGACAATTAAAACATGTAACTAACTTGTTCGCATAAAACAAACAATACAACCTTCAAGTTGCAGTACAAGAACTTCCCTAACCCATTGGACTATATAACTCATTCAATCAGTTAAAGACCATCCTTATAAAATATGCTTTATTTATTCATAGGGTTGCAGCATTAACCTAAATTACATTTTAATTTATTCTAATGATTTACAATCTTTTACATATACAAAAAGACATATGTTTACACTTTATATCTATTATTTTATTATATTAGTCTTATTTATATGCATCGCTGAACCACATAGCTACTTCTTTATTATTACAGTAGTAACAAGAAATTTTTTCTAGGTGTAGGACCATTTATAACATCGCCTTCTTGATTATTGTAATGGTCAGTACAGAACAAATATTTTTTATTTCAGAGTCTTGTTGTAGTGTTTTTGGGAGTTTATGATAAACCAAAACTATTTCATCACTACAGGCGACAATTATTTCTTTAGATAATCCAACAGGTCCTTCTCTAGTCATATCTTTTAAACATTTTTTCCTAGCAAAGGCTTTCACTGAATTTAAAATCCCCTCCATATTTTCAGCATATAGTACTACTATTTTTTCACTTCCAAATTTTAGACATATACAACCGCAAACCATTAAATTAAATTTCTATTATTCTTTAAAAGATTTTCAAATTTTACAAGTCTTCATAAATTTCAGAAGAAAAAAACTAACAGTGAACAACCTAAGATCTTGACTTTATACTTGATTTTTCGTCATGCGTAAACTAAAAATTTAAATGTTTAGTCTTGTAAAAGACTTGCTGTAACAAGCTGAGCCCTATTTCTTTTTACTTTCGAGGCCTATATCTCGTATTCTTTCACATATCCTATACTGTTAGGTTTTTCCCTACAAGAAATATCATTGGTTTTTAATACAAATGAAGCAAATCACCCCTTATTGTGTGCAACTACGTAGAAGACACATCTATGTGAACTTGGAAAACATATGTCTTTTTGTATTCTTTTTGAAAGAAGATTTGAACGGGTATATCTATAAATTTGAGCACCTAACATGAGCTACAGTTATACAAAATTTAAGTATCTTCATAAACATCAGAAAAACTAACAATGAACTACCTAAGATTTTTGCATTATATATATATGATTTTTCCATAATGCGTAGACTAAAAAATTAAATGTTTAGCCTTGTAAAGAATTGCTGTAACAAGTTGAGTCCTAGTTCTCTTTGCTTTATAGGATTATAAATTACATTTATTTAAATATCGTAGACCTTTACATTTTTCTCTACGAGAAATATCATTAGTCTTTTATCAATTTCAAATGCAACCGTGGATATTAGATTTGTACTGTGAGGAAGCTTGGAGTACACACATAATATAAAAAATGTCTTCAGTATCCTCGATTGATAAGTGTTTTCCGTCTTTTGAGTGGGTACGAATTATGGTGTTGGTATTAAAAACATTATTATAATATTATATAAAAGATTTACAATAGTTAGATCTTACAAATTTTACTTAATATAAGTTACATCACTATATTTCTATGAATATATAAGCTCAAAGCATGTGGTTAGTGGATTAAATGAGTACGTATAATGTTAATAGTTCTGGTAATAGAGCTCAAACCTAATAGCCAGCACAATGGATATGTTTTATGGCTTTTAAAATTCTAACAATTCTTTATACCTGTAAGGCGATAATATATGGTTAGTGATGAGTCTAGACAAAGATGTGATCGGAAATAACTTTTTTACAGACATTTATGGACTTAAGGACTACGAAAGACTATTTTAAAATGTTATATGTAATCATAGGTGTTGGATCTATGCTGTTAGAAAACTGGGAGTTTTCTTCAGGTAAAGAATTACTATCACCAAAAGAATCGAGATATAGATATAGCATCAAAAATTCATATTTACATTTTATTAACTGCAAAATCCATTAAGCGTTCTAATCTATAGATATATATTCATTCATATCCTCTTCCGATAAAAGAACATGTGTTTTTTCAAACTTACAGAGATGTGTCCGCTATGTATTCACACACAATGAGGGATAGTTAGTTTCATTTACAATAAATGACTAATGATATTTCTCGTAGAGAAAAATGTAAAGGTCTACGATATTTAAATAAATGTAATTTATAATCCTATAAAGCAAAGAGAACTAGGACTCAACTTGTTACAGCAATTCTTTACAAGGCTAAACATTTAATTTTTTAGTCTACGCATTATGGAAAAATCATATATATAATGCAAAAATCTTAGGTAGTTCATTGTTAGTTTTTCTGATGTTTATGAAGATACTTAAATTTTGTATAACTGTAGCTCATGTTAGGTACTCAAATTTATAGATATACCCGTTCAAATCTTCTTTCAAAAAGAATACAAAAAGACATATGTTTTCCAAGTTCACATAGATGTGTCTTCTACGTATTTGCACACAATAAGGGGTGATTTGCTTCATTTGTATTAAAAACCAATGATATTTCTTGTAGGGAAAAACCTAACAGTCTAGGATATGTGAAAGAATACGAGATATAGGCCTCGAAAGTAAAAAGAAATAGGGCTCAGCTTATTACAGCAAGTCTTTTACAAGACTAAACATTTAAATTTTTAGTTTACGCATGACGAAAAATCAAGTAAAAAGTCAATATCTTAGGTTGTTCACTGTTAGTTTTTTTCTTCTGAAATTTATGAAGACTTGTAAAATTTGAAAATCTTTTAAACATTAATCCTATTCGCTATATATATATATATATATATATATATATATATATATATATATATATATATATATATATATATATATATAGCGAAACTCTATTAAAAACCCCGTAAAGACCTATTTTGGCTAAAACGTTCATTATTCAAAATATCAGTTGAAATGATAATAGGACCCAAACTTAAAAGCGAACATAATAGGTATGTTTTATCCCTTTTAAAATTCTAAAAATTCTTTTAACGAGCGGCGGTAGCATACAGGCAAGGACAAGTCTTGGTCCATCCGGAAATTTGAATACAAAAGACCATTTTAAATGCAACGTATGGCTAATGTGAATAAAGCAGTTTTAACATTTCCTGCTTTGTTAAATTCTAAACTTAATATCCACAATATTCGAAATAATACTTTAAACGAGATAAAATAAAATCAGAACAAAAAGAATTCAATAAAGGAACATATAGAACCCAAAGTCATTACAAATACTTTATCCCTTTTAAAATTCTAACAATACTTTTAACCTAATTCAAAAGGTAGGCATCTGCCGGGCGGTCAAAAGCAGATACAATAAGGTCCGAAAATACAATAGAACCCTTCGCCTCGGTAAAGGACGGCAGGTGGTTGTGCACCTGGCGATCGATAGCTTGTATGACGTCACCCAAAAGATCCACCCCAGTTCCACCCAGGCGGAGATCCTTATTTTTTAATAGGATTTTTTATGATTATTTAATTAATATAGAGTAATTAATTAGGTAAATTAATTAAAACAATAGAAATAACCCTTTAACCCATTGTTTTAAGGGAAAAAACGGGGTCAGGTTAGGTCGATTTTCGTTAATTAATTAAAAAAATAGCATAGGCCACGTATGCGGCCACCCTGGAGATGCCTCTGGGGCGGCCCCTGAACTCTTAGAAAGCTACTACTTACGTGGGCTATAATATCGACATTATTCCGGACAGCAGCAGGGCCTTCACAGATCCTACCCCATTTCTCTAGAGTACTGAACTTAACAGGACATGATCAACGATCAACATATCAGTTAACGTATACGGTTTAGAATGCAAATATGAAGATAATAAAGAAAACTACAAAAAAAAATCTTTTCATTGAGGTATGTGTCAAAAGTTGGATAGACATGTGAATTCATTGTTAATTACAAAAGATTGTAGTTTTAAAGACGATGGTGATATGACCTGTTCAAAAAGTCATAGCTGTTAGATTAAGGATTCATTACGCTTAGGTCCGAGTCCAATTGATTCTCAAGATCCTAGATTATATTTTTATAATGGTTGTCTCATTAGTTTTAGGACACCATTAGCTATGACTTTACATCAAAATTACGATTTTAACCATATTTCCACGCAAACACACTCAGTGGACTCTAAAGCTAAAATTGATGGAATTGAAAAGAGTGTGCCAGAAAATATTTTAAAACTTGAGGGTATAGAAAAACAAATGAATGTTCCTTTTTTTATGTACGCAGATCTAGAATATGTTTTAAAACCCGTTGAAACGGTACAACCAAACCCACAAAATTCTTACACTGTAAAAAGCTTTAAACAGGGATCATATGCTTTTGCTTATTTAATAAAATGCTCTTGATGGCCCATTTTCAAAATCTGAGCTGTTTCGTTGGAGTAATACAGCTCGAGTCTTTGTGGATTATATTGAATGCGATTTGCAGGGCTTTTTATAATATATATTTAAAACACATTAAGTCTATGAAACCATTAACATCTGAAGAAACAAGAGAGTTTAAAGATGCTAATATATGTGGTATATATGATTAACTTCAAGTAAATTCTACTAAACGAAGGAAACTATTTGCGCCACTTTATATATGGGATTAGACTGTTACAATATATATCTGATGTCTATTCAAGAATAGTTATATATCACGAAAATATAAATCCGTTATCATACTTTAGCCTAAGCTTAGTTTTATTACTTTTGGGGTAGTTAATTTGTTTTCTAGAAAATATATAAATCCAGAAAATTTATGAGACATACTATCTGAACAGTTCTACTCTCTTGAATATTTGAAAATAAATCTGTCAAAGAAACCCAATATTTTTTAATCAGGGATTTCATTAGAGGTTTAGGATTAAGCGCTAAAGACATTTCCAATATGTGGGATACTCGTGGGAGTGCTTTCTTTTTATTAACTGAGCAAATTGTCCCATTATAAAAGAATATTTAAATAAAATCGCTAAACTGCAATATAATTATTTGATTATATATACAAAGCTCGCATCTGTGGACCATTCTTTTTTACCCATTCGACGAAAATTAGAACAGGAAAATGGAAAATAGCTAAAAGCGAGTGTTTTTTTTTCCACGGCGACACGACTCGAACTTTTCTTATAAGACGGAGAATAGTTATATTAACCCTCTTTGTATAAAAATTAAGGTTAAGATGCTTAAAGGCCAATTTAGTAATTAAGTATCCGGCATAGAATGGCTGACGCCATCTACGGACGAGAGAAGCGAAACTTTCGGGAATGGATTTCACAGTTAACAGATTTATAAAGGGTGAAATAGGTATCAGTTAGAACCGGCGAAGAGCCGGGGAATGCAAGTTTGACTTTTAGGAAGTAATAATCTTCAGCTATGTTTTGAAATTTGTTAGAGGCGGTACGGTTTTGATAACAGTGCTAAGAACAGTACGCGTCGCGTATGTCCGGGGTGTTAAAGAAGTTTCTTACTTATTTTGGAAAAGTTAAAGGACTATCCTGTTTTATTTCACCTAGAAAAAGTTCGACTTTGTTACCGTTTGATAAAACAAATTAAATAACCTTTTTGGTGTTTTCATCCTTTTCTAAATTTATATTTTAGAAAGCTATTTATACGTTTTATCTTGAAAATTGGGTTTATTAAATTTTTATTAATAGAACGGGCACAGGGGCAATTATTTAGTTATTTTGGAATTGTTAACCAATATTAATTATAAGTTTCTCATTGCATATTATTTCTATTTATTTATGTTAATAGATTTAAGTGTTTTGAGAAACTTGCTTCGCTTAATTTTTCACGCGATTAGATTCGCGGGCGCACTGATGTGGGAGCTTCAAAGCAAAAGGCGAGATCTGACCAGTTAGATAGCAGTCCTGAAGTTGTATTTGTTGGTATTGGTAAGCCGTAAACAACCTGTAGTTGTTTAATACTAAAACTGCAAGAGTCAAGACGAACGACCAGACTTCTAGAATGCCTTTGCCACGGTGTTATTTATTTATAGGTTTTTTCGAGTAGCTACTGACTAGTATGGTACATCATTAAGTCGTGGGCGAAACAGCCATATGTTACAAAAACAATTCATTCGCAGGAGTTCACGATCAAATGCTGTCACGATTCAACAGTCAAAAGTATTGTGTTTTATTCGAACCCAGTGAGAAAAAATAAAGAGAGAAAATCGTAACAATTGGTGTAAGAAGTGTAGATAATCACCAGGCTTCTAGAAAATTTTATTGAAAATTAGAAGAGATTGAGAAACACGGAATTCACTGTCGGATTTGTTATCAAGTA
The DNA here is from genome assembly GCA_034092305.1 of Diaprepes abbreviatus. Taxonomy (NCBI): domain Eukaryota; kingdom Metazoa; phylum Arthropoda; class Insecta; order Coleoptera; family Curculionidae; genus Diaprepes; species Diaprepes abbreviatus. The sequence continues at coordinate 1,583,776 of JASJET010000261.1, read as the reverse complement.
AGAAGATAAGATTAATTTTCGATGAAGCTTTAGAAAGTTCTACTTTGAAGTTCAAAAATATAGCGAAAAACGGACTTTACCATCGTATTTGTCATTAAACAAGAGCATAGAATCGAACGTTTTATGGCGAAATTCAAAAATATATCGAATAACTGACTTCACCATCGGATTTCTCATTAAGAAAGAAGCCTAAAACTGAATTTTCCACAAACTTCTAGAACATTCTGTTTAAAAACTAGAAGAGTAACGAGAAACTGACCTAACCATCGAATTTGTCGTTAAAAGAAAGGTTCTATTTGGGAACTAGAAAAGATAACGAAGAACTTACTTCACCATCGAATTTGTCATGAACAAAGAAGCGTAGAACCGAGTTTTCGATGAAGTTCTAGAACATTCTACTTGGAAACTAGAAAAATTGCGAAAAACTGACTTCACCATCGTATTTGTTATCAAGAAAGAAGAAGAACCGCGTTTTCAACAGCATTTCATGGTAAATGCTAGACACTAAACAGCCGAAATGGAAAAAATAAATAAAATTTTATGGAACCTATAGAAGAACAACGTCTTAAAGATAAATAAGAAAAAGGGAATGACGCCAAAAAGAAAAGCAAGAGAAAATAAAAACGTCGCCTTAAAGATAAATAAGAAAAAGGGGAACAACGCCAAAAAGAAAAGCAAGAGAAAATAAAAACGTCGCCAAAGAGAACAATGCATCTGAAAGATAAACAAAAAAAGAAGCACATAGCCAGAAAGAAGAACAACATCGTTTAAAAGAAAAATAATAATAAGAAGAAGGTAGCCAAAAAGAAAAACATCAAGAAGAAGCAAGTCGCAAAAAAGAGAAACAGCAAGAAGAAGAAAAATGTCTTCTTAAAGATAACCAAAAAGAAAAACTTTTACAGAAAGAAGAAGAACGTCGCAGTAATGATGAAGATACAATTTGCAAACGATTATAAGAGGCAAATTGTGCTGGGACAAACGCAAAAATTTAAGAAAGAGATAGACGAAGTGCAACAAGAGAGGAGAGAGAAGTATGTCAAGAAGTTAATAGAGACAAGAAGTGAAAGAAATCGTATACGAGATAGAATCAAAAATACGCGAAGAAGTAGAATCTAAAATGAAGGCCCTTCTGATAAAATAATAACCACCGGGTATAAGATCAAACTCCCAACTTACGACAGTAAAACATCTTGGATAATGTTTAAACGGCAATTTTAAGCTGCCGCGAGTGCAAATAAATGGAACTACGAAGAGATGACTACTGCATTAGTTATTACATTTCGTGGACCAGCACTGGATTTGTTAGAAATCAATCTTATAATTCAACAAAAAGACTATGAAATCTTTAGTACTGCATTGAACAGAAGATTTGGATATCAACATCGCCGCCAGTTATACCAATTACGACTCAAGTTAAGATATCAGAGAAATGGACAAAGTTTGCTAGAATATGAAACAGATGCCCGATGCCTTGTTCATCTGGCTTAGCCAAGAGCTACGGAATAATTCCACGAAGGTTTACGGTTTGTAATGTTTCAAGGCCAAAAATAAGATCCGTTACCATAGAAGAAAACCAGTTTTATCGAACCAAATAATGGAGAAAATGTTATCTGAAGTAATTAAGAAACTGGACACAATAAGTGATAATTCACATTATAGAAGAAACCAGGAAGAATTGAACACAAGAAGAGATATTTCACGTTATAGCAGAAACTAGAGTGCTACAGATGTGGATGAACTGGATACATGAGAAGGAACTTTCGGGTGCGGATAAGGTCTAGTTCACCATTCCGAGACCGCACAGAAGAGAACCAGGAAAAACTACAACAGTGCAATTCTAAAATCAAACGTAGAATAAATGATACTTCACGTTGTAGCAGAAACCTGACCGAGTGCTACAGATATGGACGAATTAAATACATGAGAAGGGACTGTCGGGTGCAGTTAAGAAACCAAATAAAGTGATTTAGATGTGGACGAACTAGACACATATGATGGGACAGTTGGGCGAAGCCAAGAAACCAGATAAAGTTTAAGATCTCAGTGAGAAATAAATAAATCTATTCTTCGGTCGTGTGTCAAGAAATCAGATTAAGTTAAAAATTAAGATCTTAGTAAGAAATAAATAAATCTATTCTTAGTGACATATGAAAGGGTGAAATGGTCGATGGAAACTTTTGCCCCTTTCAAGTCACCTGGTAAGGATGGTATATTTCCAACTTTACTACAAAATTCCTCCAATATCATAATTAGCTACCTGGTGAAACTATTCCGCTCATGTTTGAGCTTGGGATACATATCGATGGCGTGGAGGGAAACAAAAGTAGTCTTTATTCCCAAGGTAGGAAGAACAGACTAGACAAATCCTAAGTCTTTCCGCCCTATGGGCCTAACCAGTTTCTTATTAAAGATACTGGAAAGGTTGGTGGATCGACACATTAAAGAAGGAATAATGGTGTAATATCCCTTACATTCTTAGCAATTTGCCTATCAGGCAGGAAAATCCACAGATGCGGCGCTACCCCGACTCGTTACAAGAGTCGAGAACGCGCTGTTGGGTGGACGATGCCTTCGGTACTTTTATCGATATCGAGGAGGCATTCGACAACACGTCTCATGATTCGATATGCGAGGCTCTGAACCGACAGTAGTCGCATGGATCAGAGCAATGTTAACTCAGAGAATAATATATGCTGAGCTTAACAATGTAACTTGTAAAGCACTGTCAAGTAGGGGCTCTCCACAGGGAGGAGTGCTATCGCCTTTGCTGTGGAGCCTTGTGGTGGACAGTCTGTTGAGTGAACTGAATGATGCCGGTTTGTCTACACAGGCCTATGCTGAAGGCCTGGTCATTTTGTGTCCTGGTCGCGATATCCGTGACCTGGAGGGGCCAATGATGCGGGCCCTCCGGATCGCGGAACGATAATGCCACGAAGAAGGGCTCGGAATAAACCCGGACAAGGCCGAGGTGGTACTATTTACAAAAAAGAGGAAAATGGGGAGACTTCCCACAATTACGTTGGTGGGAAGAACTCTTCAATTTAAGGGGACAGTTAAATACCTGGGAGCAATTCTGGACTCATGACTGAGCTGCACACTCAGACTCGTATGGGTCCCGGGTCACTCGGGCATACACGGGAATGAGGAAGCAGACCGTCTGGCAAAATTGGGTTCGGCAACTGAACCGTATGGATCCCAACCAATACTACCTGTCCGAATTGCTATTGGCAAAAGGGAATTAAAATCGTTGCTGGAAACCAAATTTAGGTGGCCTAAGGAACATATAACTGGGCCTAGCGCACGGCGTACTAAGGAGCTTCTCTCCTTGGGAAGCAAAGAGCTGCGAAATTTGGTGGGATTGTTGACTGGACATTGTCACCTCAGGGGCCATCTTCATAGAATCGGTGTTGAAGACGATCCGACGTGCAGATGGTGTTTCGAGGAGGATAGAACTGTTGACGATGTCCTCAGAGAGTGCTAAGCACTCAACAGACTGAGACAGAGATATTTTTTGTTACGGGAAGCAGTTAGGCAAGTTCAACTAACGAGGCTGCTTGAATTTGCAAAGGCGATCGGCCTCGAATAACCTACAGCTACGATGGCATGTAAAGGGCTCAATGGAGGCTTAGGCACCGATGATCTAGTATCACCACCCCTTTTTCATTCATTCATTTAAATCTATTCTTCACTCGTGTTCAAATGGTTGCTAATGGATGTGTATTCTCCTTTCAAACAGATAAAAGAAAGAATATATCCAAACAGTTTGTTGTCTTGCTCTCGGTTCGATTACACAGAAGAGCACCAAGAAAAAATGCAGCAGTACAATTTTAACATCAAATATAGACTAGGAAGATTGCATCACAACGCAAATATCTCGCCAACAAAACCATGTAAGAAAGGATACAAGGCAACAAACCTATTCACCTGGGACAAATGTAACAGGCGATACAATACAAGCACTGTAGCAAAATAGAACAAAGAGAAGTGTTTTTCATTCGAAGAGTTACTTTTAACCTTCGTCCAGAGTGGAGTACAGTTCAGATGTGAAAAGACCAACTTGAAGACAATGATTTGGCACCGTTTCCTCAACTTAAAGAAAATGCAATGCAACCTATTTATAATTGTTGACGCGAATGCTGCAGTATCTCTGATAAAATGAAGCTTTGTTGGTAAATGTAACCATTGTCCAGAAAGTAGCCTTAAGAACTATAACTGGAGAATCAGCTGATGTGATTGGAGAAATGCAAGTGGAGCTTAAACTTAGAAGGTTTTGGTGTTAGTTACCGACATAGAAAATTAGTTTATTCTTGGAATGTACCTAATTTGTCAACATGGATAGCTTAACATCTTAAAGTTTGTTATCGAAGAATTTATTGTGTCATCGAACCGTAATATACAACCAATCAAAATCATTGCAAAACAAAAAAACCAGAATAAAGGGGAGCACGGAGATAATCATTTACGAAAGACTGGATGAGAGTTCTGGCAGCTACGTCAGATTACTTCAACACTACCCCAAATTCTGTAAAGGCGAAAGTCAATTCACATGATATCGAGCTCGGCAGGGTTCCAGCAATATGAGAGAGTTTGTTTATGGAATCCATACAGGAAGAAAGGCAAAACATCTAAGTTGATGTCAGCATAGGAAGGACCATATACTGTTCTGAAAAAAAATCAATGACGTTGTTTATAGAATCTAATGAAATTTCAAGGCCAAAATGACAGTAGTACATCTCTACAGGTTGAAACCATACCACAGAAGTATCGGAGCTAGTTGAAATGATCAGAATTAGAAGAAGGCAGTGTAACGAAGGACTAGGACAATTTTTTGAATCGCCCGTGTAGAAATATTATTGTGATGCGTCCTTATAGAAATATTATATCAATGAACCATCGTTATTAAAACGTAACGAAATAAATATTATATCGATTAGTCATCATTGGTTAGTCATGTTTCTTGTAATTTCTTTATTTGTATTCTTGTACATTCTAGTATATTCTATAGATATATAAATAGGGATAGGATATTAGTAGTTAGGGGTAGTTGTATTCGAACGCTGAATAGGTTAAGTAGCTATTAAAGGGTTGTTATTAAATAGTGAAGAGTGTTGTGTTTTATTCAAACGCAGCGAGAAAAAATAAAGAGAGAAAATCGTGACACTGTAAAAAAAAATTAAACATAAAGATAATCAAAATTTTATGAATCGGTCTCAAAACCTTTAACATCTATATCTAATGTGATAAAGCAGCAGTGTACCACAAGCTACTCAAATAAAACTGCAAGTTCTTACTACTACTAGTACTATTAAAATAAAGGAGCCATTAGAAACGTCCGCATTAAGTATGCTTTGAAACATTCACACCTATTACACCAAAGCTTGGATGATTACCCCAGATCTAGCAGCAGTGCAACATTTATATACAACGCCGTCCTTTTAAATAATCTACTTATAGATCATCACAAAGGGTTATTCTTTACATTTACGTCAACTAAAGCAACTTCTACCCAATTACGCCACCATTTACGGGGTACGTTTTGTTGCTAAAACGGATAAAAAGAAGATGTTTATTGACAACTCGGAAGTACATTTCTTTGAAATAATGTATCACTATATAACAAGAAACGACGTATAAGTACATTTAAAGGAACAAATACTTTATAATTTGCTGTTTTTAAAATTTTAAAAAACAATATATAATGAAGATAGGATAAATCCAAAAGCACTTCAGAATTACAAAGACAATTGGAAATAACGAATGCTTATAAAAAGCACACATCCTGCCACCAATCAGCCTCCCATCATTTATTTTAAAAACAATGGAGAAAGCAGTTCATAACTAAATCAGAACAAAAAGTCTTGAACAGGTGCCACTACACCCTCATCAACATGTGTATCAAGCTGGTAGGACTACCGAAACCGAATTGATACAATTAACAGATGAGATTCAAGACGCACAAACAAGGAAAGCGCACTAAACGCCCTTTTTGATATAGAAGGGACTTTTAACAACACCCCACATGAGGCAGTCAAAAGAGCACTTGATGATAGGGGAGTAGATGGTACCACCAGGGGATGCCTCCAGGGGAGAGTAGCTTCTCCACTTATGTGGAATCTAATTGTAGATCGGCTCTTCTGTGATCTGACTGACCTCGGCATATCTTGTCAGAGCTATGTCAATGGCGTGTTCACAATCGCGAGGGGCAAATTAGAGAATATCGTATGCGACATAGTCTAAAGAGGACTTGAAGACACTAAATAATGGCGCCAGATGATTGGTCTGTCAATCACACCAAAACCACCTTTGTAGCCTTTACAGGGAAAAGAAACCTTAGCCTGAAAACCATCAAAATGGATAGGAAGATTATTGAGTGGAAATCAGAGGTTAAATGTCTGGGCTTGGCCCTAGATACTTAACTTCTCTGGAATAATCATGACCAAGAAGCCACAAAAGTCTTGATGATTTGTAGAAACTTTGCGGAAAAAAGCTGGGCGCAAACCCAAAAGTCCTGCAGTGGATGTATACTGCGATATGAGACAGTGATCTGAAGTCAAAGAACAAATCTGGCCAATACGAGAGCTAACCTCTCGAAAGTTCAAAGATTAGCCTGTGCATGTATAATTGAAGCAATGGAAACTTACCCAATATCCGCCATGGAACTAATCCCAAACCCTACGCTCCTACATAAACGTGTGGAGAGGATAGAGAAGAAGACAACATATAGGATCATGAGAGATGAAGTTACAAAACGAAGGTACAATCTCTTATTCAAAAATCAACAAATCTGGGATACGTCTCAAGATGAAATGAAAAAAAGTTCAACTTTGTGAAAAACTTCAACACGAAGTTAAGTCGCAAAAGTGAATGGGACTGAAATATCATTAAAAAACATAAGAGAAATTCCATTAAATGGTATACGGATGGTTTCAAAACAGCTGAAAGAACTGGAATGTGAGTGTATGGACCCAGTACCACATCAAGAAAGCTTGGGTAAGTCACCAAGCATCTTCCAAGCGGAAATACGTTTCATCAGGAAATGCGTCCTATTCAGCAAAGAGAAAAACTATTGCGAACAAGAGATTATATCATGTCGGATAGTCAAGTAGCCACTAATGCGCTAAGTTCTCACGTAATTGTCTCCACGATGATCTGGAAATGTCTAGAGGAACTCATCGGGGTAGAGGAAAATGAAATAGTAAAGTAGATCACGAGAAAAGGAGGAGAGTTTGGGAAAACTTTGAATATTTTTATATGTGATGTGGTGGTGGTAATTTCGTTCATTAGTTACCCCTGACTTGCAATGGTTGTAACTTGTATGATTTAGACAAATCATGCATACGTGTGTGAAAATTTCAGTACCAAATTTACCAATAGTTATAATATGAGGCGTCATAAAAGAGAATCGTGTGTGGTGGCGTGATTTAATGAAGGAGGAAACGGCTCCGTATTAAGGATTGTGCAACATTATCTGCATTAATTAGTTGTGCTACGTGTAATGTGGATGTTCCAGCAAATCTCATGTTAGCACATCAACGAACACAACAATATAAAAATAATTCGTGTTTGCCAGTATATCACGGTGTGCAACTCGTTGAATGTGCTTTCAAAAGTAGAATTGCATCCTATCGGGTTAGTAGTGATAAGGAACATTCCGATTATTCAATATTTTTTACAGACATTAAATCGAAGGTGGTAGAACTTAATAATTTATTACATGTGCATCACACTTTAAAAATTAACATGACTACTATTGGTATGTAAATTCCATCACAAGAAATATTTAAAGAGAAATCATTCAACTCAGCAATCAAATAATTACCGTTGCAAGGAATTTGGATGCCGTTTATCATTCTTTTACCGAAGCAATTAAAACGCAGTCAGTTTCAGGAGAAAGATTCAGGTATGTAAAAAAACTTTACCGCGTTTAACGAATTTTTTTTGTAAAAATCAAAACAAACTGTTTAACAGATTTTTAATTATTTTTCTTTTATTATGGGATGGGCTCTCGAGAGGATTTTATACTTGAAACTGAACATCAACAAGTATATGACTATGGGTGGCTCATCATACATTAAATTTCCGCACTCCATTGAAAATACAAGAGCTGTTACCAATGTGATCAATCAGCACCAATGTTGCTTTGCGTGGGGTAATAACATCAGCATTGTTCCCGACTGCCGAAGCACCAACACAGATCACATCTTATCCTCATTTTTCTAAGGTGCTGTATTTAACAGTATGGATTTTCCAGTAAAATTACGTGATACACAAAATTTGCGGAAATGAACAAAATATCGGTTAATGTATACGGATTAGAATCCAAATACGAAGACAATAAATTAAATATGAAATTATTGGTCCACTGAGGTATGCGTCAAGAAAGTTGGATAGACATGTCAATTTTTTGTTAATTACAAAATACTGTAATAGTAAAGATGGAAATGAACATATTTGTTATACGACTTGTTCAAAAAAATCACTACTGTTGGATTAAGAATTTATCACGCTTAGTTTCGAGTCAAATTGAATTTCAAGAACATAAATTATATTTTTGTGGTGGTTCCTCATTAATTTTAATTTAGCTTTGACTTTACATGAGAAATACGACTCTAACCACATTATCACGCAAACACCCTCAGTGGATTTAAAAATGATAAATTTGGAAAGAGTGTGCCGGAAAATATTTAAAATTTGAAGCTATAGAAAATCAAATGCACGTTCCTTTTATTGTTTATGCAGATTTGAATCTGTTTCAAAACCTGTTCAAACGGTACAACCAAAATTCCAAATTCTTTACACGGTAAAAAGCTTTAAACATGAGCCATATTCTTTTGCTTATTTAATAAAATGTTCTGTTGACGACTCAATTTCGAAATTTGAGCTATTTCGGGCAAGTAATGCAGCCAAAGTCTTTGTGAATCGTATTGAATGTGAATTTGAGGGCTTTATATAACACATATTTACAAGACATTAAACCTATGGAGGCGGTAACGCATGAAGAAATAAGGGAGTTTAATGATGCTAAAATATGTGGTATATGTGAAGGTGCTTTTGAGAACGGGATGTTAAAGGAAAAGACCATTGTGACGTAACTGGTGTACATTCCATTTGTAATTTAAATTATAAAGTACCCAATTTTGTTCCTATCGTATTCCATAACTTGAGTGGCTACGACAATCATTTGTTTATAAAAGAGTTATGTAAATATGGAGATAAAATTGATGTTTGGCTCAAAGTAAAGAAAATTATATGTTCTTTACAAAAAGCATTATGTACACGGTTATTTCGATAATACATGTGGAAAAGTGAAGAGGAAATATTTAAAATTGCGGTTTATCCACAGTTTTAAAATTCTGCCAACTTATTTGGAAAATTTAGGCAACAGTTTGAATGATAAAGATTTTATTGAAACGCGATAATATTTTTCAAATCCGAGGAATTTAATTTGATGCGTCAAAAGGGTGTTTTTCCTATAGCTTTATTGATTCAATGGAAAAAATGAAAAATACGTCTCCCAACTAAAGATCAATTTTATGATAATTTACAGAAAGAACATGTTAGCGATGAAAGCTACAGGCGAGCAAAAAGAAGTATGGCGCTTGTTTGAGTATAAAACTTTGGGTGACTATTCAAACGTGTATTTAAAATCAGATGTGTTGCTATTGTGTGATGTTGTTGAGCAGTTGCGGGATAGTTGTTTAAAATTCGATAGATTGGATCCGGAACACTACTATACCCCTCCAAGTTTATTCTTTGACTGTATATTGAGTATGACTAAGGTAGAGTTAGAGCTTTTAACTGATATAGACATGATACATTTTTAAAGAAAGGTATACGCAGCGGCATTAGTCAGTATACAGAAAGGAGGCACATTTCTAATAATATTTATTTACCAGACTATGATCCAATAAAACTATCTTCATTTATAACATATCTTGATGCTACAAATCTATATGGTCATAGTATGTCACAAATATTACCATATGGCGGTTTTCGATGGTTAATAGAGCGGAAATACTCAATTTAAATATTATAGCTGTTGACGATGATAATTTTACATGGCTACGTCTTGGAAGTGGATGTGAATTATCCGACTGAGTTGCATGACGAACATTCTGATCTTCCTTTTCTGGTGGAAAATATCATACAACCAACAGAAACCTTAAAATTTCCGAAATTAATCTCTAATTTACAACATAAAAAAAATATATTGTGCACTATAGAACTTTGAAACATGCCATCGCCAATAGTCTAATGGTATTGCAAACTTACTGTGTATTACAGTTTAACTAATCAAAGTGGCCTCAAAACGTATATTGATTTAAATAACAATTTACGTAATAAAGGCACAACAAAATTTACTAAAGATACTTTTAAATTAAAAAGCAACGCGATTTTTGGCAAAACTATGGAAAATGTGAAAATCCAAAATATATTAAATTAGTAACTCATTGGGAAAACAGTGTAGGCAAATTGGAGCTACAGCATTAATATTTACCTAAAACTTTGTTGTTATACATATAAATAAAGTTAAAATACTATACAATAACCAATTTATATAGGATTTTCCATATTAGATATATCAATGACTGGAATATATAATTTTTATTAGAATTTCATTGAATCAAAGTTTGGCGATGAAGCTTCCTTACTTATACCGACACTGACTCTGTTATATTGAAAGTATATACAGAAAACTTTTATCAGACTACATCAGAAAATTCCGAAAAATTTGACACATCAAATTACCCTGAAATAAATAATTTAAACATAATTAAAATAATTCTGTTGATAAAATAAAAGATGAGTTTCTTGGTGACCCGATAATATGTTTTTATGATATCAGCGCAAAGGCTTATTATGTAAACTCCATTAATAATGAATTTAAAAAAGCCGAAGGTATCAAAAAATCGGTTATCGAGAAAGAGCTTCATCAGGAAGACTACCAAGAATCTGTTGGACGGGGTGGTTTGATATTAAGGAAGACAAAAACATTTAGAAGTTAATTACATAACATTTATACCAACATAATAAATAATGTAGCATTTTCACATAGCGATGATAAACGTTACATATTCCCAATTCAACCAGAACTCTACCTTGGGGGCATGCAGATATAGTTTTTCAAAACAGATCCGGAGCAAAATTTAGCCGATTTACTCGCTGTGTTGGAATCATTTTCAAGACAGGACAATATGTAATCTGGAAAATTCATATTTTATTATTATTTTGATTGTTCAACATGTATAATGTTTGTCTTGTTGTTTGTTTTCATAGTAATAAAAAAACATGCATTCTGTATTAGTTATAAATATGATATAGCAATCATAGAGAATAAACAGAAAAGTTATTAAAGAAAATGTGCTTTTGCTTCTCTAAACATCTCTATCCAATTTGCTTAGGAGTTGCTTTGTTGACAAGATCCTCGAAAGTCTTCTCAATTTTTAATATTCTAGAATAGAGTTCGTCACGGCGTTCGTCTTGATCTAAGGTCATATATTGCAATAACATTGTCATCATGTATCCTTTAAGTTCTTAAGAAGTTTCAATTCATTTTTTGCGTATGTAACCTTCAAGTTGGTTTTTGAATATATCCCTAAGTAGCACAATCTTTTGCTCTCCATTTCGTAATCTACATCAGGTGTAAATTTAAATCTTATTCCTGAAGGTCCGAGCATTATCTTTAAATTTTCTTTTGCGACCGAACTTATAAATAGTGCTTACTTCTGACATTGTTACTGAAACCATTACATTTCACCCTAATATTTGGTTCTATTTTATTAATAACCAAACTATGCCGAAAAACATGGATTGCAAAACGTATTTTAGGCGATCTTTAATAAATACACACACACACACAGATTCACTTCACTATCGGAAATGAAAATATAATAAAAAAAATTAAAAAATAAAGAATTAAAATAGATAAGTTAATTTATATTGTTCAGGTATGCTTCCAATTTTCTCTCCTCTGGATGGCGCGTTCAGTCCTTACCCTGGTAGTGAAGGAATCTACAAAAGGCGCATTGTACAATTTGACTCTGAGAAGGTCAATGTAGTTGAAATTGTGTATGAGATTATTTCTTCAGCAGATATCTTGTCTTTTACAACGAAGACAAGGTAAAAAAAAAGATCTTGTATATGCCTGTATGTTTTGGCCGCTTCACAATGTTGTTCATCAGTTGGCAATATATTGTTTAAATATGTTGTAATTTTTTAAGCGCTGTACTATATGTATGTGTTACATTTTAAAATAGCCCTGTCAGGGACAAAAAATCCTTGAAAATTACAACCTCGAAAACGACCCTGTCGGTTACATTGGCCTTGGCCTTAGTCTTGTATCGGACAAGTTATAATACTATACTTGATGCATCAAACAAAGGGAATATAGGTGGTGTAGTGGGGAAATTGGCATAAAAGCAGACTTGCTAGCTTGAGCTCTACACAGTTCGTCAGGACAGCTAGCAGTACAGTACAGTGCAGTATTAAGTGAAAGTGAAAGTTAAGTGAAAAATAAGAAATATGTCTCAAAGTGTAAGTTCACTTTTGGATGCCCTGAATGTCAGGAAGATATGTTGAAAGATATTACTGGGCTCGCAGTGCTAAGTCAAAGTGTGTTCGATGCCTGTATAGGAAGTAAGAAGAAGCAGAAGCGGACAAGGCTCTCAACGATGGACAAGATGAAAATTTAGTGAAATCGACGGCGGAATTCTTTAAGTGTTGGACGGAGAAGAAAGCGCCGAAGATTAAAATTATTAGTGACGTCGTCATAAGCAAGGCTATAGGTCAGCGAAACTCATCACCCGCCCAACCTCCATCGAAGTTGAAAAACTTCTTACTATGCCGAAATCCGAAATCGCTGAAAAAAAAAAACATTTTATTTGGAAATTAAAGGGCGGGGTAGGCATAGAAGAAGTTTTCTTTCAAGAAACCAAAGACTCCAGCACCATTGCCGATTTTTTGGCAACGCCATCACCACTGCCGACAGAGCGTTTGTTCGTTGAAGTGAAATAGTTGAAGGCTCCGATGGACCGACACCACCATCACTACCACCAACACCGACTACCAATGCGAAAGTAGATGAGGTTAAGTGCACCTGTGGCGGTTGAAGCATCACTATCTCCGGTATTGAGATGCCGCAAAGCAACGAAAATGCAGTTTATGCGGTGTTATGAAGGTGATGAAGTATCCAATACTTCATTTCACTCAGAAGCATAGCATAATAGAACTGCTTCCCCCATATGTTCTGGGGCATCTCAACCACAGTGGGTGGAAAACTTTACCAGTTCTCAAAAGAACAAATTGTCGGACATGTTCGAATGAAAAAAGACTTCATGTGTAAAGTGAGTGAAAATGACTGTACAATAATAGAACTTGAGAAACAATTATTAGAATTACAGAAACAATTAGCTGTTAGAAAAAGTGCAGGTGAACGATATAGAAGACAATTAGCGGACTTCGATAGATTTTGTAGTGGATGTTAAGTAGTTGTAAATATCAGTTTTTAATTTATAGTATTAAGCTTGTGAATATATTTGTAGTTTAATAAAAAAGAGTTTTTATATTTCACAAATATACTTTTACATATAGAATAAAAATTACCTACTACTAAAGTACTAAAGTTTTAGGATTTTCTAAAGCGCTGTAAGTAGTGAGCGGTACCGGTTTTTTTTTATCCCTCCACTCCAGATCTTGGCCTTGACTACGCCGACATAGGCTTGCCTTAGATTATGAAAGTGCTCGTGTGCCGTGTCCTTGACCTTGGGAGAGGTTATATGTACACTATATGGTGTGATCTTGACTTTGACCAAGGTCGTCTTGGCGTTCGACCTTGAAGCGGCCATTTAAGTATTGTTTGGTGCGACTTTGACCTTGATCAAGGTCAACATGGGAGTGTGACCTTGAAGTGAAAGTTTGTGCATTGTAATAAAGTGGATGATCTTGAAATTGTTTTGATCTTGCAAATTCGTCTATAAAACTGCTTTAGCCCGTGTAGATTCCACTTAGTGCGAAATGTCAGATGCAGAAATATTTAAAGATAAAATTATAGAGCAAGTAAGCAGAGTAATTTGTTTATACCAGAGCAATTTAAAAAGTTTGTGTGATTTTGACGAAAACGATCTAGCATTTTTCCCTCTCGAATATTTGAGAAGTTACATCGATTCACTCAGTTTGCAACAAATTTGATATAAGTTGCCATATCGGTGTGATAAGGAACTACAGTTGAACTTACCCTGTTACTTCATTATGGGTAGATATATTGTCATCATATAGATGGTCCACCGCCGTCAATAAAAAGTGTCATAAGTGTAAAAAATAAGTAAAAAAAATATGAACAGTGACTTGCAAGAGACAATTAAAAAATTAGATGATGAGTTCACTGAAACAGCAAGTTGTTACATGAATCTGCAATGAAAAGTCGACGAGAATGGTGTGGCGTTATTGTGATTTGCTTCTGAATATTAAGAGGCTGCCTATGTATGGCGTAAATATTGCATGAAGACATTAAATTTACTAGAATTTGTCTGTGAAATGGAAAAGTTGGGATTTAGTAACTGTTTGGAAAACTGATTATTTCATAAAGATTTTGTTGTATAAGTGAAATTAAAGTGTAGGACTTTTGCTTAACGTAATAGTTAATATGAAAACATTACATATATATATATATATATATTATATATATATATATATATATATATATATATATATATATATATATAAATAAATATATATATATTATATATATATATATATATATATATATATATAAATAAATATATATATATATATATATATATATATATATATATATATATATATATATATATATATATATATATGAAGTAAAATGCGAACAGTAAATGCAAACTTCTCTCTATCATATCCTTTGTGTTAGAGGTTGCACAGTTAGAACAAATTGTTATAAAACGCAATTTATCCTATTCCACCACCATCGAGATGATGGCCTACCTGTACCACCATACCGAGAAGAAAGTCAAAACTTACCCTCCCCGCCACAGTGATACGGCAGAGGTACATGTTTCGTCTCTACTAGACTCATCAGGGTACCGACATGCACCTGGCTGTGCAAAGGACAGATCGGAAGGAAGCATGCAAATACTGAACGCGGCTTCTCCGACCTCCCGCCGGGTGGCGTATATATGTGTATGCGGATTTACGGATTCCTCCGTGTGAGTTGCAATCGCAGTGGATATATCCACATTATGCCGTTGTAGTGCTGAAATCACATTCAGCAAACGTACAACTATATGCAGCTCCGCGTATGAATGAAGTAAAATGCGAACAGTAAATGCAAAACTTCTCTCCATCATATCCTTTGTGTGTTAGAGGTTGCACAGTTAGAACAAATTGTTATAAAACGCAATTTATTTATTCCACCACCATCGAGATGATGGCCTACCTGTACCACCATACCGAGAAGAAAGTCAAAACTTACCCTCCCCGCCACAGTGATACGGCAGAGGTACATGTTTCGTCTCTACTAGACTCATCAGGGTACCGACATGCACCTGGCTGTGCAAAGAACAGATCGGAAGGAAGCATGCAATACTGAACGCGGCTTCTCGACCTCCCGCCGGGTGGCGTATATATGTGTATGCGGATTTCACGGATTCCTCCGTGTGAGATGCAATAGCAGTGCATATATCCACATAATGCCGTTGTAGTGCTGAAATCACATTCAGCAAACGTACAACTATATGCAGCTCCGCGTATGAATGAAGTAAAATGCGAACAATAAATGCAAACTTCTCTCCATCATATCCTTTGTGTGTTAGAGGTTGCACAGTTAGAACAAATTGTTATAAAACTCAATTTATCCACCTTTGCACAGCCAGGTGCATGTCGGTACCCCTGATGAGTCTAGTAGAGACGAAACATGTACCTCTGCCGTATCACTGTGGCGGGGAGGGTAAGTTTTGACTTTCTTCTCGGTATGGTGGTACAGGTAGGCCATCATCTCGATGGTGGTGGAATAGGATAAATTGCGTTTTATAACAATTTGTTCTAACTGTGCAACCTCTACACACAAAGGATATGATGGAGAGAAGTTTGCATTTACTGTTCGCATTTTACTTCATTCATACGCGGAGCTGCATATAGTTGTTCGTTTGCTGAATGTGATTTCAGCACTACAACGGCATAATGTGGATATATCCACTGCTATTGCAACTCACACGGAGGAATCCGTGAAATCCGCATACACACACACACACACACACACACACATATATATATATATATAATATATATATATATATATATTATATATAATATATATTATATATATATATATATATATATATATCCAAAAAGTCTGAAAACGTTAAAGTCATTCTTGTAGTAACTCTTAACAAGGAATTTAATGGTGACTTTGGCTTTGACCTTGAATGTTATTGCAAGGTACTCTGTATTTTTTAAAAGGAACCCCACTTTTTTGACACAGCAAGCGAAAGAGACGGAAATTTTACGTTAAAAAATGTGTTCAGGTAATAGGTTAGGTGTGACCTTGATGTCCACTTAAAGGTTACTTAAACTTTAACAAGTTCCGGATATCTTTTGAGAAGCGCAGCTCTGGAAATTATTAATACTTACCTTACTTACTTTAACTAAGTGCATTGAGAAGTGGCCTTAGCGTCGACCTTGCCAACGCTCCGCAATATCGTTTCAAGGTCATCTTTTGTTTTTACTGGAAACTCTCTTTTTGATATCAGCAATCGAAGCAGGAGAAATTTTACCTGTAAGGATGTTTCCAGATCATAGCCCAAATGTGACCTTGATGCCCGTTCAAAAGTTATTTTACTTAAACAAGCTTTAAATTTATAATGACTCCATTTTTTTTTTGTTATAATAAGGTGCATCCAATAGTGATCTTAAACATGACCCTACTGTTAACTTCGAAGGTCATTTTTCGTTAGAATATCAGATTTACTTTTAGCGTTACCCTGGAACAACGACGTGGACGTAGTAATTGCTATTATTTTTGGGGTACTTGATTAGAGTGAGTCCCCTTGCCTGTCACGTTTTAGGTACTTGATTATCGTGAATCTCCTTAACTTTCACGTTTAAAGTTACATTATCGTGTGTCTTTGCCTTTGACGATGTAATATAGAGCACAAAAAATCTCAAAAACTTAGAAAATACTCTTTAAACCGTAATTAAAAACCAGTTACCAGTCTATGTGACGGTTTTTATAGAATCGTTTTTTACAAATTTCGCAAGTAAAGTATGTTAAAAGTATGTGAAAATTTCAAGTCAAAATTTAAAATATTCTTTAAGTTGTAGAGCAAAGAAAAGATCGCGCTGTAGTACGGCTAGGTGAGCGAGTCTTCAGGAAAGCAGTTTATAAAACCCGACTGAGTTGAAAAAATGGATTTTTTCATACCGCCAAAGCTAGTACTCCAAACTCTAAAATATTTAACTTTTAAAAATAATTCCTTTTCTTTCAAGCGATTTCGCAAATGGAAGTGATTTTATATTTTTATTTTCAAAAGTACTTTCATTAATTGTAAATAAAATATGCGTATTAAAGGCTAGTGTACTAAAGTCACGTCCACGAATCTTGAAAAATTAATTAAAAAGAAGTGTATTTTATAAACAAGCATCGAATCCCAGATTTTTTTTCCTACCAAAAATTGATATCAGTCTTGGGTTCAGTAATTTTCGAGTAAAGTAGTAAAGTTATTACATAAAAATACCAGATTACTATTTCAATTTTCTTTTGAAATATTTATTTGCATTCGAAGTGTCCATATTCTGTTCGGCGTTTGGATAAAGTCTGGTTTGTAGACTGGTCAAAATGAAAATCTCACTGAAAGAGAAAGAATATCACTTCTCATGATGAGAGGCTGGGTGTGGTGGCGCGACCTTATAGGGCAGTAATGAATCTTTTCAACCAAACATTTAGAATTTGTAGGGATCCAATTGCATTATGGACAATTCAAAAAACCGTTACAAGGTTCAATGATTTCGGCACTATCAGAGATCTACCAAGATCAGGCAGACCAAGGTTAGCAGGAAATGAGAGCAGGTCATTGGATGTTCTATTATCATTCACCGAAGATCCGCGTAATTCCAGCCATAAGGTTGCTCCAGAGCATGAAATAAGTAAATCATCTGTTCATAACATACTACAGAGAGTGGACTTTCCTCCATTTAAAGTAATACTGGTTCACAAGTTAAACGAAGACGATTTTGATTGTTGTGTTGACTTTTGTGATGATATGATGGCACGCATAGTTCAAAATCCATCAAATATAACCTTTTTCAGATGAGACAACATTTCAATTTGACGGAACCTTAAATGGGCATAACTGTAGATGCAAACTCTCATTGGGCATGAAAAGACAAATCACAATGTCCACAGAAATTAAACGTTTGGGCTGGAATACTCAACAACAGGATTATAGGACCGTTTTTCATCGATGATAACTTAAATGCTGAAAACTATAAAGCTATGCTACGAAGTCCCTGCAATAAGAGAAATAGCTAGAGACAACTTTGAGGACAAATGGTTTAAACAGAACGGTGTAGTACCTCACTATGGACGAGACGTTCGGGCTTATTTAAATGCAGTATTTGTTAATCGATGGTTAGAACGGCAAGGCAGAATTGAATGACCAGCTAGACCACCTGATTTGACACCTCTAGATTATTTTTATTGGGGTTATCTAAAAGATCGAGTATACGAAATGAAGCCCCAAAATTTAACCGAATTACAGCAAATTATCACCTCTCATCCCCACTGAAATCATCGAAAATGCTACTGGTGCTTTCTGTCATCGATTAGCTTACTGTCAAGAAGTAAACAGAGAACACTTCGAGCACTTCGTTATATTATGAATATCAATGCCTATCACTAAATGTGAGAGGCAAGAGGACTCACGATAATTATGTAGCGCAAACGCGAGAGTCAAGGGGACTCACGATAAACCAACACCCCAAAAATGGTAGGCAAGGGACTTACGATAATTAAGTTCCCCAAATGTCAGAGAAAAGGGGACTCGCGTTAGTCAAGCACCCCAAAGGGAACAGAAATTATTACATCCATGTCGTTTTTTCTGGGTAACGCCAAAAGTAAATCCGATATTCTAACGAAAAATGACCTTCGAAGCTAACGAAGGATCATATTTAAGATCAATACTGAATGCATCTCATTAAAACAAAAAAAAATCAAGTCATAAATTTGCTATTCTCAGAAAAGATAATATTTTGTTTAAGTAAAATAACCTTTGTGTGGGCATCTAAGTCACACCTGGGCTGTAATTTGAGAATATACTTACAAGTCAAATGTTCTGCTCTGTTAATTGCTTACATCAAAAAGGGAGTTCACAGTAAAAGAAAGTTGACCTTGAAAAAACCTTGCAGAGCGTTTGCAAGGTCGAATCTAAGGTCACTACTCAAAGTACTTTGTTAAAGTAACTAAGGTAAGTATTAGTGATTTCCAGAAGCTGCGCTTGTCAAAAGGTATCCGGACCTTGATAAGGTTTAAATAACCTTTGAGTGGTTATCAAGGTCATAAGTGACCTATGGTCTGAGTACATTTTTGAACGTAAAAGTTTCCACTTTTTCAATTGTCGATGTCAAAAAAAAGGGAGTTCAGTTAAAAAAAACAAAGATGAGAATGAAATAACCTTCATTGTCATCGTCAACGTCAAAACCAAGGTTGAGCCAAAAAAAAAATATTATTTTTTAATTTGCTTGAACGGCTATAATATCATAAAACTCATTTTCAAGACTATGATTAGCTTATTTTTTATTTTAACCTAGGTATTTGTTATCTTTTTTTACACCTTCTATAGTCCCGGAGTTAATCCGTGAAACACGAATTCGGAATTCGTTACCGCAGCATAAACCCTATAAATATAAAGGGTTGAATGAAAGTTATGTTCTTAGACCTCACCGGTAATGTTGGTGGTGATATTTTTTTTTATTTCTTCCAAGAAATTTACGTCAAATGTTAAGTTAAAATTTAAAATGTCCATTTTTATATATATATTTTAGAAAAATCTGTAATCTGTACTACCCCGGAATGTCACGCAGCTGCGTTAGAGATTTTAAGCTACATAGATGAACAACAAAAACCATGTGACGACTTCTATAGATTTGCTTGTGGAACATTTTTAAAAAATTTTACCTTTGACGACCCGTATTCCATAAAATCCGTTAAACTTATGATGGAAGAAACTATAGAATCTGATTTAAAGTAAGTTTAAAAATTTCTAATAATAGGCAGGGGAGAGCGCGGCTAGGAGTTCCTAAGTTTTTTTTCCGTGGGCATATTTCCAAAACGAAAGAAGTTATATGCCTGTAAGATACCAAATGACCGCACTTCCCCAGCAGCAACTTCAGCAAGGTCCTCCAGTCCGGTGGAGTGGTGGTGTGAAAATATATGTACAAATGGCATCAGGGTAAATATTCTCGAACTGACAGTTTTTGATCTATTTCGGTAAATTTTGCAGCTGTAGAATCCTAAATCTCAAATATTACCTCCTTATTAATTATTTCATTCACTATGGTTTATGAATTATGTTTTTGTTTTCGAAGTGTATACTTGTTAGTTCAATTTTCTATAGATCTTCAATAATATTGATTTACAACATCTAGAAATTTCATTTGAAAGTGATCACAAATATGAACGGAGAAGTCCAAAAGATTAGTAGTAATTTTGTAGGTTTCTCCAACAGCGGAATTTCCAGCCCCATTCTCCTCTACTTATTACTAAGTAAGTTTATGTAGTATTTTTGTAGGCAATAAAGAACAAAAAATATAAATATGAAATTTAAATCTACAGTTTTCTTAGATAGTTAGTTTTTTATTGTACAGTCTCAAATTTTTGAATAAAATATCACGTTGATAAATTACATTTTTATAAGCGTATGAGTCTTTAACAAATAGGGAGTTTCTTAAAGGAGCTATATATATATATATATATATATATATATATATATATATATATATATATATATATATATATATATATATATATATATATATATATATATATCATTAATAAGTATTCATTTCTAGTAATATGCTGGGAGAACCAATAGATCCCGATGATTTACCATCATTTAACTTAGCCAAAAAATTCTATAAAGCTTGTATGGACGAAAAGGCAATAGAAGAACAAGGAGTGAAGAAGTTGCTTTACGTATTAAAGCAAATGGGAGGATGGCCCATATTAGAAGGTGAAAACTGGAAGGGTGACAGATTTGACTGGAAAAAGGCTGTCAGAAATTTGAGAGCTTTTGGTATAAATCCTGACTTCTTTTTAATGTTAGTGTCGATATAGATAGAGAGAATCCTGAGAGATATATTTTAGGTGTAAGTATATTATCATATATTTTTAATGGCTTATTTACTTTTGTTCTTTTCAAATGATACATAAACCTATAAAAAAAACAGAATATTTTTTCTGAAAATTTAATATTAAACACAGTACATCCTAATATTTTCATTATGTTGGAAAAATAGATTGTGCAAAGACAAGTACTGATGGAGTTAATGACTTTTACATTTGCTCATTTCTTGCATTCAACTAAATTGTTTACCGAATGTTACTTTCCGTTAATGAGTTAATTCATAAACTGTTGTGCTATAGGCTTTATCGACATTAACTATTTCTTGTTTATTGTCAAAAACTTGTTCTATATGTAGTTTTTTGCCAAATTTATTATAATTGATTGAGCGAATCCATAGATTTCGTTCTATTTATATATTTTCTAATGCATTTAGTTAGATTATTAATATAATATTAGTAACAAATGTAGCCTTTGATCTCAACGACTAGTATACTTTTATTTGTGGTTAGTAAGATTAGCTCCAAGAGGGAGATCTAGACAATTTTATAGAATTTAATATACAAGGGCTGGTCATTATGCTCTACTCTTCACTTATTTCTAATATTGAACATCAGATACTGCATATTGCATATAGACGTTAAACGTTCATAAAGTATATATACAAACTTTTCTGACAATTCAACTTTAATTAAAATTGTATTTTCTATATTGCTTTTTCCATCGTCATTCAGCTTAAACTCTATTCTCACTTAATACCAAATTTTTGACTCCCAAATTTATTACCACGATACATTTTGATTAAAATTAATTTATTTTATATATGCCATTTACTTATATGACCTATATGACATCTATACAACAGATAAGAAAAAGTCTAAATTCCATCGACTGCCAGTTATATAGATTACGGCTCCGCTTAAGCAACACTATACAGTGTTCACTGTTCGTATTTTACTTCATTCTATACACGGAGTTGCATATAGTTGTACATTTGCTGAATGTGATTTCAGCACTACAACGGCATAATGTGGATATATCCACTGCTATTGCATCTCACACGGGTGAATCCGTGAAAGCCGCATAAACATATATACGCCATCCGGCGAAGCCGCGTTCAGTATTTGCATGCTTCCTTCCGATCTGTCCTTTGCACAGCCAGGTGCATGTCGGTACCCTGATGAGTCTGGTAGAGACGAAACATGTATCTCTGCCGTATCACTGTAGCGGGGAGGGTAAGTTTTGACTTTCTTCCCGGTATGGTGGTACAGGTAGGCCATCATCTGGATGGTGGTGGAATAGGATAAGTTTGCGTTTTATACCAATTTATTCTAACTGTGCAACCTCTAACATAGAAAGGATAAGATGGGGAGAAGTTTGCATTCACTGTTCGTATTTTACTTCATATATATATATATATATATATATATATATATATATATATATATATATATATATATATATATATATGTATATGTATATATAGTAAAATCAAACTGTGATGAGTTAAAACGATTTATTTAGAATAATTTAATTGTACAAATAGAAATGTTTAAAATGCATTTTCTACACAAAGAATGTCTTCTTGTTTATTGTTGGGAATGCTGTCTCATCCAATATCATTTCGATCAATATCTTAAGTTGATGTTGTTGGAGCCAGTTTATACTTTACAGCTAGCTTACGAGGTATGCCCTAGCCATAAAATTGATTGCATTTCTGATCTCACCCACATATTGATTTGTGGTTGCCTCAATATTCGATCCATCATTGGCACTATCTATTTGATCGTGAGCCACATTTCTTAATTCTCCTCCCAGCCAAAACTTGCATCTATTTACATGTTCGTTGACAATCACATCAGCAGACATCTTTAATAGAACGTGTAAATATTCTGACATGTGCAATAAATTTAGTATTTAATTATATAATTTTTCAAACACAATTTACAAAGTACTCTAACAAACCGAAACTTAATAATATTCGAGTATTGTTTCCAAGAACTTTTGTACCTTGCCCCAAATAAGTTACTAGTGTATCTTTCTTCAATTTTACTCATGATAACCACTATATCTTCTGACAATGTTTCAGCTACACGTTTTGGAAAAAAAGTTTTGAATGTGCTTTTATCACTGTCATCGTGTAAGGCGCTAATTTCGAAAGTAGCCTATATGGACCCCCAGAAGTCGGCTGCGAAGAAGAAGGGGTCCATGTCAACGGGAAAAATTTTGAGGTGTATGAACCGTAAATTGAGGTCAATGAAAGTGGATCCTGTTTTGGCAGATCATTATTAAAATTTAGACCTACCCAACAAAGATTGTACTTATGTACTTATATAATACTTATAATAGTATAGATAAAGAAATTACGGATTGATATGTTAATTATTGTTTAACTAAGTAACTGTTGGCTTGGCGGTCATCACATTACTTGTAACTTGTAAAAACTTACACGCGTGGTAGTAAACATATCTAGATTGTATCCAGAGCTGCAAGGAAGGGGGTGCAGATTTACACGGACTTGTTTAATTCGTCTATCTGTTGTTACGTTAACATTTTTCATACTATTCCCTACTCGCCGCACTGTGCTTTCAATCACATGACTAAGGTTTCAGTTCCAAAAAATACGTTTGAGTGGATGAAACAGAAAATATTGGGTCATGGTCTACGCAACAAAAAAAAAATGTATGGAAACCTCTAGTGTAAGGCTACTAGAAATGTTGCGCAAAATCGTATAATCATTGAAACCATTTTTCTTTTTTATAAACTTTCCCCACAATCATTGTAGTAACTTTTTTCTTCCTAAAACTTAAAAATCTTTGTTAAACATTTCATTAATTTCATCTATCGACGTCAAGTACACATCAATATACATGTAGCCCATCCATGTTAAAATCATGTGGG
Source organism: Diaprepes abbreviatus (assembly GCA_034092305.1). Taxonomy (NCBI): domain Eukaryota; kingdom Metazoa; phylum Arthropoda; class Insecta; order Coleoptera; family Curculionidae; genus Diaprepes; species Diaprepes abbreviatus. The sequence goes on along the minus strand of JASJET010000261.1, from coordinate 1,559,555 downwards.
CGTACTCAAGATCAAAATTAGGAGTGGGAATTATTGAAAATTGGTTTTGTTCACTACTGACGACAACCTGTGTGTAATAAAATATTACTACCATATACATTATTATTAAATCAAACGTAAAAATAAGTTAAAAAGATATTATTTAATAATCGTGAAAATAAATTATTTTTTCAATAAAATATTTCATAATGCGGTAATTTAGCACTTTATCATATCAGCCGTCTCTACATCCTAAATCAAGAACATGTGTACAAATACGTTTAATATAAGTGCTTTGTTAAAGTATTTCTTATATTTTAGATTCATGACAGATTTTCAAGTTCATCAGACATAAGTCCCAATTCTAAAGTGGCTTTTTTGGATTATATGGTAGACGTAGCCTCCGAATTTGAAGTAAAAAGTTCAAATTTGTGGAAGGAACAAAACGAGGTTCTAGAGTTTTTGATAAATCTAGCAAAGGTAAGAAAAACTATTGAAACACCAAAATTTTAAAAATATGTTTATTTTTTAAATTTGGTGTTTTTTTTGCTGTGTTTTATGAAACTGAGGTCCAATTGCACTCGTAAGTCCCCTCCCTCGCATTTGATTTATATTTTATTTATATCGAAGTCCTTCTCCAGCCAAACGCTCCAAAAAAAGAAGATATTTGATTATTTTATAGTCTGACATATCACTACATAGTATAAAACCAACTCCCCCGCGTTTGTCTGTCTGCCTGTGCACGATTTTTTCAGTAACTCCTGAATGGATTTTGTTCCAGTTTTCTCTAATGGACAGTGTTTCACGAGGAAGGTTTAGATATATAATTTATGACTTAAACAGTAACATAATGACAACTCTTATAAATATATGTTAATGTAAGGGATTATGATTTTTAATTATTTAAGATTTATTAATTTTAAATAAATTCTACTAAATGGAGGAATTTACTTGAGTCCCTCTGTATAAAGATTTGGACCATTGAAATGTATATCTTATGTCTATACAAAAATAGTCACATATCAGGGAAATATAAATCCGTTAACATTCTTACACTTAAGCTCAGTTTTATTACTTTTGGGGTAGTTAATTTTTTCTAAAATAACGAGATAAACTCGGTCAATATATGTGACACAAAATCTAAATGGTTCTACCCTCTCGAAAATTTTAATATAAATCTGTCAAAGTAACTTAATAGTTTTATCATCCACTTCGTTAGGGGTCTAGGGTTAAGCGCTAAAGATATATCCAATATATGGCCGACCGTAAAAGAGCTTCCTTTCACTTAAACTGAATACATTTTCCCATCATAAGAAAACAAAAGAATATTTAAATAAAATCGCTAAAATGCCATATTAGTATTTGTTATTATGTACAAAGCTCGCGTCTGTTGCCCATTTCCCCTCCATTTGACAAAAATAATAACAAGAAAATGTGAAAATGGTTAAAGAGTAGGATTTTTTTTTCATGAGCATATACACACGGACTTTCATTATAAGTGTAGAATAGTTATCAATTACATTTGTATAAAATAATTATTAGTTTTGAGCTCTGGTCTGTTTTAATAATAAAAATTCGACACATAGATAACTTATGCCATCTATGAACCAGGGGACCAAAAACCTACAGACGCTCGGAAACGAAAATTACCCTTCGCGGGCGGGGATGTATCGTGAAAGTACGTTCTATTGGTGGAAATGAACGCATGACGAAACCAGCGCGACTATATCAGGCGAGGTTCTTAAGGGATGAAAGTTGAATTTGATTTTCAAAAATTAATTAATGTTAGTTACGATTTAGAATCCGTCTAAGTCAGTTTGGCGTGCGTTTTAATGTTTTGCCAATGTTAGAATGTTTTTCCTTGCTATCTTTCTGGTGTTTTTGTCTGATGTTTTCTTTGATCTTCCAGACAGCATTACTAATAGAAAGGGGAAATTAGTTTTATTCTTTATCGGGGAAGGGAGTCCTTTTTAATTTTAATTAAACAATTTAACTAGGGATTTTCTTTTATGTCTAGTAGGTTCTTTTATTCGGACTTATCAAAATTTATTAATACTATCAGTTCAAATTTGAGAATATTTCACTAAGGGGATATCAGGACGAACTATAGAGCTTGTAATTTAAATTTTTTTAATTATATTCCAAATTTATCTCTAAATTTCTCAATTGTAAATACGGTATTATTTTTCTTTTATTTGTTAAATAGAGATAAGTGTTTTGATCAACTGGTCTTTCTTTTATTGACAAAAACCTTCTTGTGGGTAAACACATGGGCGTGCACTTGTGTATCAAGAAGCATCAAGAAAACCCTGCTCTGGCTAGCTGACAGCGGTTTTCCTGAAACCTGCAGTTATGTTCCTAGTATTGGTAAGCGATAACTAACGGTAGTCTTTTGGAACTAAAACTTCCAGAAAATCGATTAGGCTACAAGAGTGCTCTTTAGGTTTATAGGATAGTTACTAAATAATATGGGCAGTAGTAAATTGTGAGTGGAACGGCCACACGCTACCTAGAATAATCTGCTTGCGGTAGTTCACAATTGAATACTGTCACATTTGTTTTAAAGTCAGATTTCCGAATGGAAATAAAAATTGATTTTAATATTTGACTGTAAGAGTGTAAGTGGAGGAGAATGGGAGAATGAATCATCTAATTTTTGCCGGAATTGAGAATTTGACAATCGATAAGTTGATACATGTATATAAAAGAAGTGGGCGGTTTAGTTTACATTTTATAGAATATTGTAGTGTTATATTACTTATTTTAGTATACAAGGTTTTACATCGAGTAAAAGCGGATAAAAACCGAGTGCAAATTTTGTTTTGGGTATAGCGTTGGAGTAGTGACCAAGCGACTGCTTTCTCACGGGCACTGTGCGAGTTCGAATTCCGCAAGTACGTTGGGTCTTTGTGTAACGAAAAAAAAGTTCACAAGATCAAGGTGGATAAACAAGGTTATTACATTATGTTGAAAAGAGAATAGTGTAGTAACCTTGCCTTAAAAAAACTGTTTTTAGCTTTGTCGACCAATAACGGGTAGCTTGTTAAATTTTAATTTTCAAAATCACTCCTTCTCGCTGTTGACGTTAAATAATATTCCTGTGGCAAATTAATGTTCTAATTAAAATATGAGAAATACTAAAAAATATTTCTACCCACATAGAAATAACTCACTGCCGATTATCCCGTAGTGTTAATTTAAACTTTAAATTAAAACTAAATGCAGCATAAATAGAACTTTGGCGTAGCACACATGACTGCACCCATATCAGTTACGCTCCACTGCATTTACTTTTAGTATAAAAAGTAGTGTAGCTGAGGAACTTATTTAGTTTCACTTGAAAACGGCTAGAGATAACTACTAGCCTAAACTTCGTGATATTCAACAAAAAATAAAGATAATAGAAGTCCTTATTTCGCAGGGAACATTGTCTATGACCTTCAAACAAACAGTAGCAATTCTTCTACGTAAAATTTTTTTCAGATCTTTTCATTTCCTCAAAAATTACTAGAAATATTCTGGAAAAGCTTCTCTGCCTTGCTGTCAGTGTTGTTTGAGATCTATGAAAATTGTTTCTTGACCTCACTTAGACATGACAATTATTCCTTTAAATATAGAAAAGTATTTCCTTCTTTGTACAAAACTTTAACAAAAATTTCCATAAGCGGATTGAATCTAAATACCAATTTTTCTTTTTAACCAAAGCGTCATGTGCTACTTTGTTTGACCTGGTACAGTATTTCGACGAAAAAATTATTTTTAATAATGTTATATTTAATCTTGGCTCTACTCTCCGATACGTATAAAAAGCAGCAGTGTACTCTCTTTGTAGTCCTATAAGTAATGACCCCGTTTTCAAATCAGTGCAAATTTATTTTGTTTCAAATTTTTTGCGTCAGCTACTGAGACGAATGGCAGATGGGTAAAAATGTCGTATTTCTATTTGAGGGTTGAGATTTCGCTACAAGAGGTTATTTCTAGTTAATCTCCATATTCCCGAAAGACTGCTTGACATAGGTAAAAGTAAATAACTTCTGTGGGATGTTAATGGTTCCCGCCCTCAAAACTGTTGCGCCTGACAAACTAAGGTCGAAATTATACCAAATAATTTCATTAGTTTTGGAAAACGGATTTTGATGAAGAACACTGGAATTATTCTACTTTTTTATTTTCATTTCAGATATCTGAGAAATCGAGAAAAGCCAACAAAACGAATCTTTATAATCTCCATACTTTATCTGAATTACAACATGCATATCCTACAATTCCTTGGTACGAATACCTACAGGGTGTTCTCGGAAATGCGGCAACATTAAGTTTTGATGATATAATCAACATTTCAGAACCACTTTATCTTAAAGATTTAGAGAAATTATTGCGCATTACAGATAAAAGGTAAAACCTTTTTAATGAAACCTAAGAATAAATTTACCTAACTCTGATAATTTCCTTTTTAGTCTCTTTATATATTATTTTAATCCTTTATTCAGAATTTGAAAAGTATTTTTTTTTAGAATTTTAGCAAATTTTATGGGATGGCATACAGTGCAGTCTTTAATTAACTATTTGCCATCAAAAATATTGGACAAGGCATATGAGTATTTAAAGAAAGTTAATGGGCAATTTTATAGAACTCCAAGATGGACTGTTTGCGTGGAGGCTACCAGAAATAGGTAAAAATATGTATATTTAATGATGCAAATCAAGTAAATGGAATTACAGAACCTATTTCCGGTATTACAAGGTATATCAATAAGATTACTAATTCAGTCACATTTAAGGTTAAGTGCACCAATAAATTTGGCCTATATTGAACGGTATTTTGATGAAGACATACGAGCAAATGTAAGTGATTTAATACGAAATGTAAAAGCACAATTTAAGAAAAACATTTTGATGTCGGATTGGTTAGATGAAGAAACTAAAAGAAAAGTAATTAAAACACTTCTGTCTAGTGTTGAGAAAATATTTTCTTACCTAGACTTGGTTGAAATTATCGACGAAAACTATCATTATGATAATGTAAGTATTTACATATTGCGTAAAGGTCTAATCTATAGGGTAGAATTGATTGAAAACCTGAAAAAGGATCTTAAACAAAATTTATTGAAGAAATATCAAAATTGTGTATACGTCCTTTACGGTTTTAGAATCGTTTGAATATCCGAAGAAACACTTTTTTGGACTCGTGTGCACTTTTTAATAACGATATGAAATAGTTTCGGATATTTTAAACCGACTTCTAATGGAAGGAGGTTCTCAATTCGTCGACTACGTATTTTTTTTATGTATGTACACCGATTACTCCGGAACGACGGCATCGATTTGAATGAATATTTTTACGTTATGTTCGGTAAGTTGCTGCGGAGGTCCCATATATTTTTGGACCAAATTGGTGCCATAAAATCCAAAATATTTCTAAAAAATTCAATATGGCGGCCAAAAAAATTAATTTTGTTTGATTTTCTCCAAAATTGATATAGGAGAATTTTTGGGGTCGTACACAACGAATTTGAAATTATTTTTAAAAAATTCAATATGGCGGATCCAATATGGCGGACAAAAAAATTATTTTTGTCCAATTTTTTCCAAAACCGGTGCGGAGGAGTTTTTGGGGTCGCGCATAACAAATCCGAAATATTTTTAAAAACTTCAATATGGCGGATCCAATATGGCGTACAAAAAAATCAATTTTGTTCGATTTTCTCCAAAATTGGTATGGGGAAGTTTTTGGGGTCGCACATAACGAATTCAAAATACTTCTAAAAAATTCCATATGGCGGATCCAATATGGAGGATAAAAAAATCAATTTTGTCCGATTTTCTCCAAAATTGATACGGAGGAGTTTTCGGGGTCGCACATGATAAATCTAAAATTATTTTTAAAAAATTCGATATGGCGGATCCAATATGGCGGATAAAAATTAATTTTGTCAGATGTTTTTCATAATTGATATGGGGTAGTTTTTGGGATCGTACATTACGAATTTGATATTATTTTAAAAAAATTAAATATAGCGAATCAAAGATGGCAGATTAAAGATTCTACATCTCTCGATTTTGTCTAAAATCAGTATTGGAGGATTTTTTTTTGTGTGAATTATGAATTTAAAATATTTTTTGAAAAACTCAATCTGGTGGATTTAAAAATTTTACATTTTTCGATTTTCTCCAAAACTGATATAGAGTGTTCTTAAGGGTGTAAATTATGAATTTAATAGTATTTTTTCAGGATTCAATATGGCGGCCTAAAAATTTCACATTTTTCGATTTTGTTCAAATTTGGGACTGAATCATTTTTGAGGATGTAAATAGCGAATATAAAATTATTTTAAGAAAATCTAATATGTCAGATGCATTATGACGGTCTAGAAATTTTAAATTTCCGAATTTCATCCAAAATTGGTGCTTTGAAGGGTTTAGATTTAGATTAGACTAAGACGTTAAATTATTTTTATGAAATTTAATATGACGGATCTAATATGGTGAATTGAAAATTTTACCTTATTCGCATTTTTTCAGATTTGGTTTTAAGGTGTTTTCGGGGTCGTGTATTACGAATATGAGGGATTGAAAATTCTACACTTTTCGATTTTGTCTAAAATTGATATTGCGGCGTTCTTAGAGCGTATATCAACTCAACATGTAGTATAAAATTTACGTCTCAAGTTATTTAAATATGGATATTAGAAGGTTTTGAGGCCTATATTACCCATCTAAAATTAATTTGAAATTTAAGATCGTGGATTTATAATGACAAACTAAATATTTGTTTGATACAATTTCACTGGTAATTGCAGAACTCTAAGAATCAAAGAATTTTTTGTGGTTGATTTTAGGGTGATTTACAACTTTGGATAAAGTGGGCACTCTTTTGCCCCCCTGGAGTCATTACGAGGTATACTAATCTCGATTAGTACTTAGTTCAAATAATTTATAGATATCATAATGAATTCCAAACAAAAAATCGAAAAATAAAATTTTTATAAAAAAAATTGAACCGATTTCTAAGAGTTCGCTAAAAGTGAGAAATAACTAAAAATTTTTATATGAAATCGAAATTTTTGAAGTCGGCACCAAATTATTTCTAAATGAAAAAAAAAACAAATAACTCTTAATATATACAAATTATGGTAAGAAAGCAATTACAAATAAAGTATTTTTAATCTGTTTATGCGAGTCACATTTTGTTAGGTATTAGTTTGGCGCCAACTTCAAAAATTTCAATTTCATATAAAAATTTATAGTTATTTTTCACTTTTTAGCGCACTTTAAAAGTCGATTCAATTTTTTTTAAAAATTTTTATTTATTTAAGTTTTTTATACATAGACGTCATTAATTTTTTAAAATTTTTACAACTGCTTTTATTCTGACTAAACTTGTATTAAGGTACCATTGATTTATAGATGAAATTATTGAGTGCCTTTTTTGCCAAATTAAATTTACAACAGATGCTGAGTGTCCCTTTAATTAAGGATGCATAAAATTCCTACAGATTAGATTGATTTTCTGAAAAGGGAACTAACCTGACCTAACCTGAACAGATATCTAGGTATGTTCAAAAACTAGTGCAAGTCTTCGTTTTAAATTTTTTTTTTTTAATATTTCGAAAGGCAAAACTGTAGCTAAGATTTGCTGAAAAAGTGAAATTACATTTATTAATACCTACTCTAAATTTTTCGTAGTCATAAACTTTTTATTATTTCTTTGTGGACAATATAATTAATTTTTTTGCTGGTTGTGATATAACCTCCAATTGTTCCATAGAATGAGGCATCAAATGTTTATCCGCGATTAGGGGTGATGTAATTTTATGCTCTGTCCATTAGAAAGGAAGGAGAATATGGCTTTTAATCTTCTTTGTCTCTTGTACGGTAGAACCGCTGGCTTTGGGGACTCGCGCTCTATATATCCTTCGTCTATGAATTAACCTCGATCTAATTTGCTAGTTGTGTCGACTTATATGAACTTCGAGTTGATGTTTCATATAAATTGACGAGTTTTGGGACACTTTTCACCTAAAAACTTGAGTGTTCCACGATAAGCAACGCTTTAACCTAGACATAGGCTTGCACAAAAATATGGTGGGGGCAGTGTAATCTCCAAGAAAGTTAGAGTTTACCCCTCCAACTTCCTTGGTAATCTCCCACCAGTAGTTTTAACGTACCTAAGGTATAATAGGAAAATGAAAAAACAATTTTTCTAGTTATTTTGAGACAATGTGATATATGGATTTAGTAAAAAGAATATCATTTTTACTGTAATAAAGAACGAAACTCAGCTGTTACTGTTTTGATTTCATTACATGGCCAACTTAATTGGGAAAAATCATTTTTTACATCAACAATATACAATTTAAAATTAAATTTTTTAATAATTTATTTTACCTTGTTAGTTCTCTCTTCACTTTCTTGACTGTATACCCTCGTTCCATTTGGATTGGAAATTTGAGATGGCAACGAACAATCGTGGATTAAAATATATTTAGGTCTAAACATTTCTATCATATTATTCCACACTTTGAGCAGAACCTACGGAACGCACTGTCGAGCAGTTTGAGTAATTTCCGTTACAATCTGATACACATCTACAAAGCATCTTAAAAGTATTTAAAACATTATTTAAACTTGTAACGTACCGATATTTTTTTCTAAATACAAAAACAAACAATTATGTCAAACCGTCGTCGAAGTAGCGTGGGTCAGTATGAAAACGATAAAACTGCTATGTAAATATGCAACGATTCCAGATACTGTTTTTCATTTCGCCTGTCCAGGATTCATTTTTTATTTTACTTCAAAATGTATTCATAAGGCATAAAATAAGGGTTTCTAGTGCATATTTTATATCTTACTAAAAAAATTTAGGACACAGGACATCGCCCGTTTCTTAAAACATGAATTTTTAAAAATTCAAAACTCAAGAAAATACTGATGTAGAATTATTTTTGGCATTTGTAAATAAACCGTTCCAATTTAGGGGTTTGGGATATTCTGATCTTCCCTTGGAAAACAATACCGAAACAAATCTAAACGAAGGGCAGGATTTTGTCATTATATGAGTTGTTATTTAAACACGATTAACCGATAGCATATAATTTTTCCGGTAAATAAGATGTCATTTTCTGAAATCTCCATCACAGGTTGTGAGTTTTTGCTGTGCATTTAGAAGTTGCATATACTCGACTTAAGATTAAGTATCAGTTTTATCGATTGTAGTGTAATTCAACTCAAAATAGATATCAGGTGGTTTTCGGGATCGTCAAATATTATAACCACATTCGAATTAAACTGAGAGTTTTCGAGATCATTGAATATACATTTTTTGTCAAAATTTACGAAATCAAGATACCGGACGATTTTTGTCTAATCCACCCCAAAATATGGCAGGAAACACGGTGGAGGTTAAGTGATTCGGGGAGATTAAATTAAAATTTGCATTCTGAAAGAAAATAAATCCTTTCTTTAAAATGCATTGCAAGGAGTAAAAGAAATTAAAAAAAATTACAGGTTTTACTAAGGTACACTAAAAGGAAAAACATTTGTTAAATGTGTAGGGAAAGTTTTTTTTTTATTTTTAAGTCAACTTAACTTGTTATTATAAAAAAACATGTCGACAAAAAAGTAGTTGTACGCATAGATTTAAAAAATACTAGATAACGCGTTCCCAATGCTGGCAGTTCCCACAGTATGAGAGAAGAAGATAAGTGAAAGCAATATTTTCTTCTCTTTTTAATGGGCGGAGCATAGAACCACATAATCCCCGTGCGAATAATATTCTATGTCTGGTTCTATGCTCCGTCCATTAAAAAAGGAGGAAAATACCGCATTCACCCTTTTTACTCTCTCGCACTGTGGGAACGGCCAGCATTTGGGACGAACAATCTAGTATTTTCTAAATCTATGGCTGTAGATTGTAGATTCTTAGATTGAAAATGTATTAATTTAAACTGTATGATATGATGTTATCAAAATCTAAACTAACGGCATAACTACATCAGCCCTTGTATCGCGTAACAAGATTTTAAATCTGTTACAAATAGAACTAATCCAAATATATTCAAAACTGAAATCAAGCTTTTCCTTAGATTGATCATGTACCATCAAAATAGTAGTAATGATTATTTATGAAATTGGTACACATCATTTGGAGAGGTTTTGTTGTCGCATCCTTGACTTAATGTCGATAAAACTTCAAAAATGGATATTTCAGTGGCTAAATGTTCTGGATGTATTCTCTACCAGTACTAATGACAATATTTTGATAGCAGTTTTAGGTTTTGTTTTATTAAAGATTTTTCGAATGAATTTAAAACGACAATACTGAATAGTACGCCAATCAGTTACTCGCAAATAATCTAGTGTAAACATTTTGGCATGTGCATGTGTAGAACACAGTTCCGAAAAATTGGTTGGTTTTGGATTTTAATTCACAATAAGACTACAATTTCATAAAAAAACTCTCTAATTTCTGAAATATTACTTGAAGTTATTTTGACCAGAAATTAAAGCAGTAAATGGCTTTAGATTAGTGTATGTTCTCGTACTTAGTTGAAGCGGAAATATTCGCGTAAGAAATATGGTGAGGACAGAACCAACAGCAGCATTGTTGTACTTCCAGTAAAATCCATAAATGACATTCTGATAAGAAAAACTTTTTTCTAGTTATCGTAAGGTAACAGTTAATATTAACGCAATTAGCTGATATTAAAATAAAAACAAATTATGCAGGCATTATTTTGTTTATATTAAGATTTATGGAAAAAAGTCAGCTATCTCATTTTCTTTCTAGTTACATACTTTATAAAAATATAATGCATAAAGGTAGGTTGTAAGTAGGTTAGTTCGTTGAAACAACTCGCAAAATTTATCATCGGGAAATTAAATTGCTACCTGACATTTGTGTTATAGTTAGATGATAACATAGTAAGTTATGTTTTAATTACCATGTATTAACTGGTCAATATCTTCAGTCGTCTTCAACTAAATTCTAATCAGAACCATAATAAATGTTTATATCGGTGATCACCAACCAATATTTATTACTCAAGATATTATTTGTAAGGTGAAACAATAACATAATAATTTTTTAAGGTGGAAATTGAAGAAGATAAACTCTTAAAGGCCGTGTTGGACTTAGATTTGATTATGTGGGACCTGCATTATGGTTTGCTGAGAAAGCCAGTTGACGATGACTGGATAAAAACTGAAACCTTCATAACTGGATTTAAAGTAATATATTCAGCCAATGAAAATAAACTTAGTAAGTGTGTTAAGCAAGCAAAAAACAAAGTAGCTTTTGATTTGATTATAGTCACGTCAGTATCTGTGATCATTTGGCGACTGAATCTATAACTTAACGAAGAATCGAAACCATGGTCCTTAACACTTAATTAACGCTAAAAATTTTCACTCTTTGTCAGTATTTGTGCCTACTGACTATTGGAACTCTATTTCTTTAATGGTGTGACGACCTTTTTAATGAAACCATCCTCATTAATTCAGTGCCCTAAGCTGTTGAGCTAATACCCCCACTTTAAAAACCAATTAAGAATTTAATTTTGGCTTTTTAATGAATGTTGAGAACATAAGTCTACCTTGGACAAATTGACTCACGACCTTATTCGCTTATTCTCGAAGTATAGTATATGTATAGAATGTCTTACACATACGTTACTGAATATAGAAATAGCCTAGCTATTTTTTATTAATATGTACCATTTTATTTATTTATACATAGATATGAGTAAATTGATCTTTGTTGATTTTATGTTTGGAGTTACCTCTTGCTTTTTATCAAAATTTCTAAATTAAAGGTTGAAAAATGAACAAATGGGAAAATATTTGCAAATTCGTTTCAAGATAAATACTATATTATGTTTTATTTCTATAAAAACTTATATGCAAAGTTACGTAAATTCCGTTTTCTTTAAAACACTTTTCACCTATACTTTAATAAACTATTTAGCAGGTAATAAAATTTAAAATAAATGGCATTTTTATTTGTTATGTAAAATTTTCAAACTGTGTATTTTTTATTTTTTATTATATTAGCTTCAACATACCATTCACAAACAGGATCTATGTATTTTAAATTTCCTTTGTAAGGAAAACTGTATATTTGCCCGATCTCAAACTCCACTGAAGTTTCTGTTCGTCAAGAGTAGAACCAGTTAAACAATTTGTAGTAGTGCGTAGTAGAGACTCATAGTTAGTGGTAACAGAACAACAGCTAAAACGCGCAAATTTTTTATAGTTGACAACATAGGATTGTCATTTAGTTATAAAGCACAGTGGAAAAAACCAAGATTAAATAGGGTTTATATGTGAGTGAGAAAGATGGAACTATCTATTAATATTTTTCGTATACAGCTATGACGAAATTTGTGCCAGGAGGTAAATGACTCGAATGCTACTAAATAAAGACACACTACTTATCGGGTGAGAAGTGGCGGTAATAAGAAAAAAAATCTTAAATTTAGTTTTACTTTCTTTATTGTGTATTTACCAAGGTATTTACATAATATTTATTTGGCATCGCCATTGTGTGTTTTTGTTTTGCTACTAAAAATCGTTTATTTGCCACTACGACTACAAGCAATGAAGGAATATAATTTTTATATTCAATAATATTATTTTAAGAATTTCCACTTGGTCTTTTTCGTGGAATCTATTATAACAAAGTTCGACCCGACTACATGAACTATGGACTTCTGGGAACGATACTTGCGCATCAAATCTCTCACATGTTTGTTGAAGCAGAGGGAATTACTGTTGGAGAGTCGAAAGCGGCAGAAGCGAAATTAATAAACTGGTGGTCCCCAAGTAGTTTCAAAAAATATACCCAAAAATTAGAATGTTTGTCCAATCAATATGCCAAGCTGAACTTAAAAGAATTGAATGATATACATGTAAGATATTTGTTTTTATAAATTCAGTATTAATATATTTTAGAATTTTTAAACAATGTTAAATTTATATCATTTTATTTCATGTTAAACACTTTCTATCCCTATTAAACTTTAAAGAAACACTAACAGTTAAAATCAGCATCAATTAAATAATGTCTGAAAAACAAAGTTGTTTTTATAGTAAAACATCAAATAGTGCCATAATTTAGTAAATTATGATACATTTTTTCCTTTAATTAGAAAAAATGTTTACCGCTAAAAATATAAAATTCGCTACTTTAGTAGCACAGATTCTTCTGCTTATCTTTTTCAAACTTTGATAGGATTAGAGCATGTGTAGTTTAAAAGATCATAGAGTACCTACAACTGCTTCGATTGTTATAACAGTTTTTCTAACATTGAATAGTTATGGACTTTTTAAATCGAGTTGTATTTAAGTTATATACTGCTGACCCTAGTTTACAGAAAACAACGCTAGTTTTACTACTAACCGATTATTTCATTAAGTTCAAATAATCTATATTCTAGTTTCTAATTCACATTTCTTTGCACCATATGTTGACGTAATGCCATATTTTTTCCACTTTTGTGTTATTTGTGTGGTATTCGTCTTGTGACTTATACCTTGAGGTTTTCTGTGTTTTATTAGCATTATGTTGTGGGAATTGTGTTATTTTTTGAAAAAGAGTCACTTCTTAGGCCAGTGTCACCATGATATGCCCTGTTTAATTGTTTACAACATTTTTATAACATTTTTATCCGAATTATTCAAATTAAGTAAGTGACTGAAACACCGCCTATAGTCAATATACTACCCTTAGATAATTCTGCATCTCAAAAACCAGCATAAGATGGCCTTAGGTCCATGAGAACGTCTAATCAGGAGGCTAAGCACTACATTCCAGCCGATTTCACTAGAAACCGTTTTCCATAAGGTTATTACGGGGTCCCATAAATAAAATAGCAAATGTAACTCATCATACCAATTTTTCTTTGAAGTGCTATTATGTCAAATTTTCTTGGATTTTTTAAACCTTCTTTTTAAAATTCATATCTCGCGAATAATGCTACTAAATTTCTCACATACAAGAAGGTACCCTCAATTTTTTTTTTTGAAATTTTGAGTCACGTTTGTCTTTGGATGAGTTCAAAGCAAGTGTCTGCAAAAGAAACTACAAAGGTCCCTATTGATTACCGAACCCTTAATACTCATAAGTTTTTTACAACCTGTTTTCATATTTCTGTATTATTTTTAATTAAATTTTAAGTTTAAACTTTGGAACGACCTCTGACATTTTTAATTTTTTTTAGGCTAATTCGTTGAATACTAGAGATGAAGACATAGCTGATTTGGCGGGTTTAAAAGTAGCATACGATACTTATCTAGAAAAGGAGTGGAGAAATGGGCATCAACCAATATTACCAGGCAGGTTTTCGAGCTAATTTTATAGGTTATTAGCAAAAATATGATACTGAATACACTGAAAACTTAAAATAGTTACTTGAATGCCACAAGTATTACAGGTACTAGGCACTAAGCACAGAAGAAATTGCTACTTGATCATTTCTTTTTGTATTGATTATTATTACGTTATGAAATTTCATAAATGAGCAAAATTATTACCTAATTTTAAGTTTAAAAATAGTTTATTGTTTTTTTCTTTTTTAATTTTTTTGCTTGGAGAATAGTATATACCACTTTTTAATGGAATTTTATGTAAAACAAGAACAGAAAGCTTATAGACAGGTGTTTCTATGAGAAGAAAATAAAGAAAAATTAAATAATTAAATGCAAACACAGTCTAGCGTTCTTCAATAAAATAAAAATCTTCTTTTAATTTGAATTTAAGATTGCATGTTACTTTCTCTAGCGTCTAATACAGCTTGCATATTCGAAAAAATCAAATTTGTTAGATAATCTTGTGGAAATTAATATCATTCTTCCTGAGCTGTAATATATGTCTTGTCAAGTTCTTGGAGATGGATTTTGTTCCCTAATTTATCTCTTTAAGTAGTCCCATGCATACTTTATTGGGTTACAATCCGAACTTTTTACCAAAAAGTTCAGTTTTTCATTTTCAACTTCAGTTGGGTAGTGATGTACAACAGCGGCAATGTGTGGGTGGGCATTGTCATGTATTAAAAAAAACATATCATACCCAATAAAGCCAACTTATGGGAAAACATGTTCTTTTAGAATGTGTTCCGAGTACCAAACACTTGTCATTCGTTGAGTGACATTTTGAAAGCTTCTATTTGCTTTTCCATTTGTGGGTCCAAGATCCAGCTCTCGCAACTGTATAATAGGACAGAGAATATATAGCATCGAATCATATATATTTTAAGCTCTAAGCTGAGGTTAAAAGTAATAAAGAAGTTTTTCATATTTAGAAACGTTCTTCTAGCTTGTTTAATTCTGGCTGTTATTTCACTCCTGAAATTACATCGCTTATTTATGATGGCTCCTAGGTATCTGAAGGAGGGGATGTAAAGTAATGTGTTTTTGAAAAGACCACCAGTTTCGTCTTGGAGATGTTTATTTGCAAACCAAATTATTCGCAATGATATGGAATGTGGTGGGTGTGGTCCGCATATCTGATGTTATTTATGAGGTTTTCGTTTATTTTATTTCTTCATCGAGTACCTCGAGTATATATTGAGCAACAGTGGGAATAGTATGCAACCCTGACGAACGCCTTTTTTTTATTCTAATACCTTCAGATGTGCTTTGATTGATGTTAATTGTCGCGGTTTGATTCCAATATAGTTCGTTAATTATAAGTAAATCTGCTTTACCAATACCGCTGAATTTTAGGATTTCTATTAGTTTTTGATTTTTCACATTGACATATTCTATCAGAACCAACAGTCTTACCATCCTTCTGTAGGTTTATGGCGCTAACAATTTCACTTTTTGCTATGTCTGAACCTTCTTCCACGATGTTATGTAAATTTGGCGGTAACGCGGCTCTATCATTATTAAACAGATTTTTTGTATGTTCCGTCCGTGGTTCAAAATTAAAATTTTTTATCAAATTACATGATGCAGAATGTTCATTTCTTTGCCTCTACACTAAATTACACTCATCTAGATAATAAAGTTGAATGCGTATCTCATTACAAAATAGCATGGCACTCTCTTTTTCGGCAGTTGTGGTAAATGTTCTTGAAAGAACTTTTGTCTTTCTTTAGGTTATTCTAGGAATTTTGCAAATCACTTTGCCTTTAAAACTGTTATTCAAGTCTTTTAGAACCAATAAATCTGCTTACATTCCTTCCAGTAGCTTCTTGAAGACGTCCACTAAGTTCAGATGCCGTTGCTGCACGATTTTTTAGAACTGTAATCTGTAGGAAATGATCTTTTCTTATAGCATAATGTAACGTTATTTCCAAAACAACGCAGCAAACATAATGTTAAATTACCAAAAGTTTTTCTTTTTAAGTTGTGATTTACTTGTTTACTTTAAATAGATTCATGATAACAGTTTCTACCATTCAAGGAAAATGTTTATAAATTGTGACTAAACATAGGTAGAAGTGAACAGAAACTTTCACATATGTAAACCAATATGCAATATTTTACTCTTGAGTGTATTCATATACTTGCAATTGAAAAAAATAACATTATGCAAATAACAGAAAATACTCAAGTAGCACAAGATTTTTAAGTATTAAAGTACAATGAAAATTTGCCTTTTTTTCCTTCTTTACGTACAATTTTCTACCGCACTAAGACACTTTACATTAGTAGTGAACATAACCCGATCCTCATCATCCCCCACTCCTCGACCTTGACCTTGGCCCACCCCATCTTTGGCCCCGTCCACGTGTCCTTGTCATTAACCTTGAAAGTGCACGTGTGTTTTGCCCTTGACCTTGTGTCCAAGGTTGTGTGTGACCTTGACCTTGACCTTGTTCGAGGCGACTTTGGCTTTGTTGGAGGCCATCTTGGGTGTGTGACCTTGAAGTAGTTATTTGTGCATTGTAATAGTGTGGGATGATCTTGAAATGATTTTGACCTTGCAAATTCTTCTATAAAATTGTGTGAGTCTATTTAGATTCATTCAGTGTGAAATGTAAGATACGGAACTATCTAAAGAAAAAATTATAGAGCAAGTTGGCAGAGTAATTTGTTTATATCAGAGTAATTTAAAAAGTTTGTGTGATTTTGAAGAAAAGGATCTAGCATTTTTTCCTCTCGAATATTTAAAAACTTACATTGATACGCTGAGTTTACTGCAAATTTGGGATAAGCTGCCAGCGCCATATCGATGTGACAATGAACTACAGTTAAGCTTACCCTGTTACATTCACTATGAACAAATATATCGTCATTATATAGATGGGCCACCACCAGCAATAAAAAGTGTCGTGAGTGTAAAAATAAGTGAATAGTATGAATAGTGCTTTGCAAGAGACAGTAAAAAAATTGGGCGATGAGTTCACTGAAACGGCTAGTAATTATTTCAATGATGCAATGAAAAGTCGAGCAGAATGGGCGTCGCCCTATTGTGATTTGGCTTTTGAATATGGAAAGGCTGCGAATCCATGTCGTAAATATTGCAGCAAAACATTAAATTTACAAGACTTTGTTCGTGAAATAAAAAAGTTGGGGTTTAGTGACTGTTTGGAAAAACTGATTAGTTTCATTGCAGATCCGGTTGTGTTAAGTGAAATTAGAGTGCAGGACTTAAGTTTAACGTAGTAGTAGTTAATATGGAAAGTTTAGTGAGAGAAATGCACGAAGAATTTCTAATTTCTGCAGCCTGTTCGGAATTTTACGCATTTGAAATGAAAGATTCGGAGGCTCAGGATTTTAGTGTATTTTTTAAGATATGGACTATGCTGAAGTGTGTATTTTAGCGAGTATAGTTTGTAAGAATTTTCTAAGAAATAAAAACGAACAAATATTATTGAACAAATTAAGAAATTTAGGTTTAAGCGATAATGTTACACGTATTGAAGAACGACAGAAAAATGTCAATCAATAAAGTACATAAAATGTAGTTATTTGTTTCATTATAGTTTGTCCTTGAAGTTATCCTTATACCAATTTAAATGTGTGACGTCATTTGACCTTGAAGACTCCTCCCACTATTTCTACCATTAAGCTACCCCCATCATTTTTACAATTCGACCTTGAACACTCGCTATAAAGGTTAGTGGGAAAAGAAGGGACTTCAAACAGTCGCAGATATCAGTGGCATAAACATCAAATATTGTGTTCGTGTAGTGTTCTGAAAGTGCTTTTATATTCACGGTAATTTTTGGATTTATATACCATTTTTTCAATAATGAGTATTGCAAAAGAAACTCTAGATGAAATTAATGAAATGTTCAGCAAAGATTTCGAGATTTTAGAGAGAAAAAATGTTACCGAAATGATTGTGGGTAAAGTGTATAAAATTGTAAAGATGGTTTCAATGACTATACGATTTGGTAAAAATCTTCTAGTGGCTTTACACGATGACGGTGATAATAGCACATTCGAGACTTTTTTGACAAAACGTAAGGCCGAAACACTGTCTGACGATATTGTAGATATTATGAGCAAAATCAAAGGGAAATACACTCTAACTTATTTGGGGCAGGGCACTAGAGTTTTTGGAAACAATACTCGAACATTATTACGTTTTGGCTCATTCGAGTGAATTGTATGTAAATTGTTTGAAAAGGATGTAATTAAATTTAAAATATAGTTGCACATGTCAGAATACTTACGCGTGTTCATTATTTCTGTTAAAGATGTCTGCTGATGCGATGACGACCGTCAACGAATGTGTAGATAGATACATATTTTGGTTGGGAAGAGAATTAAGAACTATGGCTCACGGTATGTTAGATAGCGCAAATGATTGGTCCCATATTGAGGCAACCAAAGATCAATATAAGAACGAGATCAGGGATGCAATCAATTTTATGGCTGGAGCACACTTGTGCGACAAATTTTTATATGGTTCCATAGACATGGATACATTTTGTGCTGAAATGGTTGAAGAAGAATTAGAAGAATACCTCGTCAATATTCCACATTTACCTTGCTGCAAAATATGAATTGGTTCCTACAACAGCAACAGCCCAAGATGTTGACGATCGAAATAGTGTCGGATGGGAAAGGATTTTGAGCAAAGAAAATGAAGACATGGAAAATTAATTTTTTATAATTTTTGTATTTGTGCAATTAAATAACTGTAAATAAATATCTGTTACAATCACAGTTTTGTTTTATTTCTTTTATAAACATACCAACCCAGTAGATCATAATCATTGTTTCTTTTTCTCAGCTGAAATATTTAATATAAGTAGGGCAAATAAAAATAAAATAGTTTAGTAAAGATTGAAAATGAGTAGAGGAAACAACACAATTGATAAATTTTGTCGTCAGAAATGTAATGAAAAATATCATATATTATCTGGGCCACAAGGGATTGGTTTTAAACTTACAGCGGATGGGCAATATGATATGGAAAAATCATAATCAACTTAGGCGAACCTAAAGATGATGACGATGCTGTGACAAAACACTTTGTTAATAGAAAGTTTTACAATTTTGCAGTTGTAATATATGACATATTTAACAAGGATGTCCTCCCCATGAGATACCAAACAGCTTAAAACAAAAATTGAAGTTATTCAGAAAATACTCTATCATCAGCCTTTAAATGACTCATTAAGCGCACTGTCGTACGGCTCGACTCCAAAAAAAATCTAAAAAAAGGGAAAGCAGGTTAAAGAATAGGAGAACGCACTCCGAGTGGCATAGCCTTGAAGATAACGTCGTAGTCGTCGGTGAATTGGACCTTCCCTCCAAGAATATTGAAATGTTATTTATGTGTATGATGTTTTATTGTCATTGTTTTTAATGATGGAGATTGAAATAAAAAACTTTGTTTTACAATATATTGTTTATTTATTTTACATTTTAAATTAAAATTATAGTCATACAATATGTTATTTAAACAATATTAGCTTTATCTATCCAAGAGTTGGAGTGGTTGGGAAATCCTAGCCATTTGACATATAATTGATCGGTGTGATTTTTCTTGCGTTGTTTAAGGACCTTTTCTACTAGATAAATGCCAGGACTGCTTGTTTTTTGTAGTTCTGACTCGTGAAAACACCCTCTTATAGGCTGACCTTTTAACGATTCCAATAAGTATGTAGGTGGATTTGTAACGTTAACTTTTACAACTTTAAACAATTCGGTTGACCAAGAGGGCGTATATCCTTTCTCGAATAAGCTATTGTACTTGCTAATACGCACAATGTCACCCATGGAAAACTTAAATTTTTTAGGTACAATTTTTAAATAATCGTATGCTTTAATTTGTGTTTCTTCTTGCACATCTGCAGGCTTCATTCCAATGGTGCGATGTTTCGAATGGTTATAGGTTTTTGTTACTGCCGATAATATATGTATCCATTTGTAAGATCCTCTTGCCGAGAACTGTTTATATAAATTATTTTTTAAAGTCCTTATGACTCGCTCAACAATTGCAGCTTTCTTTGTGCTCTAAGTGGAATAATGATTTATATTACATTTTTTCATCAGGGCTTGAAAGTTTGTATTATAGAACTCCTTTCCTTGATCACTTTACAGATTTGTTGGTGTATATGATGCCTCTTCAATGATGCTTTTCATCGCATTAGTAACTTCTTTACCGGTCTTGTTTTTTTATCGCTTTTGTATAGACAAATTTAGAGTCGCAATTTATACAGACCAAAATATAACGATAACCATCGTTTTCATCAGCATACTGTTGCATTTCAGCCAAATCAATTTGCCACAAATCTCTGTATCCTTTTATTATCGTGCGCCGTCTTACAAAATTTTTTCTAGCCGTTCTATGTAGTTCATTAACAATTTTGATTTTTTCTAGACTGGGCTCCATATTATTAGTAATATTAAAGGTTTCAGATCGAAGGAAGAACTGAATAATATCATTAAATATTGAGCTTAATATATTATATATTCTTCTCGTAATTCCTCTACGATTGACATAATTTCATTTTCGTGTCCAGTGTGAGCGGCCATTTCGGAACTCCACAACAAACGTAAACGATCCACTAACTCTTTAGCTTTGTTCCAGTAGACATATTGAAATGTTTTCGAAGATAATTTCTTTTTTGTGGGTAACTGTAGTTTTTTCTTGTAATAGTACCACCTAATTTTGTGTCCATTATCAGAGGTTTAATAATTCGTAAATATTTGTTCCATCTGATCTCCCGTAAACCATCACTTTTTTTAAAATTCTTGTAGACAGCACTCGTTGATTCCAAAATTTCCTTGTACGTTGAAAGTACATTATCACTTAATTGTTTTTCCTTGCCTAAACTTGGGGGTGTTTTAAGAAATAACAAATCAGCAAGTGCTGGTGATCCACCATATTCTGCAATATTTTTCCCTTTTTTATATAAGACAATATTTCCATTTCGAAAACGCACCTCTAAATTACCAATAAAATTTTTGGTATAATCTGTTTTTGAACCAAAACGTACACCATATACAGTATCGTATAGAGATGGTTTCGAACGTAATTCTTTCAGGTGTGCGTTTAAAGTATCTGAAGTTGTGGTGTCAGCAGATGCGAGAGATGTATTAGTTGATGTTGAGGGTGTATCAAACACCGATTGACTAATATCTTCTTTTGAAATGCGATGATGCTGCTGCTGAATAGGTGTGGAGGTTCGAAAGGAATGTGTAGGTTGGGGAAAACCTGATATTTGAGTCGACTGCACTGATATACTGGGACTATGTGACTTTGTAGCTGGATAATGTTGTTGTTGTTGTTGTTGCTGTTAACGTTGCTTGACCACATCAGATATAGTTGTCAACGGCTTAGAAATGGGTTCATAAAACTTTTCCAATTCCACAACATGAAATTCTTTAGCCGCTTTAATTTGTTTAATTTTTTTTCTGACGGCATTGGTAGCTTCCACTAGTTTACATTTTAAGTCGATCGCGTTACTTATGATGTTAACAAAGGACGTTTCAACAATCAAATGAGTGTTTTCTCTTATTATTACAGTAATATATAGCTATCAAATCCTTTGCGGTATCTTCCCGATTTCACATCACTTTCTTTATCAATTACTAAAAATCCATACTTATTGTCCCAACATTTTGAGCACATTTCTTGAAATTGAGTAAAAGTTAGATCCGGTGAAACGTGGTCGGAAAATATGTGTTTTATGTTCAACTCATCTTGTTTAAACATAATAATAAAATTGGCATTGTCTCGCACAAGCTGTTTAGGCACTCGCGAATATGTTTGCGCTAGGTAAAAGGAGTCGATATTTTTATGACTTCCCATGTTAAAGTACGATCTTATAACATCTTGTTTTTCACATATAACATCATCAAAGATAAATATAGAGTTTGGTTTTGCATCGGACGGTTCCACAATATTACTGGAATCACTAAAGGCATAGTAGCCTAAACCTTTGATGGGTGCTAAAATTTTCCTTAAATACTCATATTTCGGTTGATACAGAGATTTCGAGTAAATATAGACATTTTCGAAACGTATCCCTAGGGGGTGTGTAAGCAGCGAAATCATGACATTAGTTTTTTCACAATTGGATGGACCAATTAACAGGCCGCGAATAGAGGAAGGAAGTAGAGGACCGCGTCTATTCATTATCTTCTTTTCAAATCCAAGTCCGACTTTTTCATCGAGATTGTCAATAGGAAGTTTTTGTTTAAGATCGATAACGCGCATCTTAGGAAAACTTGATATTTTATAGGCAAATTTTCACAAAAACTGTCATTCAGATGCCGAGCGTCAAACGAAGTGGACGGTCTCACGTTTCCAATAAAACTGGACACGGTATTGTGAATTCGTTTATAAATAAATTACCATTCGAGGTACACATTCCTGGTTATCAATATTGCGGACCCGGAACAAAAGTAATAAAACGTGTAACAAGAGGTGATCCAGGCATTAATCCTTTGGAAGCCGCATGCAAAAAACACGATTTAGCCTATTTACATAATAAAGACAACATAAGTGCGAGACATCGAGCGGATTACGAGCTCGAACAAAGTGCTTGGAATAGAGTAAAATCGAAAGATTCCAGTTTAGGTGAAAAAACAGCAGCTTGGTTAGTTACAAACATTATGAAGGGAGAACAACGTTTTGGTATGGGTGTACCATCATCATTATCAACAATAAAAACATCTAGTAAAGGCACACGTCGTACAAAAAGGAAAGGTGTTAATAAAAATCGACATGTTCGGAAAGTCAGTTTCGGAACAGCTATTCGACAAGCAGTTCGAAAGGAATTATTAAAATCCGGAAGGAAAAATGTGTTGGAAAAAAAGTCATGAATGCATCTAAAATAGCTCTGTCGACAGCATGTAGATCGGTAAAAGCGGCAGGTAGCAAAAGGAAGGTTCGTACACCGAGAATAATACCGATTCCTAAAACTGGTGGAATATTACCATTAATACCAATTTTTGCCGGATTATCAGCTTTGGGTTCATTAGCCGGCGGGGCAGCGGGAATTGAGCGCGCCATAAAAGCTGTAAAAAAAGCAGCGAAGATAAAACCGGTGCCGGCCTGTATTTAAAATCGAAAGGAAATGGTTTGTTTCTAAAGCCATATCGTAAAGGTATGGGATTATTTTTAAATCGTTGAATCCATACCTCGAAGACCGCTATCTAACATCGATATTGAAAAATATGCCAAAAAGAAAAGAATAGGACACTTTCGAGGCGTTTATATGAGGGATTTATTACCTAGACAAGGTCCTCGACGTTACGAAGCAGCAATAGTGAATTTGGATAGTACGCGTGGTGCAGGGACTCATTGGGTAGCTTATAGAAAAAATAATTCTAAAGTAACATATTATGACAGCTTCGGCGATTTACCCCCACCGATCGAATTGGTACAATATCTACAAACGGGATCGGAACCATCAAAAATTATTTACTATACATACGATCGTCAACAGAATTTGGAACAGTCTGGTGTGGACATTTGTGCTTAAAGTTTCTTATCGAATCATCAGCGTAAAATATGTCATCATCGTCACCATTAACACCGCAAATGGATCGCAATAACTATACTAAAATGTTGCAGTCACTGAAAGCATTTTATCTAGCCGGTGGATTAAGGAAAATGACCGTGAAACAGCTAGAAAACATGCCCAAGGAAGTAATGATTGCATTAGCCCCA
The DNA here is from genome assembly GCA_034092305.1 of Diaprepes abbreviatus. Taxonomy (NCBI): domain Eukaryota; kingdom Metazoa; phylum Arthropoda; class Insecta; order Coleoptera; family Curculionidae; genus Diaprepes; species Diaprepes abbreviatus. Next base: position 1,535,485 of record JASJET010000261.1, on the reverse strand, counting down.
AATGAAATTCCATTCGTTTGGGATAAGTTGCCCGAGCACCTCAAAAGCGATATCGATATATTAAAATATCAGTGCGGTTGTAAACATTATTTCAGCAGCAATTTAAACGAGGTTATGGCTGATAAGGGTCTTACGGCTAGAAAAATATTTTGTTGCTATTGCAAAATCAGCGATGTGAGCATAAAAGCAGAAAATAGCATAAAAACATCACTATCTACTGCAGTGAGAAAAGGTGTGAAGATGAATCTTTTTAAATGTTGCCGCTAAGAATAAAACCGAGATGTGTGATGTTTTAATGGTTAGTCATGTCTTATACGTTCACACTAACAGGACACTCGAGCGTCTTAAGCGCCGATTTTTATCCACCAATCGAATTACATAAAGAAAACAAATATGGTCTGGCATTGCTGGGATTTTACACATACAATTCAATTTTTAATGTGGACGAAAGCAACAATAAGTTTGCCTGCATGAAGGAGGGTTACACCACCGAGCCGATACAATTGCAGATTCCACCTGGGGCCTAGATGAGATAGGTAAAGCTATGTCGGAGGCTTTGAGGAATTCAACTGAAGAAAAGAACGATGGAATCTTTTACTTGGTCGCTAATAATAATACGCTGAAATGTGAACTGAAATCTCAATATACTATAGATTTCCGGGGAGAGGCGAGTATCGATAAAATGTTAGGATTTAATCATATAGTGTTAAAAAGAGACAAAAAGCACGAATCAACCGAGATGGTGGAAATAATGAAAGTACGCATCATACACGTAGATTGTAATATAATTTCCGGAGCATATATGAATTCTGTAGAAGGTCATACCTTGTTCGAATTCGATATCGACTTGCAGCCCGGTTACAAAATCAGTAAAGAACCACAAAATAATATTTATATGCCGTTAATGCCGGCAGGACGTCAGTTTATCGACAACATTACTCTTCGCATCTTAGACGATAGCGGTGATCTAATCAATTTTCAAGGCGAGAAAATAATCGTGAAATTGGAACTGAAGAAACTTTCATAGAAATGGGTTTTTACTTCAATCGCTAATTGTGTATGCTGTCGACTACGATGGGGGAACCGCCGAAACATAATAAAAGTAAAAGAAGAGTTAACGTCAAGGTTAGTCGTCGTCCAGACATTAGATCACAAACATCTCAACAGTTATCTGCCGAAGACTACAAATTTTTAAAATCAATCGGTCTGAAAGTGTGAAAATGATTTCCACCGCCAGCGATAAAATAGAGGTTTTCTCCGAACCCATCTTGGACAATTCCATTATTAGTCTAGAAGAGCATACGTAATAAACCATACGGATCTCCATCATTCAACAATTCGGATGAAGTCCGTATCCCCATTAATTTTCAAGATATTATACTGGATATCGCCGAAAGTTACATATATATCGAAGGAAAATTTAAACCCATAGATGTAACGAAAAGATGTTTTTTATCAAATAATGCCCTCGCATTTTTGTTCGATGAAATTCGCTACGAGATGGGAGGTGAGCAGGTCGCCGTGGTTCGTAAACCTGGAGTTACGACGACATTAAAAACCATGGTTTCATTCGGAAGTTTGCAACAAAGATCTCTCATGACGTGCGGATGGGGTCTCGACGAAGCAAACCAAGATATCGTAGACACGGCAAGTAACGTATTCTCTGGAAAATTACCCTTAAAATATCTTATAGGATTCGCCGAAGATTACGCAAAAGGTGTTTTCAACGTAAAACAAGAGCTTATTATGATTATAGCTCGCACTTTTACCAATTGCTACGTCGGCGAAGTAGAGGCAGAAATTAGTATCGACAAAATCGAATGGAAAATTCGTCACATCATTCCAGACGACAAGCAAAAATTGAAAATACTGTTTCGCATTAATAAAGGTGGAAACAATGCCTGTATTCAAATGGCATATCGTTAATGGGATCTATACGAATTGCCAGCTTTACGACAAACATGTTCCGACGTGTGGGCCTTGAGAACGAGTACAAGTCTGGAAAGACCGCGCTATATAATCGTCGGGTTTCAAGACAGCAATAATTGCGACAAAAAAGAAAAAAACGCAACCCAGTTTACCCACGCCGACGTATGCGACATTAGACTGTATCTGAATTCAACCGTTTATCCCTACGAAAGATGGAATTTAGATTTCGCCAAGAAACTGCAGCCTATTACAATTACGAAAACTTCCAAAGCAGCTACTACGGGCGCGAAATAAACGATCCAATGATAACGTTCGCGGAATATATGAAAAACCCCGTTTTATTATCAATTGCAGTCATCAACCAAAGGCGCTTAACTCATCGACAGTGGATGTGAAATTGCAGTTCCAAACGAGAAAGAATAAATTCCCCAAAGACACTAAAGTGTACGCATTAGGTATTCACGACTCATTTTTTAGTTATAATGTATTAAACGGTTCGGTAACCAATAAATCTATATTTTAATGCATCGATTATATGTAACACAAAATAATGTTAAAATATGGTACTTGAATCAATAAATTCGTAATGAGTGAAGTAATAGTTTTATATTTATTTGAAACCCAACAAAAAAAAAAAGCGGACGGAAAAGCCCGCTCCTTAAGAAAGGAGTACGGAAGTTTAGATAATGGTGATTTATTAAGTGGAAAAAAGAACTTAGATAACGCAAGAAAAAATTTTTAAGGCAAAATATGAAAACAACGATTTAGAAAATTTGTAGAAAAGTAACGGTTAGGAATAGGGAAAAAAGTTATAGGAAAAAATTATAGAGGAAATCGAGTACTATAAGCAAACATTTTTTTCGATAGTAAAAACGTAAAAAAAAGATTTTCTTTTCAAAAAATAATTGAAAAATGATGAATGCGCGCCAAAGTTGAAGATTTAGAGCAAAACAATATTAGGAAATTAGAAAGAGAATTTCTTTCTACATATGGTAGTATTTTTCAAAATTCGGAAAGATGAAATTTGACGAAAAGGGTTATAGTAAGTTAGTAATTTGGATTTTTTAAAGTGCTGTAGCTCGGGAACCGTTCAAGATAGAGAAAAAAATAAAAGCACTTTAATTACCTAAAATTTTGAGGCGAATACAATAGTGAAAAAAAAATTTGAAAATGAAAAAAATTTAGACGAAAAAATTGAAATTCTCGAGTTAGGAAGCCGGAGCGCGGAACGGGAGTATATGGAAGTTGTAGGGGAGGTTCTTAGGGTATTCTTTTTTTTTTAGTGTGCCGCTTTCGCGCTAACGCGCTACGCGGCACTTGTATATATTATCAAAAAATATTTACAACTATTGCTATTGCGTAGTTTTAGTGGATTATTCACTCTTTTTTTATTACCTAATATTATGTGGGACAGATCCTATAAGAAATAAAACACCAAGAAAATATATTTTCAAGCAATATTTATTCTATAAATAAAAATATATATTTGTCAAAATATAAAAAATTTGTATTATCACATACATTTTTATTAAACTAGAAAATATATTTACAAGGTTAATTGTATAACTTGAAAAACAATACTTAAAAATATTTTATTAAACTAGAAAATATATGTACAAACTTAATACTATAACTTAGAAACTAATACTTAAAACTAGTTAACATCTACTACAAAACCTGTCAAAGTCTTCCAATTGTCTTTTGTACCGTTCACTCACACTTTTTTTCACCGCTAATTGTTTTTGTATATCTAATAATTGTTTTTCGAGTTTCCTTATTTCACAATCATTTTCACTCACTTTTTTCACTAAGTCTTTTTTCATTTTATATATGTCCGTCAATTTGTTTTTTTGCGAACTGGTCTTCAACCCACTCTGGTTGAGATATCCCAGAACATTTCGAAGAAGGGTTTAGTGATGAAGGATAAGAAGCATCGGAAACTTCATCATCTTCAAAACACTGCTTAAACCGCTTCTTCATAGGTTTGCGGCATCCCAATACCGGAGATAGTGGCGCTTCAGTCTTCACAGGTGAAGATTTTACCTCCGACACTTCTTCGCTTACACTGGCCGGTGTTGGCGGAGTTGGTCCATCGTCGCCTTCAATTATGTTAACTTCGACGGACAATGGCTCTGTCGGTGGTGACTCTGTTAACATGAAATCGGATAATGGTTTTTTGAAACTAAATTTCTTTTTCAAGTGCCCAACACCTTTAATCGCCGAATAAAATTTTGTTTTATCGGCGATTTCCGACTTCTGCATAGTTAACAATTTCTTCAGTTTGGAATTCCTTGGAGAAGATTCCCTGTTAGGCCGCGATGCTTTTCGCACAACCACATCACTGATAACCTTTATTTTGAGCTCCTTCTCCTCACTCCAACATTCAAGAAATTGCGCAGTCGACTGTACCAACTCTTCGTCTCGACCATCATTTAGGGCTTTGTCTTCGGCATCCTCTTGCTTTCTGCTATTCCAACTTTCAAAATCCCCTGGACTCAACATTTCCAAGCCACTCATGTTTTCCAACATGCCTTATTGGGATCCGCAGCTCACGTCAAGGGCATCCAAAAGAGACCTTACACTTCGAGCACTTGACGACATCTTCGATACAACAACTCTCACTATAACTTTAACTTACTACTGCACTGTACCAGGGTGGTTTTCAAGGTTGTAATTTTCATGGATTTTTTTTTGTCCCTGTCAAGGTTATTTTAAAGAGTAACATATAAATATAGTACTAAACTTGTCAGATGCAAGGCCAAGGCCAAGGTCAAAGTACCCGTCAATACCAGGGTCGTTTTCGAGGTTGTAATTTTCAAGAATTTTTTTTTGGTCCTGTCAAGGTTATTTTAAAAAGTAACACATAAATAGAGTACAGCGATTGAAAAGTACAACATATTCAAACATCATGTTGCCAACTGATGAACAACCTAGTGAAGCAGCCAAAACATACAGGCATATACCAAAAGCTTTTTGTTTAACTTGTCATCATTGTAAAAGACAAGGTATCTGCTGGCGGAATGATCTTACGTACGACTTCAACTACATTGACCTTCTCAGGGTTAAATTTGTACAATGCGGATTTTCTGGACTAGTTTACTTCCAGTTCAGGGACATTAATGAACGTGCCATCCAGAGAAGAAATTGGGTCATAGAAGAAGCTTACCTGTACAGAAGAAATTAATATGTATTTTATTTCTTTATTTTTTAATTTTCTTGTTTGTTATATTTTTTATTTTTTTTTAATAATAAAAAGTAAAGACAATCTTTTGTTATATTTTAATTTTTTTTCCAATAAAACAATAGTAAAATGAATCTGTATGTGTATTTATTAAAAATCACCTAAAATACGTTTTGAAATCCATATTTTTCTGCATAGTCTGTTTATTAATGAAATAGAACTATATATTAGGGTGAAATCTAATGGTTTCAAATCAGTCTCACATAACAATGTCAGAAGTAAACACTATTGATAAGTTCGGTCGCAAAAGAAAATTTAAGGATTTTAACTTTATGCGAGGTCCTTCAGGAATAGGTTTTAAACCTACACCTAATGGAGATTACGACATGGGAAGCAAAAGATTGTGCTATTTAGCAGAACCTCTTGAAGGAGACGATGCAGCCACACGAAATTATGTTGATAATAACCTTGCTCAGTGTGCGCAAGATACGCAGAAAGCTTTACATGACTCAACAATTATTATTAAAGATATATTCAGAAACCAACTTGAAGGTTACGTACGCAAGAAATTAATTGAAACCGGTCAAGAACTTAGAGGATACATTGATGATACTGTAACTGCAATATATGAACTTAGGCAAGACGAACTGCGAACTTAATTCTAGAATATTGAAAATTGAAAAGACTCTGGAGGATCTTGTCAACAAAACTGCTTCACATTAAACATTATATTTATAATTTTAAAATAAAGGTTCAATAAAAAGCAATCAAGTAATGAATACTTGTTTTTTATTAAAAAAAAAATACAATATTATCGTTACATATTAATGTTGTATGTTCAATAGAAATAATAAAAACAATACAAATAATGAAATATGGATTTTCCAGATTACGTGCTGTCCTGACGTGGAAATGATTCCAACACGGTGACTAAGTTTTCTTCCGGGTCTGTTTTGTAAAAATCTATGTCTGCATGCCCCCAAGGTAGAGCTTTGGTTGGATTGGGAATTGCATAACGTTTATTATCGCTATGTGATAATGCTACTTTATTTATTATGTTGGTATAAATGTTATATAATTCACTTCTAAATGTCTTCATCTTTCTTAATATCAAACCACCCCGTTCAACAATTCTTTGGTAGTCTTCCTGATGAAGGTCTTTCTCGATAACACATTTTTTGATACCTTTGGCTTTTTTAAATTCATTATTAATGGACTTTACATAATAAGCCTTCGCGCCGGTACCATAAAATCTTATTATCGGGTCACCAGGAAACTCATCTTTCATTCTACTAACTACAGAATTACTTTTAATTATGTTGAAATTATTATTTTCAGGGTAATTTGATGTATCAAATTTTTCGGGGTTTCTGATATAGTTTGATAAAAGTTTTCCGTATACACTTTTAATATAAGCGAGTCAGTATCGGTGTAAAGTAACGAAGCATCATCGCCAAACTTGGATTTAATAAAATTATAATAAAAATCGTATATTACACTCTTTGATATATCTAATATGGAAAATCAGATATAAATTGGTTTATTGTACAATATTTTAACTTTATTCATATGTATAGCAACAAAGTTCTCAGTAAATATCGAGCTACTATTGAAATTGGGGCGGGATATTAGTGCTCTAGCTCCATTTCTGCCTACACTGTTATCCCAATGTGTTACTAATTTTATGTCTTTTCGATTTTCCACATTTTCCATAGTTTTACCAAAAATCGCGTTATTTTTTAATTTAAAAGCGTCCTTCGCAAATTTTGTGGTGGCCTTGTTACGTAAATTGGTATTAAAATCAATATACGATTTTAGCCATTTTGATTGCTTAAACTGTAATACTCGATAAGTTTGCATTACCACTAAGCCGTTGGCGATGGCTTTTTTTAAAGTTCTATAGTGTACAATGTATTTTCTTTTATCTTGTACATTAGGAATTAATTTCGGTAACTTGGCGTTATCTGTTGGCGGTATGATATTTTCTACTAGAAATGGAAGATCAGAATGTGCATCATGCAACTCAGTCGGATAATGTACATCCACTTCCAAAACGTAGCCATGTAAACTATCATCACCAACAGCCATAATATTTAAATCGAGAAATTCGCCCTCGGTTAACCATCGAAAACCACCATATGGTAATGCTTGTGACATACTATGACCATATAGATTTGTAGCATCAAAGTATGTTATAAATGAAGAAGGTTTTGTTGGGTCATAGTCTGGTAAAAAAATATTATTAGCGATGTGCTTCCTTTCTGTACACTGGCTTATGCCGCCGCGTATACCTTTCTTAAAAAAATGTATCACGTCTATATCAGTTAAGAGCTCTAGCTCTACCTTAGTCATACGCAGCATACAATCAAATGATAAACTTGGAAGGGTATAGTAGTGTGCTGCTGCAATTTATCGAATTTTAAACAATTATTCCGAAATTGCTCAAAAACATCACACAATAGCAACACATCTGTTTTTAAATACACGTCCGAATATTCCCCCAAAGTTTTACAGTCAAACAAGCGCCATACTTCTTTTGCTCTTCTATAGCTTTCATCGCTAATATGTTCTTCCCGTAAATTATCATAAAATTGATCTTTACTTGGAAGACATGTATTTTTCATTTTTTCTATAGAGTCAATAAATCTATAGGGAAAAACACCCTTTTGACGCATCAAATTAAATTGGTCGATATTTGAAAAATGTTTCCGCGTTTCAATAAAATCGTCGTCGTTTAAACCGCTGCCTAAATTTTCCAAAGACGTTGACAGATATTTAAAACTGTCAATGAATCGCAACTTTAAATATTTCCTCTTGACTTTTCCACATTTACTATCAAAATAATCGTACACATAAATGCTTTTGGTAAATGATATGTACTTTTCCTTACTTTGAGCCAAAACACCAATTTTATCCCCATATTTACATAACTCTTTTATAAATAAATTGCTGTCATAGCCGCTTATGTTATGAAATATGATAGGGATAAAAGAGGGTAATTTATAATTTCAATTACAAACGGAATGTGCAGCACCAAATCTTTTTGCACCAGTTATGTGACAGTGGTCTCGTATTTTAATCTCACCGTCTTCAAAAGGGCCTTCACATATACCACATATTTTAGCATCATTAAACTCCCTTTTTTCTTCATGCGTTAACGGTTTCATAGGCTGAATGTCTTTTAAATATGTGTTATATAGAGCCCTTACATCACACTCGATACGATCCACAAAGACTTGAGCTGAATTATTCCCCCGAAATAGCTCAAATTCCGAAAGTGAGTCGTCAAAAGAGCATTTAATTAAATAAGCAAAAGAATATGGTTCATGTTTAAAACTTTTTACAGTGTAAGAATTTTGTGGGTTTGGTTGTACCGTTTCAACGGGTTTTAAAATAGATCCGAAATCTGCATAAACCACGAATTGAACGCGCATTTGCTTTTCTATACCCTCGAATTTTAAAATATTTTCCGGCACACTCTTTCCAAATTTATCGATTTTTAAATCCACTGAGGGTATTTGCGTGAAAATGTGGTTACAATCGTAGCTTTGATGTAAAATTAAAGCTGACGGTGTACTAAAATAAATGAGACAACCATCACAAAAATATATTTTATGTTGTTGACAACTAATTTGACTTGAAACTAAACGTGATAAAGCCCTAATCCAACAATAATGACTGTTTGAACAAGTCGTATAACAAAAATGTTCACCGCCATCTTTACTACTACAGTCTTTTGTAATTAACAATAAATTTACATGTCTATCCAACTTTTTTGACGCATACCTCAGTGGACCAATAACTTCATGTATTACTTCATTATTTTCATATTTAGATTCGAGACCGTATATGGTATTTGATATGTTGTTCATTTCCTCAAATTTTTTAATGTCACGTAATTTTACTGGAAAATCTATACCTGTTAAATTTAGCACTCTAGATTAATGGGGGTAGGATGTCTTCTGTGAAGGCGCTGCTGTTGGAGGAAACAATGCTGATGTTACAGCCCACGCAAAGCAAAATTCGTCCTGGTTAATCACATTGACGACAGCTCCTTTCTTTTCAATAGAATACGGCAACTTGATGTATGATGAGCCACCCATAGGCATATACTTGTTGATACTAACTTCCAAGTATAAAATTCGCACAAGAGCCCATCCTATAACAAGAAAAATAATATATAAAAATCAGTTTAATATATCGGGTTTTGATTTTTTCATATCTGAATCTTTCTCCTGGAACTCTGTCGCCTGCGTTTTTATTAATTCGGTAAAAGAATGGTAAACGACATCCAAATCACTTTCTACACTAATTATTTGATTAGCAGTGTTGAAGGATTTTTCACTGAATATTTCTTGTGATGGAAGCATGTACTCGCCAACAGCTGTCATGTTAACTTTTAAAGCATGATGCACACGTAATAAATTATTAACATGTTCCACCACCTTGGATTTAATGTCTGCAAAGAACATTACGTAATCGGAATGCTCCATATCACTGTTAACCCGATAGGTTGCAATTCTCCTTTTGAAGGCACATTCAACGAGTTGCACACCATGACATACCGGCAAACACGAATTATTTTTATGTTGTTGTGTTCGTTTATGCGCTGACATATGATTTATTGGAACATCTACATTACATGTAGCGCAATTAACTACCGGAATCACCGATGTATACTCTTCAATTTGGAGCCGTTTTCCTCCAAGCACTTCATTAAATCTCGCCGCACACGATTCTCTTTTATGACGTCTCATATTATAACTATTGGTAAACTTAGAACCGCAATTTTCACAAACATATGCCATGATTTGTCAAATATTAACACATGTACTACCTATACAAGTCAGAGACAACTGATGAATGAAACTGCCCCATACCTTATATAAAACCATTCAAGATCACCCCAAACCACTCAACATAACTTCAAGGTCACACACTCAAGGTGACCTCCAACAAAGTCAAGGTCTCCTCGAACAAGGTCAAGGCCACACGCAGCCTTGAACACAAGGTCAAGGCCAAGGGAAAAGCACCTGTGCAATTTCAAGGTCAATGCCAAGGACATGTGGGCGGGGCCAAAGATGGGGTGGGATACGGTCAAGGTCGAGGAGTGGGGAGATGATGAGGATCGGGTTATGTTCACTACTTACATTAATTAATTAAAAATACTTAAATCTCTTTCCTTCTGTATATAAAATTTTAGTTGTGTTTGTATTTTGTAAAATAAAGTGTAATGACAACTTTAACAAGCTGAAAAGAATGTGATAAGTGAATATAGATTTTGGGGTAGAATATGGGATCAATACAACAAATTCTATTTATAATAGGAGTAAATTATATAATTAATGTTACATTTACTTTATTCTCATCCGGTTTGACAAGTATTTTTTGCAAAGAGAAAAAATATTCAAATAAAACTCGTTCGAATTAGAAGGAGTCATCCGATGTTGACCATATTCATGACCTTGAAGTATCCTTTCTAGGTTTTTAAAGCTATCGTGATTTATCAAATAAAATGATAGATTTTAGAAACGGCTAATTGAAAAAGAGAACAATTTTTCGTCAACATAGTTGAAACCTTGTTACTGTTTTGGAGTTTAATGTATGGATTTATATTCAATTGAATAGACACTTGGCTAAGTGCTCTTGAATTAAATGATAAATATATTTCACTTATACCGTTTAATGAATAAATAATTTATTATAAGCATCAAGGAATCAAATGTGTATGCAGTTATTTCCACAATAAACCTAAATATGGTGTTAATGCTACCTTTACCAAAGTGAATGAATGATTACATATTACAGAATTAAGCTAAAAGCTTTATCTGAGGTGAGTATCGAAAATGGGTATCATCCTGTTAAATAAAATTATTTTTTATGACGATTGCATTCCCCCTATGAAATCCGACATTTTATGTGATATATATTTTTTCTTGATTGTTGAGTCCATAAGATGATCGTCCAAGCATATTGAATATAAATATGATCACATTCATATCATTTTCAATACAATGACAAGGTCTTAAGCAATAAGCTAAGTATTTCGATATAAAATTTTTACTCCTTGTTTTGTCGGTATCAAATATTGGTTATTCTATTTGAGATAACCTCCAAAAATGAGCTCAAGATCGTGGTTAGTCGCCATCGGATCTCCCTCAACCAATGAACTTTGAATAATTTTCTCTCTTTTCTGCTTGGTATATTTCGGTATAATTTAGTTCTGCCAAAGCAAATAGCTAAAGTATACGCAAACATTGACACTGAATAGTATACGTTCTTAACGTATCAAGGCCTTATATCGATTTTGCGCAACGTGAAACAATATTTTAGTCGCTATCCTTATTTTATGTTCGCCTAGTTATTTTATAATTCACATCTTTGTCGTCATTAGTATAATAAGCTTGAACCACGTACTTGATATAACCGTCAAGTTTTCGTGGCTTGAGCCAAGTTTTTACATTTATTTTTTTTTTTATTTAGGTTTAAAATATTCGCCAAAGCAATTATTCTGGATATCCAGCGCATTGCAGTTCTGTTCAAAATATCCAATAGACTATCTAAGAGATAAATATTCTGGAAATAGATATCACCATTCACCAAATGAATTTAGGGTAAGAAGTGTAGAAGTTGTAGTGGTAAGACAATAAGTGTAATTATCAGTAGTGGCACATCAAGTAAACGTCGATTGTGTGTCAGAAATTATTATCTCAGCAAGATATAAAAAAATGCATTTTTAGTTTGAACTACCAATCTTGTAAATTTCAAAACATTTTCAAATTATCCCAAAAAACTATTTAACGTCGCTATAAGAAAATAATTGGAAAAACTAAAGTCTTAAAAAGGCTGTCGTATATGTGATGAGCTAGACTGTTTAATCAATCAAAGCCAAAACAATTGTGGTTCTCAAACTTTCTAGGTTAGCAGAATAAAATGTAGGTATCCTAGATCTAAGAAATGTACTTTTTAATGACAAACGCGTTATTTAAACAATATAGGAAGGTAATTCAATGGGTTTAAATTTTAGTGAGTTTATAAAAAAAAATATATCTGATTTAGGCTATATGCCAACTATCAACTTGATCCATTCAGTAATAACTTAAATATGAATTAAAAACAAAATAAATCATCTCCTTAACTTTTCTAATGTTGTCTCTGGACACCTTATATTTTTTTTATAAATCAATTCATTATATTTTAAAACATTATATCGTATATGTTTAGAAAATTTTAGTTCAGGTTAGTTCAGGTTAGTTCAGGATAAAACATTATATCGTATATGTTTAGAAAATTTTAGTTCAAAGTTAGAGCATTTTGTAAGTAGCTTTCGACAAATTATGCTTAAATGAGTGGCTAAATCAAAGAGTTACAAATATTCAAAATCTAGAAGTTATTTCAACTTTTAAATATCGATTATATAACATTATAAGCATTAAAAAAACAAATAACGTATAATTGCCTTTTTTAGGTAAATGGCCCGTTGCAAAATCTAGACGAATTTTCATATGATTTTGGATGTAGTGAAGGCTCGTATATGAATCCCCATGTTAAATGTCATATTTGGTAAAAACATTGTTTTTGTAAAAAGTTTTTAATAAAATTTCTGATATATTATGTATTTACATTTGGCAGCCCTATAACTTAGTAGACGCAATAAATCGGTTCTAGGGTTTCCTGGCATGGAGGGTCCAGGAGGACTGGCAACGTCGCATATGCTAATTTTTTAATTAATTAACAAGAATCGACTTAATCTGACCCCGTTTTCCCTTTAAACAAAGGCGTTAATGACCGCGATACTGTTTTAAGGGTTATTCCTGTTGTTTTGAATGAATTAACTTAATTAATTACTCCGTATTAAAGGGAATAAAACGAGGATATAGCGACATGGTCCTCCGGGGGACTTTTTTGTCAAATCTGTCACTACCTGCTTTCTTTTATCAAAGTGAAGGGTTCTATTATATTTCCGCAACCATCTTTGAAGATACTTGTTATACCTGCTTTTGATCGCCCGGCAGATGTATCTTTCTATTAGGTGTGAAGGATTAGAAATTGAAAAGAGGTAAAGTATATGTATATGATTGATGAATTTGGGTTGGGTATATATATATATATATATATATATATATATATATATATATATATATATATATATATATTTATATATATACAGATATACCTTTATTGAAATCTTTTTGTTTTTTTATCTCAATTCAAGTAATATTTCGAATATTGTGTCGAATTTCCGGACCCATCATTTTCTAGACATATCTTTACCTGGTTTTGACCGCCCAGCAGATGTGTTATTACCTGTATTTTTATTAAGTATGAATGGTTAGAATTTGAAAAGAGGTAAAATATGATCATTGTGCTGGCTGCTACGTTTGGATTTTACTGTCATTTTAAATGATATTTTAAATAATGCACGTTTTTGGCCAAAATAGATCTTTAGAGGATTGTTAATGGATTTCCGCAATATCTATACCTATTGCCTACATCCGTTTTAAAAGAGCTTTTGTAATCTTTAAGTTATTTACGGGCACTTCTTTTTCTAGAAACATGTAAATTATTTCTGTCTGTCTGCCGGCTTTAGAACCAACAAAATCGATGGTAAGGTATGCAGAGTAAAAGTTCAAGCTATTCGATGGAGTGGCCATTTCCGCTTTATATAACACCGCCTCGAACATGATGAAGGTGTTAAACTTGTGAATACTACTTCTTTCAGGGATCGCCCTGACTGGTACTTATAATCTTATAAACGTAAAATTATTTTTGAGACATTTTCAAGAAATATTAATCCAGTTTTTAGAAGAAAATATGTTAAGTCATCAGAATATCAAGATTAGTATATAGCTATTCGATCGCTTTATTCTACAATCTAAAGAAGCAATGAAGGTTAAGTGTTTTAACACCAAGTTTCAAATGGCTAGCAAAAATACAGATTTATTAGAGTTATTTGGGCAATATATCACCATATTGTAAAAAAAGCTGGCGAATTTCAGCAGAAAGAAAGTGATATGTATTTTATTGTATTATTTTTACAAAAGTCCTATATTTGTTCGGATACTATTTTTTCCAAAGTACTATATTTGTTTTTATATATATTATTGTTACAAAAACGCGCTACATTTATTCTTAATTTTCTTTCAGGATAGTCACAGCAGCACCTACTATATTTAGAACTAAGTATTAATAAGCACAACTCCATGAAAATATCCTCGTATATCTCATTACCTAAGGAAATCAAGTTGAAAAAAGTCGTTTTAAACATATAAAACGCAGATAACAAATATTTTACATGATCTGTCTTGGCTGAATTAGATCCACTCGCTTACACTAACATATCTAGGAGAGTAACCAACTACCTATTATTTAAGAAAGAATTAGACCTTGCAAGTATAGATAATTCTCTTATGAAATTTGTTGACATTCCAAGGTTTGAACAACTCAATATTTCTATCACCGTACATGGGCTTAACAGAGAGATTCAAAATTTTAAAGAATATGCAAGAATAATTATTTAAATTTAAAGATTTCGAAAAGAAATTCAAGGTACCTTTTGTTGTACATACCGATTTTGAAACTGTTATTGAACCAATTGTGATGGAGGAAAATGAGTTAGATCCAAATGAATCCTACAATAGTAGAACACATACTCTTTTGCCAACTATATTAAATGTTCTTTTGATGACTCACAATCTGTTTTTCAGAGTTATAGGTATGTAGATGCTAGTGATAAGTTTATAAGCTTATTGGAGAACAATTGCAAACGGCTTTATAATAAATTTGTAAAAATCGTAAACCTATGATTTCCCTAACGACAGAAAAACAGACCGCGTTCAATGTGGCTACAATCTGCCATATTTCCGTCTGTCGTTTGACAAGTAGGTTCCAAGGAGCTACTCACTCCAACTGTAACATAAACTTAAAAGTTCCAAAATATATACCAAACAGTTGGCTACCGAAAACCAAAAGTCGGATGTTGTCGCTAAAAATAAAGAACATTACATCACGTTTACTAAACTTTATTTCGTTGATAACATCAAAATGGAAAAAAATCGAGAACAAAAGGTATCTCTAAAACTACAATTTTTAGATTAATTTCCTTTTATGCCCAGCAGACTGAATAAACTTAGCCAAAATTTAAAACCGGAACAATGTCGTCAATTTCAGTTAATTCGACAGAAGGGCGTTTATCTATATTTGCAAATTGACTCATTTTCAAAATGACATGATACAAAACTGCCATCACGTGAGAAATTTTACAATACACTTAAAAAAGAGCGTATAACGCCTAAAGATTACGAGTGTTCTCAGAATGAATGGAATTTGTTTCAGTGCGAATCTTTAGACTCTTTAGAACCTTCAGATATTTACTTAAAATCCAACGGTTTATTTTTCAGCTAATGTTTTTGAGAATTTCAGACAAATGTGTCTCGAAACCGATAGATTAGATGTTGCATGTTTCTATGCAAACCTAGGCTTAGCATTTTCTTGTATGCTTAAAAGCAGCGATGTAGGGTGAGCTACTAACGCGGTATTCGCAGTAGAATCAGTCAGTGTTGCGGAAGGAAAGCAGAAGCAAATAATAAGTTTTTCCACATTGTAATGCTTCAAAACTTCTTACACTATGTATTTAGATGTAACCAAATTATATGGAGCAGCTATGTCACAATATTTACCAAATGGTAATTTCAAGTGAGTGGTGAGGGTGATATTCAAAATTTCGATTATATATCTATCGCGAAAAATTCTTCGACCCGGTACATTTTAGAAGTTGATTTGGAAAACCACAAAAAATTGCATTACTTACACAATGAACTACCTTTTTGTCCACAGTTTATCGCTTTGCCAGAGTCAGAAACCAATATTACAAAATTAATTTAAAATTTGCTTAAAAAGAAAAAATACATTATTCAATATCAAAAATTACAACCAGCTGTAAGTCATGATCTCAAACCAGTTAAAATTCACCGCATACCTTCTTTCGATCAATCCCCCTGCCTTAAACCATACATCGACTTAAACACAGCAAAAAGAAACACCGTTCAAAATAAATTCAAAAAAGATTTTTATAAACCTATGAGCCATGCTGTATTCGAAAAAAACAATGGAAACGTTAAGAAAAGGATAGATGTAAAATTGGTTACCCATTAGGAAAATATTGGCAGTAGATTAGAGGCTGAAGCGTTGATTGTAAAAATTGTAGTATTTTTAGCGAAAATCCATCCAGATGCAAAAACAAAAAATGATGTATAATAAACTCATCTATTCTAGTTTTTCAGTCTTGGATGTATACAAAACGATTATGTGTGATTTTTTGTACGCGTATATTAAACCTAAATAAGGCAACAATGCAATTCTGCTGTATACTGATACAGACTCCTCAATTTTACATGTTAAAACAGACAATTTTTATAATGAGTGAAAATTTATACAAATTCGATACGTTTAATTACTTTGAAAATAACCAAGATGGTATTTCCGTAAACTAATCAGTTTTAGGTAAAATGAAAGAGAAGTATACTGCAAAAATTGTGTAGGAATTTTATTTAACAGGAGCGAAGGCATATTGTGTCAAAGCAGATGGAGAGTTAACGAAAAAGCAAAGGTGTGCCCGACTTTGTCACCAAAAAAGAACTTCAACTTGAAGATTTCAAATTAGCGGTTGACGTAGAGGGTACAAAAATATATGGCGAGATGTCAACTTTCCGTTCACATTTACAAGATATGTATGGCGAACTTAAAAATAAGATAGGTTTATCTTATGCGGAAGATAATCGCTATCTTATACCTGAGTCCGAGTACACGCTTGCTTGGTTTGGCTTTGTATGAAGAACCATAGGAGAATTAAAGCTATCCATATAAAACATGTTTTATGTTTTCACAGGGTTATGATGATATTTAATTATTTTACGAAATCAACTTAATTTATTGACATAAGTTTATTGGGTTTAAGATAGTTTAGATATTTTTTGATTTTTATTAATGTATTTTATGGATATCAAATCAATTTCGAACATCGAAGGTATGAAAATGTTACTTTAACCGATTTTTTAACATCACCTACCTTTTTCATTAATTATTTCGGCAAAAATCTTTGGTATTATTCGAAAAATTATAACATTTAATTATTTCCTACTTTTTTGTAATCGATTGACAATCAATTATCCATTAATTGACCTAAAGTAACCTCAAATATAGTTACCTGACAGTAGTCGGAATGGACAGTGAAAAATGGTGAAACGAAAGGAAATATCTATAGAAAAAGAGCTCTGATCATTATTTTGCGAAAATAAGGTTATTCATACCGAGACATCGCTGAAATATTGAAGGTTTCTTTGGGTGCAGTGCAAAAAGAAATAGCACGTAATCGAGATACTGACGTAAATACTGATAGAAAAAGGTCCCTTTGGCCACGAAAAATGAGTCAGTGACTAGACAACAAGATATATGCCATTAGAAAAGCCGATCCATTCAAAACCGCGCCTAATATTCGTGCCAAAATCAATGAATATTTGGATTCACCACTTTCTCTGACTACAGTCAGATGCCGACTCCGGGAAAAATATATGCTCGAATATAAAACTATTAAAAAACCTTCCTCGTCTGGCAAACAAGCAAAAGAGATTGAATTTTGCTAGAGAGCTTGTTCACTGGACCATTGATAAGTAGAAATGCGTTTTGTAGAGTGACGAGTCGAAGTTTGAAGTTTTTGGGGAGTCATCGACGACAATACGTTCTCTGATAAGTCAATGAAAGATACAAACGCCAGTGTATTTTGCCTACTGTAAAACGTGGGGGTGACTCAGTGATGATATGGAGCTGCTTCAGTCATGCAGGTGTTCGTAAGCTGGTGAAAATCAAAGGAATCATGAAAAAAGAGCAATACTACACTATATTGCCACGCCACACACTCCCGTCTGGCACTGAATTTATCGGTCGTAATTTCATTTTCTCACACGAAAATGACGCCAAACATACTTCTCACTATTAAACTGATTATTTAGAGCGGGAACGAATGGACGGTGTACTTCAAATATTGAAATGACTGTCTTAATCTTCCGATTTGAATCCCATTAAAGCTGCTGTGGGGTGAACTTGACACTCGCCGGCAAGATTTAAAACCAACTAGCCTTATTAGTTGCAGAGGATTGCTTAAAAGAGACGTGGGACAACATGCCACCACAAACATTACCAAAACTTGTTGAATGAATGCCAAAAATCTGTGCCGAAATCATTAAAGCAAAAGGTGGTCCTTTTCAAGAAAATCAGTTGAACTAACATTTTCATATCTTTGATGTTCGAAATTGATTTGAATCCTATAAAATAAAATGCGTAAACTATGTTCAACACAATGAACTTATGTGAATAAAGTAAGTTGATTTTTGTAAACAAAAAAAAACTAAAAAAATGTTTTGTCTTTTGGTATATTCAAATTTCTGGCCTCTACTATATATGAACCTACATATTGTTATATACTTTACATATTATTTCTATCATTGTAATAAACATTGTCTGTTTTGTTTTGATGACAATTTATGTCATACAATTTATATACATGTTGATAAAATTACTTCAGCATATTCTCGCACCAGAGAAACAAGTATGAATTCTTCATATCATGGAGTGTTAAACTTCTTTCTTCTTCAGGGTAGCTAAGTCCTAATTTATAACATCCAACCAAAATATTTACACCAGGCTAATGTTTGTTTAGATATTCGAAAAGACTTAAAAATTCCTCATAATCTTTATGAGAAAAACAAATCTTTTCAAAATCCACAGTTTTCAATAAAACTTGCTGCTCGTTCGACCCTATAATGCCATGAATTTTTTAAACTTCAGATTGATTAATGTTTACTGCTGCTGGGTTTTCAAATTTCGATTTCGATGCAAACACTTTATCCCAAGGTGGTTCCATACTCAGATACTTAAATGAATTAAACAGCATTCTCTTGGTAGTAAAAAATTCCAAATCATTTTTTAAATTTCAAATGATTTCCAATTTTTAGTAATACACTATTCATAATTTCAAAAAAATTAACCGTGAACTACCTAAAAATTTGTGTATATATATTTGATATTTTACATGCGTAGACTAAGAAATTAAATGTCTGATCTTGTAAAAGACTCAATGGAAAAAGTTCAATCCTATTTCTCTCTGCTTCGTAAAATTATTAATTTTTACACGCGGAATGAAGCGTGTGAAAAGGTAGTAGATATGTCTCTACATGTTTAGAAAGAACCATATCAAGTTCTATAAATACATACTGTATACTTTAATTTTTAAGATCTAATTATTACAATGTTTTATATGCTATTGCTAAAAATAGTTGATGAAAATAAGAATACATCTACGTTTATATAGAACTGGAATTATTTTTACCCGAATTTTTTTTGGCTTAATATAACTAAATAGAAAATATGTACGAGACACACATACATGGTTTTCTATCTGTCTATTCTATAAATAAAAGACATTTTCAAGTTTAAAGTTGTTTTATTCATTCATTCACAATACTACTATATTATTAGAATAGAAATTTAGAAGTCATTTGGATGCAAAAAACATTAAAAGTGGAATTTAATAAAGCTATCTATACAAGTTTTCAATGCTGAATATATTAAAAACTAACATGTATGGCTTTCTGTTCGAAAATATTAAGTCTAGATATGACAACCACACAACTTTACTTTACACTGACATTGATTCGTTAATTTTACATGTTTAAACTAAAAGTTTCTATAATGACACTTGTGAGAATTTACACAAATTTGATAGTCATCTTTTAAAAGTCTCATTTGCTAACCACAAGGTATTAGTGATCTTACATATTCATACTTACATAACCTGAACCAACCCAAACTAACATAAACTAACCCGAACTAACCTGAACTACTATTGCAAGGTTTAATGTGATGTTGCTAAAATATTTAATGGTAAACTCACTTTTATATAGGAATAATCTAATGTAACATTGAAAGGATTATTACCTATATAATTAAATAAAACCAAATTATAGACCAAACATACATGCATGATTTCCATTTGCTTTTTTTTTCAATAAATAAAAGAAAATTTAAATTTAAAATTACTTTATTCATCCATAAAAAAAATTTCATACATGTACTATACATTAGAACGTGCGCTCGCAGAAGCTGATTCGGAATGACAAAAACATTTAGGAGTTGTTTTAAGAGGGGCGTTTAATAAAAACCGCTGTATAGACCCTCGCGTCTCGCTGGTCTTTGCAAAAACGGCTAACTTTGAGGATAATTAGAAAACATTTTTCGAAAGATGAAACTTTAGGCTAAAACCTAAGCTATTTTTCATGCCGAAATATTTCAGAATAACCACGTTATCAATAAATAAAAGTAACAACAATTTGCAACTTTGCGTCACAGATTGTGATAAAAAATGACTTAACATTTCAATTACGTATCCCTAAATATATTCACGAAATTTCACGTCTCAAAATACCTTATTATGGGCAGTAAGCTTTCCCAATTGAAATATTTATCAGCTGTAAACATTTTTCCGCCATATTAGACTGTCCATAAAAAACTAAAATGTTCAGCTTCTAGCTCGCAGAGAGCGCAAAGTGCCGTTGTATGTTTGGTTGCCTGCACATCGCAAACTTTTTAGCAACGACCTTGGTAAAGAAAAATTGACTTATACAGTGTACCAAATACAAGTATTATTATTTCGTTTTATACGTTAGGGTTAATGTTTGGGTTTTTATTGATCGTCTATTAATAACGGTAAATATATTACTCTACTAGAAACCTCGACAACTTAAAAAACGAATAGGACTAATTAAACACAAACGCATAACTCATCGGGGAATTCAGTTTTTTCCTCTACAGAGGTTTTAATGGCGGTAATAATAAATACCTTGTGCCACGTGTTTATGGGAAAACAGTTACCTTTCTATAATTTTTCCTCATAGATGGTAAACATATATATATATATATATATATATATATATATATATATATATATATATATATATATATATATTCGGTGAAATCTCATTCACAATTTTCAAAGCTCGCTGTATGGCATCTGTGGGCCCACAGACATAAGGTAATTTTAATAAAAACTACAATAAAATATGTAAGGTATGCTTTATTATACTTAAATATTAATCAAACCTTAGACTAACATTTAGTCAAATATATTTAGTACAAATAAAAAAAAATAAGTTTTTCGTTACATTTCTTGCTTCACCAAAATGGCCACTCTTATTCTTAATTGTTCAAAAATTTTACTTATTCTTTTGATCAATTTTGTAAATTTTACTTCAATTTCTTTTTCAATAATTACAATGAATAGAAAGTCAATTTTACAGATTGTCTTTACTACTTTACATAATATTGTGTAAAATCTAGTCTACGACCCCGTAATAGATGACGAATGTCCAAATTCATTAAAAAAAAAAAGTCATTTTCCTAGATTTCACTTAATCTAAATAATTACCGTATTTTTATAAAAAAAAAAATTTACGTTCCAATATATATATATATATATATATATATATATATATATATATATATATATATATATATATATATATATAAGGTATACCGGGTGTCAACGAATCCATTAGACAAGTCATAATTTCTAGAGTATTATGTGTATCAAAATGAAAATTGGTACAGGTAAATGGTGTGTGAAGGGGAGAGATTTCGCATATTTTCCACTTTCCGGCCACTTCCGGTTTCACCGGAAATAGCCCCGGTTTTGAATTTTTAAATGGAACACCCTGTATATTTTAACATTTTTGGATTTCCGAGACAATTCTAGATCAAAATGTGACATTTTAAAAACTTTTTACGTCTACTTCATTTTTTTAGAGCCACTTTTAAAATTGCATCTAGGTGGTCATGATCGGACGCAAATTAATCTAAGGGCCTTAGGTGATGTCAAAAAAACACAATCGCAAAGTTTTAGTTACTAGTATGAAAGACAGGAATAAGACAAGTTGACAAAATTACGTTTTCATTTCTAACTATTAATTTTCAAATGGCGACCCCTTTTTGATAACTACTTTTCGAAAAAAGCATTCTTTGACGAATCTAACGGTACTAATTTATTTGCGATTGGATTAGACATAAGAACAGAAATTAAATATTATTAAGCGAAATACTGGATAATTTATTTACTTATGACAAGTGCGCCATGGACAGCCATGATGCATAATAATTTGCAACTGTTTTTATCAAGTCTTCTTTGGAAAACAAAGCACTCACTTAACTAGATAATGACAGTGACATACGCTCTAAGAACAGACGTAAAAGTTTTTTTCACTTTGAGTATACATTATTTTAACGAAAATTTAAACTAAACTTAACGAAAATTAAGAAACTTTTACGTCTGTTCTTAGAGCGTATGTCACTGTCATTATCTACTTAAGTGAGTGCTTTGTTTTCCAAAGAAGACTTGATAAAAACAGTTGCAAATTATTATGCATCATGGCTGTTCATGGCGCACTTGTCATAAGTAAATAAATTATCCAGTATTTTGCTTAATAATATTTAATTTCTGTTCTTATATCTAATCCAATCACAAATAAATTAGTACCGTTAAATTCGTCAAAGAATGCTTTTTTCGAAAAGTAGTTGTCAAAAAGGGGTCGCCATTTGAAAATTAATAGTTAGAAATGAAAACGTAATTTTGTCAACTTGTCTTATTCCTGTCTTTCATACTAGTAACTAAAACTTTGCGATTGTATTTTTTTGACATTACCTAAGGCCCTTAGATTAGTTTGCGTCCGATCATGGCCACCTAGATGCAATTTTAAAAGTGGCTCTAAAAAAATGAAGTAGACGTAAAAAGTTTTTAAAATGTCACATTTTGATCTAGAATTGTCTCAGAAATCCAAAAATGTTAAAATATACAGGGTGTTCCATTTAAAAATTCAAAACCGGGGCCATTTCCGGTGAAACCGGAAGTGGCCGGAAAGTGGAAAATATGCGAAAACTCTCCCCTTTACACACCATTTACTTGTACCAATTCTCATTTTGATACACATAATACTCTAGAAATTATGACTTGTCTAATAGATTCGTTGACACCCGGTATATGTGTGTGTGTGTGTGACGAAAATGATGTCTAAAAAATATGTTATATTATGTTGAAATACTTAATTGCACAGCAGACTTACAGACTTATATTATAATGTAGTTATAAAGTTGTTTTGGCGCAAAACTTATTACAAAAAAGTCTGTAATAACTGTAAGACAAAGGTTTCCAATGCAACCCTAAGGGAAAATAAACAAATTATGATTAATAATAACAACCCTTATTTCTAATCATGTTACAAGACATTTTACGTGGGAAATACAAATAACGTAAAATAAAACAATCACAAAATAAAAATTATATCCTAATCTCTAACATTGTCCTTAATGCAATATAGTTGTAAATTTATTAACAATATTTTAAGTGTTTTTCAAATATATTTCACTGTTTATCAACTGTAACTCGTTAGGAAGGTTAATAAACATTTTTACATATTTAAAGTTAGTCTACGAATGGGTAGTTATTGCACCTCTTATTTTATATTGATTGAAAACTGATACTTCAGATATATTTATGTTTAAAAAAAAGAACATTTATATGCATTTTTACTAAAACTTTTAAAAAAAATTGCCAGAATGTTTCACATTCAGTTTCTTCTTAGGACAATTTTATAATGATATTCAAATGTAATATGGATTATAAAATTAGTAAATTTGATATTTTTATTTGTTAATAAATTTCATTCTATTTCACAAGTACAGCAATAGTTTTTTCCATACCATAGATAGTGACACAGCCCTAAAAAAACTTCATACAAGTGCTATAAAGAACTATCAAATCTTTATATTTTTAACCTTAATGTATCGTAAAAACACCCTACATTTTATAAAAGGAAATATATTTATTTATAGTTATTTTTAATTAAAAACATAAAATTAATCATAATTATAGCAATATATTGTGATGAGTTTTCCATTTTTTTTTCAATTTTGAAAAATTTTCACAATGTCAACTAAAATTTTTCTGGGCCCGTTACTGTTTTTTTGTGCTAATATGAAATGTTTTTATGGTTTTATAAGAACATTTATAAAACAAATTATGGAACCTGACGAGGGTCAAAAGTCAATGTTTAAAAAAATTTTTTAAAGTCTACGAGATATCTGGGACTTTATGTTTTACAAGAATTTCTGAGACTTTACTATGATTTCAAACAAAGATTTAATATTATTTCAAACTTTACTATTTTTCTGTGCTAAAGCTACTATATGGCAATATATATCTCAAAGAAGATGTGGAGTATTTTTTCCACATTTCAAAATAAGTTGTAACCGTGTTTGCAATAAACTTATTCTTTTCTTAACATGGAATAAAAGCTTACAGAAGTTACTTATATAAATGCATATGACATTATAGACCAATAAGAACTAAATGTGAAAATGTATTACAGAATCATATTAAGCCTACTTAAACATAAGATATAAATTCATTTAATACACCAACGTAAAAACTTATTTCAAAATTGTAAGAAAATGTCATATACCTTTTTTAATATCTTAAGAGATTCACAGTTTTACTAATTATTCATAAAGTAATTACTAATGTAACCTAACTTGGTGTTTTAAAATTCACTGTTCAGTAACTTAAAAAATATATATATTTACTGCGAGATATTGTTGTATTTACTTTGAGCAAAATATTACTTGTTGTCAATTGAACCAGTGTTAAATTATTTTTTTCAAGTTGTTAAATATTACAGTTGGATAATTTATGGCTTCAAAATAAATTTTCAAATTGACACAAAAAAATAATTGTTACGTTGTTTGTGCGAATATACTTTCACATTGTTTAGGTCTATAAAATGGGTTACATATAACACATATTGAATAAATTAAACATGGCAATTTCCAATTTATCTCCATCATATAGCAGATCGTTTTTTTGCCTGAAAATCACGAATGGCTTGTTATATTGTTCCTTGGATTTCAGACCTTTGCCTAGGTTATTTCGGACAATTTCGGACACGATACATTCTTTATAAAATTAAATTAGTTTTTTTCTTTCTATGTGTACTTCAATGCTGTCATTAATGCACACAACAAAGTACCATTTTGTCTTTTTGGGTGATATTTAGTTGATCTTGAATCTAAAAATAATAAAGAGTACTTGAATATAAAATATTACAGAATGCAAATTAAAAATAAGCAGTTTTCCATTTCACTGGAATTATTTTTTAAATTCACAAAGCTCTGAATGAGCATAATAATAATTTACAGATAAGATCAATAATTTCCACTCACAGGCAGCAAACAAACAAGTTTCAAATAGGTATAGTATCTGTAATATATGGTTAAATAACTAACCTGGTAATAATAAATATGATTTCCACTAAGCCTAATCTGGTCTTGATAGTTTATGACACAAATTTTTGGCTTTTATCGGTCTACAATATTCTCCATAGTTGTAAGATCTAGCTTTGAAGCTGAAAATAAATATTTCACTTCAACGAGAGCATCCTCAGACTCAATAACATCTAAAAAAAAATTAAGAGGAAAATTAGAAAAAAATTACTATTTTAATTTTTTTACAAACACGAACATTAAGCCTTTTTACTCTTTTGCATATAAAATGAGTTATAATATGTAAGAGAAACCTAATTTAATTTTATGATTTTTTTTTGGTAATCTACAAAACAAATTTTTTATATAACATAGAGTAATGTAATGATTGTTATAAATACAGGGCTACAGTTAAAACATCATCTTTATCATATACTCAAATCCAATATTTTAGTGTGACTAGCCTGAGTAGTTAATTTTATATTTCCGTTACATATGGTGCCAATAAATTTCGAAATATAATTATTTAGATTAAGTGAAATGTACGAAAACGATGTTTTTTTTTTTCTAAAAAAAAATTATACACTTACCCCCCATTTCTAGTTCGTAGAACACGATTCTGGTCTTGACTTTGTACTATTCGTCCTGTTTCTCGGAAAATACAGAATATCATATGTCACTTTAGGTTTAATTTATTGCAGTAAATATGTACTTAAAATTTTGTTACATCCACAAATTTCACACTAATAGAAGCTTCTGTATTACATACAATTTCAAAAATTTGCACTTCTTGTATCGAAAAGATGAAGAAAAGCAACCAAAAAAAAATTATCTGTTTCATCATCAGTGATAAGAGTTGTTTGGAATTGGGAATATTTGGCGTTTTTAGTAATAATTCATCAATTAATAGCCTTTACGAAACTTATTTTTATCTTTTCATTGAAAATGCATGTTTTTCTAAATTTGTGTAAAAATAGCTGGAATATAATTTATTTAGAAATAAAAGTGACTTCATGTGAAGTGAAACATGTTTTTTTTGTGTTTTCCTGCAATGTGGGGATAAATAATGCAAAACCAAGGCCAGAATCGTGTTCTACGACCTCGAAATGGGGGTAAACTATCGGAATTTTTACAAAAAAAAATGTTTTCCTAGATATCACTTATTCAAAATAATTTCCAAAATGACTTGCAGAGAACAAAACAATCTGAAAATATTTAGGCATCTATAATTTTTTTTCCACCTTTTACATATCTAGAAAAAAATAAATTATTATTGTACTTACGGATTGTTTTCCTTTATCCGAGCTCACTTTAGACTCGAGCCTCTTTTAGTTATTTACAAGTTCTTGATTTCGGCATCTTAAAATAAATAACTTAAAACACAGATACAAAAATCACACTACTTCCACTACGAACCAAAGCACCGGTAACGATAGTTATTATCGAAATATCACCCAAATCCATTGAAAATAAATTCCGCTGGGTCGCAAAATAGTGTCTTTATCCGGTTAACCGGGTGCGACGTAAGGGGTTAGTCCAATGAATGCCAAGTGCCGAACATTTACGAGGAAATATTGTGAAGGTCAAACATAATAAAAGAACAAGGGTTACTAAATAAAGCTTTTTATTTTATCATTTATTTGTAAGATGCTGTTTGTCATTAATAAAATTTTTAATGTTACTTTTGGCAATGAGACTATAATATAATATATCATATAGTTCTAAAGCTTTAATTATGTTTTAAATAAAGTATAAATTCATTATAAAATTTGTGGCGCCATTCTTTTTCATTTTTTTATTGGTACACTGTGGAATGAGGGGAAAAAATTATAATACTTCACACAAGATATAACGCCACCTATCAAGATTAAGCAGAAATAAGGTAACATGACCGGTACAAAAAGTTTCTTGTTTAAGAAAAATTATATTACTAAAATATTACACTGAGCGTCATCTATAATAAAAAAAATAAAGAAATTTTGCCGATTTGCGCTTGTGCGAAAGTGATATTTTTCACGTGTAAACCCTCCTCTTAACCGAAACTGGTTACTCTTCCATTTCAATTACAGGTTTGTAATAGTATTCTCTGATATAATTGGCTTTCTCTTTTCTTTTACATAAACCAATTGGTCTTTCTCTGTTAAGTTCTTGACTATGGAGCGAAAATTATGAAGACGAGTATATCCTGTATTCCAATGCATGCCATTGCATAGGATTTCATTAACCACTAGACTTGCTGGTATGTTTCTAGTGTCAGAATTTGCATAGGATAGGGTGGTTTAAAAACATAATGACTGATTATCCATCAAAAACTGCTAGTTCTGCTTAAATGCCCGTATATTTAAAACTATCCTAATTTTTAAATAGGCCAAAACCCTTTTAATCAAAAATTATTTTTGTATTATCCCCAATAACATTTTTTGTATGCTTTTAAAATCCCTCTATTTCTCTCTCTGTATTTCGAGCTTAACTTTAGATGTAATGCCTTAGTTTATTCGAGTATATCCCATAATGGATAAAACTTCAAAATCCATGGTAAATACTCTACTCCTATATTTCCAACATTATGGAACATCTTTTAAGAAATCCATCGTGATTTTGGTAGAGAATTTAATAATCAATTAACCTCCTTAATCGACTACTCAAGTAATCTTTATAATATAAAAATAACTTTCTCTAGTGTAAACCACCCGTAATGGAATTGGAGAGTTGATGAAAAAGCCAAAGGTGTGCCCGACTACGTCACCAAGAAAGAATTTCATCTCTAAGATTACAAATTAGCGGTTGACGTACAGGGTACAAAAATATATCGCGAGATGTCAACTTTTTGTTAACATTACACGGTATCTATGTCGAATTTAAATCTAAGATAGCTTTATCTTGCTTGGGGTCATCGTGATTTGGCTGCGTATTTACTTTTGATGTGACACCATCAAAGTCTCCGCAGCAACTAAGGCATTACATGTAATGCCTTAGTTGCTGCGGAGACTTTGATGGTGTCACATCAAAAGTAAATACGCAGCCAAATCACGATGACCCCAAGCAAGATAAAGCTATCTTAGATTTAAATTCGACATAGATACCGTGTAATGTTAACAAAAAGTTGACATCTCGCGATATATTTTTGTACCCTGTACGTCAACCGCTAATTTGTAATCTTAGAGATGAAATTCTTTCTTGGTGACGTAGTCGGGCACACCTTTGGCTTTTTCATCAACTCTCCAATTCCATTACGGGTGGTTTACCCTAGAGAAAGTTATTTTTATATTATAAAGATTACTTGAGTAGTCGATTAAGGAGGTTAATTGATTATTAAATTCTCTACCAAAATCACGATGGATTTCTTAAAAGATGTTCCATAATGTTGGAAATATAGGAGTAGAGTATTTACCATGGATTTTGAAGTTTTATCCATTATGGGATATACTCGAATAAACTTAGTTCGTCCCTTATGGTGAGAATATAAGTTTTCTGTGGTATTTCCATGTCAACGTTTATTCTTTCAAAAGGTGTATTTGGACTTTCGGTAATTACTATAGGATTATCTAAGTTCTTCCTTGGAGTTTATTTTTTCTTGCAGATTTCGCACTTTTTTATGTAGTTTTCTACATCTGAACTTAATCCTGACCATTGAAATGTATTTTTCTTTGATTCTTCTTATTGTTTTGTTTACTCCTCCATGGAAGTTTCTTTTTCCTGAATGGTATTCTTCCATTGTAATTGGGATTTCATCTTTTTGAGGATTTGTAACAATGTTTAGCAAATTACTAGTTTTAAGTCTTTTTCCGCAAAAATAAAACGTAGGATTTCTATAATTGGCAAATTTCCATTATTTTCAAAGTAATAAGTTTTTGAATCATCAATTATAATTTTAAATAGAGTTGGGACTGCATCTTCATTTTTGAAGCATTATGTAGCTAAATAAAACTTTAATTTTTACACTGTTTTTGAGTTTAAAATATTAATTTTGTCATCGTCAAATTGAAGATGGTTTTCGTGAAAATCTACGATTATTTTATAATGAAGGTCTTGCAATCTTGCTGCAAGATAACAATTATATTTTTATGGTCTTTATCAAGCAACTCATCTGAGTATCTAATTCTTGAGTAGTCGATTAAGGAGGTTGTTTGATAAAGATCTACGAATTTTTTAAATTAATTTTCCATTGTTTGAAGTGAAATTAACATAGTGTCGTCATTATAATTTTCTAAATCAAAACACCAGATTGTTGTTTTTCGTTTATGGTACATGTCCTTTGAATGTCGTTTATTTTGATTCTGCTAACAGCATCTGCATTTTTATTTATTCTTCCTTTATATAAAATGTCGTAATCGTACTCTAATTTTAGTCTCCATCTTGCTAATCTTGAGCATGAGTCTTCGAAAATAGACAAGTTAATGGTCTATGATTAGTTATTAGTTTAAATTTTCTTCCAAATAGATATAATCCAAAATATTTAACTGTTCATACGATTGCTAATAATTCCTATCCTATTACACTGTATTTTGTATCTTCTGGACTTAGAGTTCTAGATGCAAAAGAGACAGGAAGGTCTTTTCCTATCGGGTCTAGGGATAAAGTTCCTCTAATTACATATATTGATGCGTCTGTAGTTAAATTAAATGGTTCTTCAAAATTTATATATAAATTAAAATTGGTTCTGTGGTCAGTTTTTCTTTTAATTTGTTGAATACGTCGTAACATTGCTAATCAGAATTGAAAAATATATATATTTTTTAAAAGGATTTGTTCATGGTTTTAAAGTTTTTAGCTTAATTCGGTATACATCTTCGATAATATCCTGATAGTTCGAAGAATGATCTTACTTCTTTAGTATTTTTAGGATTGGAAATTCTTGAATCGCTTTAATTTTGTCTGGATTAGGTTTTATTCCGTCTTTAGTGAGTAAATGTCTTGAGTCTTTCCTGAGAAATTCACATTCATTTGGTTGAATTTTTAAAATTGCTTTTCTTTTAGTGTAGTCATATGTTCATGAGTAGTCCTGCTGTATATTATTGTCGTCCATATATACTGCACATTTTTCATTTTGGATATCCATGAGAATGTTCTCCATCACTCTCTGGAATGCGGTTGGTGGAATCCTGGTGCCTCATCTAGTGTTGTGCAGTACTGACAATGTCTTAATTATGGATTTAATAGATCAAATAAGTAGTGTATATAGGGGGCTACCACTTCACCCTCCCCACCACTTTTTTAATTGGTCAGAAATGACCTTGTTTCTGATTGGCTGCCATAATTCGCTCACTATTTCGATTGGTTACGTAAACTCCGCCTATTTTTGCTCGACCTCTTACCTCCTTTCTATCCACCACAGCAGTGGAGGAGAGCTGGTATCTTAAACGATCGAATCTGAGTGAGTTACATTCATTCGGTCGTGATGTCTAGTAGTGAACTAACAAAACAACAAATTATTGAAAGTGTAGATCAAGTGATTATTTCATACTAAAATAACCAAAAAAATCTTGTTGATTTTGAAGAACGGGACTTGGCTTTCTTTCCCATCAACTATTTGAAAACATTCGTCGATTCACTCAGTTTACAACAAATTTGGAATAGGTAACCGGTACATTACAGAAGTGATGGGGAATTACAGTTAAATTTACCGTGTTTTAAACACCATCCATTATACCAAAATCACGTCCACCATTGCCAATAAAAAAGTGCTTCAAAATTACAAAAAAGCGTTAACAAGTGAGTCGGGCTTCTTACATTCAGTTCATCGGACAGTCTTCGAAATGGATCAGATACAAGTATTTTTAGATTTCGCTTGTGATGAAACTATCCAGTCAATGTATAAAGATGAAACTACTCATTTTAACTGGGCTGGAAGAGGAAAGTTTCAAGCAAGACAAGATTCCCTAATGACGACTGATCGAAATAACTTCGAAGACGACGATGAAAATGATGATGATGGGATTGAAGATAATGGTGTTCAAAACGAGTGCGGAGAAGAAAGCTTAGTGAAAGTGATACAAATAGATGCAAGTGAAGCATTGATATCTAATCTAAACCTTACTCGAGAAGTATGCGTTTTTCAATGCTACTATGTACATCCTCTAAATTGCCGAAATGGGAAACAAGACTTTGTAAATAGTAGTTATAAATGATCCTTTATATGATGTGAAAAAGATCTGCAATGCAACACTTGTGAAAATGATTTATTTATAACAACTCCTTCACAAGCATGTATAATATGTAACAAATCAGAAATAAAGAATATGCACAACCATCTTACCGAATTAAATTTTAAATGAATTTATTTCACTTGCATTTATTCACAACTATAGGTTTTTTTTAATATAAATTTGACTTTAAAATATCATATCGAACATTTTCGAAGAGTTTATGATTTTGTTCTTCTAAGTTAAATAAATATAAGAAAACTATGTAAATAATTATAAGAAAATCATATCAATAAATAGGAATTTGTATATATTAAGATTCAAAGAATTTATGATTTTGTTCTTCCAGTGTAGAAACTTCTTTCTAAATAATATACACACCATATCGATAACCGAATTTTAAATAAATGAATTTGATACTTCACTTGAATTTATTCATGCACCCTAGTAGTTTTTTAATATTAAATTTAAAATATCAACTTAGACATTGTGTGCGTTTAAATAAGATTTTAATGTAAGATAGAAAAAACAGTTATGTGTGATTAAAGAAGATTGCCTGATAATAGAATTTATTATTTATTCTTCCAATATAGAATAATTCTTTCAAGGTAACAAACCCTATTTATTACGTTTGTAAATAAAATTATATTCATCCTATTCATAATAATTCTTTTAAGTTGAAAAACTTGGTTATTAGATGTGATTCTCTATAAGAAATCGAAAAAAAATATTTTCTTCAATGATTTATGTTGTTCATTATTCCTGAATCAGAATACTAATATATAATTTATAGTTTATAATTGATAATTTATAAATATTCGAGTTTTTCGTACCATTTTTTCTTGGCGTGATATTTGCATGTCCGGTTCTAGCTCCAAGTTGGTTTGAAACTCAGATGCGTTTACCTTGGCATTCATGTCAGGTTGAAACTAGATCCATACTAGGTTGAAACTTATGGGTGGCTGCCACGACATTCATGTTGTTGAAACTGGTGCGTGACTTACTGTGGATTCATGTTGAGTAGAAACTGATGGGTGACTGGCTCAAGATCTATGTCGGTTGAAACCGAAGAATGACTGGCCCATAATCTCTGTCGGTTAAAACTGATAAGTTACTGGTTCAGAATCTATGTCGGTTGAAATTAACGAGTGACTGGCTCTGGATCCATGCTAGGTTGAAACCGATGTGTGACTGACTCTGGATTCATGCTGGGTTGAAACCAATGCGTGACTGATTCTGGATCCATGCTGGGATGAAACTGATGCGGGATCCATGTCATGTTGAAGCTCATACATCACAGGCTCTAGATCCGTGTCGGATTGGAACTCGAAATTGACTGGCTGTGGACTCAAGCTCAATACCATAGATAGTTATCGTTTATAAATTATAATTTAATTTAATTTATAATTTATAAGCTTTTTACATTTTCTATCATATCGAGTCCTTGGTTCCGGCTCCATCATCGGCTCTATAATTGGCTCCATAATCGGCTCTGGGTTTGTTAAATGCTGTTCCACCAAAGGTTGCTGCTCCATTACCTGGTTTTGATCCCATTGGAAGCTAATGTATTCAAGATCCAGGTTTGGCTGAAACATATTCATGAATGCTTTGTTCGGCAATTCTTGATCTATGATGAATTCTTCTACATATTCAAATTCCTCATTTAAAAATTCAGACTCTGACGGTGGCGGCCACATGACATTTTCATCACAAGTGGGTGTTACGCTTCTATTCAAGTTCTCCATAAGGCTCATTTGATGTTATAGGAAGTTTACAAATTCCTCGAGAGTAAGAAGAATAAAGGTACTCATTTTATAAGACTTGACTGCTAAATTAAAATTAAAGACGCTGCAAAACCGTATATACAATATTCAGGTACCACCTTTCCGTACCACCAGTAGCAAAACCGGTCCGAAGAAGAAGGCAAAGATAGTATAAACTCGAGAGGGGTCGTTGAACGGTCGTATGTTGTTTGTTTTTAAGAAAAAGACAAGTATAGAGGAGAAAAAAAAAGTTGTTTTTTGGAATAATATAAAAAACGAAAAAAAAAAAACATTTTTTATATTATTCCAAAAAACAACTTTTTTTACTCTTCTTCTCTTCTTTACTCGTCTTCTTCTTCAGAACAAAACAACATATGACCGTTTAAC
Organism: Diaprepes abbreviatus; assembly: GCA_034092305.1. Taxonomy (NCBI): domain Eukaryota; kingdom Metazoa; phylum Arthropoda; class Insecta; order Coleoptera; family Curculionidae; genus Diaprepes; species Diaprepes abbreviatus. The sequence continues at coordinate 1,501,724 of JASJET010000261.1, read as the reverse complement.
GGCCTCTCTCGAGTTCACGGTCTAACGATCCCAGTCGTACCATGCAGTGCCACGACGTACCAACCGATAGCAGGGTCTTGGCCGCTTTAAAAGCCGGCCTAGTACGAAGCGTCTCTTCAGTTTACTTCTTGCTATTAGTGTGCATTTTATGCGGGTAGTGGCACATAATATTATCATATACTAATTGTGTTTTGTTATGCCAGTCCTGATTATTATATTATATTTTTAGACACAGCGACATAGTAGTCATTTCTATTCGGTTTGTATTTTTGATTTACTATTTTTTGATTGTCTTTTGGATTTTTTTTCACCTAATATTTCTTTTCATTTTTGATTTTTAAAAACCATTTTAAACAATCTAAGTATATTTTTGATTTTTAATTACTGATTTTGATTTTTAATAACTGATTTTGATATTTTTTAAATTACTCTAAATTTATTTAAAATGTCTGCAATTTTCACCGTAGAGAATGAAAATATTGACCTAACTGCTTTCAATTTAAATGAGGCTTGCCTTGTCCATGATTTTATGTATTGTTCATTTTGCCGGCTAAGCGATAAGGAACTGGAAAATAAATTTAATGAAATTGATATTAATAATAAATTTAATGAAGTTGATATTAACAATAAAGCAGTCAACTCTTACGAAAATGGTACAAGGTGATATTTTGGTAGAGCTCTTAAAAGTTATTGACGAATCTATTATTCCTGAAATTCCTCAGGAACCTCTTGAGACAATTAATTTTGATGATTTAAACAATGATATTGAGGCAAAATTTAATTAATAATTCTGAAATAAATGAGGGTTACGATTTGCAACAACTTTTAAATATATTGGAAGGGAGTGAAATTTCTGAACTATAAGTTTATACTTGATAACGATTAGAGATACAACCTAATCGAAACGTCGTAAAAATAAATAAAATTAAAGACAATGCAAGCCCGACAACCACATTTTAGTCAATCTTCAACATTGTCTACAACCTTCAAACAAAAGAATTTACATGTGTTAAAGTAAATTTGGAATTTTTTGGAATATATTATTCCTCAACTTTAATTTCTACTTCAATTAAGTCATTTAACACACCATTCTTCATTATAACTCATACAACTGATCTACAGCAGCTCTACGATGATTTATTCAATATTATTGAAACCAAAGCAGATGAAGTGCCGGAACGAGATTCAGGTAATTCTTATTTATTATTTAATTCCGCAAAGTGTTGTTAATATCACTTGAACGTCTCCAACAAATATTATTCAGAACTAATTTTTAATTCCTATTACAGGGTGGGTTCTACAATAGTTTGCATTTGGAAGTAAACATAAATAAGTACAACCCATTGAATACCTCCTCCTACATTAAGATATCAGAATTTTCTAAAGCAATAGTGATCGTGATAAATGAGGACAATTGCTATTTCACCTGGGCGACCGTTTCAGCAGTGTGTCAACCAATTGGTAATCCCCAAAAAACCTTATTGTATCCAGACTTCGAAAAATTTAAACGAAAAAATAATTTTTCCGTAATTGTATATGGAATTGAAAATTTTTTGAGAGATAATAAATACGTATATGATATTATTGGTCATTTCCATTAAAATAATAGAAATAAAGAATTACATATTAATTTGTTACTAATAAGTTCTGATGATGGTAATAATCACTACTGTTGGATAAAGGATTTAGGTTGCTTCGTATCGGAACAATTATCAAAAAATAAAGTAAAAAAAATACTTATGTTATGGATGTATTCAATATTTTGGAACATATGAAAAACTTAAAAGATATTTAGAAAATGACTGTAGTTCGTTCGAAATGAGCTTCTTTCAGGTAATATGAGTATGGATAAATTTGGAAATTATATTCCTGCAAATATATTAAAGTTTCAAAATATTCAGAAACAGTATAAAGCTCCTTTTGTTATTTATGCCGATTTTGAATGCTATTTGAAAAACACTGAATGCCAACAAACTACATCTGACTCAATAGCCTCATATACCATTAAGACTGCTGAACATATACCATATTCATTTGCTTACTATATTAAATCATCATTTAATAAGAATCTTGTTTGTCTTAAACTTTATAGACGTACAGATTGTGCTTTAAAATCTATTGAGTACATTGAAAATGATGTAAAAGAAATTTATGGCAGGTATTTAAAATATCAAGTACTGATGAAAGATTTGTCATCTACAGAACAGTTTGAATATGAAAATGCTATAATGGAAATTTTATAAAATGAAGAGATCATTGTCATATTACAGGTAAATATCGAGGAGCTGCCCATTCAATTTGCAATTTACATTTTAAAGCGCCAAATTATGTAGCAATAGTATGGCATAATTTAAAAAATTACGACTCTCACCTACTTATTAAATCACTTTGTTATAATAAAGAAAATATTAGTGTTATAGCCCAAAATAAAGAAAAGTATATTTCTTTTAGTAAGGAAATTTTCGTTGAGACTTATGTTTCAGAAAATAGGTTGAGACCAGTTGCTTTGCGACTGCGATTTATAGATTCTTTTCAATTTTTCCCTGAGTCTTTAGAGTCGCTATCAGAAACTCTTCAAGATGCACAGTCCATCGAAATTAAAAAGTTTTTCTCAAATGCTGATGAATTTCGATACATTAGACAAAAGGGATTATTTCCATACTCTTACATAGATTCCAACGAAAAATTAAATGAGAAATCTTTACCATCGATTGATAAGTTTTATAATAACTTAACCGATGAAAATATTTCTTCTTCTCAAGACTACAATCGTTCTGTGGAAGTGTGAAATCTATTTAAGTGTTCTACAATAGGGGCTTATTCCAATATTTACTTGAAATCTAATATTTTACTTTTGGCTGATGTTCTTGAAAATTATAGATCAACATGTATTAAAACCTATAAGCCGTTTAATGTGCTGGAACGCAATTATGAAATTAACTAATGTAGAATTAGAATTATTAACGGAACCAGACATGTTCCATTAAAAAAAAAAAAACGGTGTTCGAGGTGGAGTTAGTACTTGTTCAAAACGCAAATCTGAAGCAAATAACCCATTTATAGAAAATTTTGTTTGGTTATACTATGAAGCAATACAAAAATTTTTGCTTGGGTACCTAAACGGACAATAGAAACTTTAAATATTTCCGAACTTTCAGATACATCCTCTATAGGCTACATATTTGAAGTTGATTAGAATATTCAAATTATTTTACATGATAGCCATAATGATTTCCTATTTTGTCCTGAACAGTATACAAGTCGTTTATAAAGCTTTAAAAATTGAAGGGGGAGTTAAATCCATAAACCATATATATTGTAATGGAATATTATTAATAGTTAGTATTATTGCAATAATGACTGCTCATTCTTTAATAGTTTTAGTCTCCATTGTTGAAAATATTCTACTACATTCCTAATGCTACTAGGGTTGATATATGTATAAATGTGCTCAAGAATGAAACCGATTGCTACAACCAAATGAATATGACATATCTTGTTGGAAATTTATACTTTTTCACTTATAATATAACCTGTTCTGTTTTATGAGAAAACACATATATAAAAATTAAATATTACATTAATAAAAAACCATTACAGTATTCAGACTAGATTCCTGTCGGTAATAAAAGAGAAGGATCTTGTCATTGCATCGGTTGTCATATATTTGTAATTATATTTGCAGCAGTTATATTTATTTGTCTCTGTGTTATTTTAATGTATTTCATGAGAAAATACCTATAAAAATATTTAATATAAATGAAAAAAATTAATATAAATTTTGTTTTTTATTGATTCTCATTACCATTGGTGTTAAGGTATTTTAAGTTCACCCCCTCCACTTGAATGCAAAGGGAAAAGGTATATACTCTAGGAGCAAAAGGTTAGATAGCTAGTTGTTTTTTTTTTGAGAGCAAACGGAAAGCTAGTTAGTTTTTTGAAATACATCATTCAAGATGTTTAGTAAACAGAGTAAAAATATATTTGAAAATTCACTATTAAAAGGAAAGATAAAAAAACAATTATAAATTTGACAAAATATAATTTAAATAATTCTAACTCTAAATATGCCGCAACTGGTTGGTGGGTGGAAAGTGATTTTCTAGCATATATTGAACTTGGTGCTAAAAATAGAGAATCTGTGATATTAACTGAAGATTACTGGAAGAATTTATTGTAATATCAAGTAGTTATAACAAATTATATGTTTTCACCTAATGTTTTCAATGCACCGATATATTTGCAAAATTTATCTATTCATTTTGAAAAGATTGATGAATTACCAATAGTGAAGATTGCAAAAAGCTGTGAATTTATTTACTATGGAAGTGAAACTGTCTGCAGACTATGGGAACAAATTCTTATAGAATATAGACTAAATATTTTACAAAAACAAAAATTTCAACGTTTTTAGAAATAACAATTTCTACGATGGTGAGAAAAGCTCGAATGACTTCTGAAGAGTTTATAAATCAAAAACATTTTAAAAGAAGAATCGAGCTGGTTGAAGAAATTTTGAATCCCATATTAGATGCTAATTATAGGAATATTGTATTTTAAAAAATATCTATGTAATAAGTTTATTTTTAAATAAAGCAGATATATTGTAATTTTTTTTTAATTAAAAACACTAATTACTATTACAGCATTAATTACTATTACATCACATCTTTCTTGAAGATCCAAGAGTTATAAGATTTACCTAATCCTAACCATTTCACAAATACTTTGTTTCCTTTCTTTCTTAACACTTTTTCCACCAGATATACATTTGGGTACCTCACTTTTTGAAGTTCTTCCTCATAGAAACCTCTTTGAATATCTATCCCGTTTCCATGTTAAATCAAATATGTCGATGGATTAGTGAGCTGAACTTTTTTATTTAAAAAATTTCATATAACTATTTGGGTATGGAACCTTTATAAAATCGTTCGCCAATCTAACTTATTCGCACTCTATCATAGACACGAAATTTTGGTGATCTGGGATCCACTGTTTTCCTATGAGTAAAAGCTAACTTCGAAATTTCCATTTCATTCTTTTTGTTAACTTTATTTGTATTTTTTTCCGATTGTTGAATGTTTAGTATTATTGTAGTCTTTAATTGTTTCTTTAAGAATCCATTTATAATTACCTAGTAAACTAAACTTTTTCCACATTTTGTTTCTTATAGTTATATTTACTTTCTTTACAATACTAGCTTTCATATTAAAAAATGTGCTGTAGTGATTAATTTTGAACTGCCCCATGAGTTTCTAAAAGTCTTTATTAAAGAATTCTTTACCCCGATCAGTATTCAGATTAGTTCCGGTTAGAATTCTTTATCCCGATCAGTATTCAGGATTTTTTGGGGGAGTTTTTAAAGTTAATAGAACTTTTTTCATTGTAGCTGTTACATCTTTACTTGTTTTGGATTTCACAAGTTCTGCCTTTACAAACTTAGAAAACACATTTATTACCATTAAAATATATCTTAAGCCTCTATTAAATTTCGCATATGGTTGCATTTCCACCAGATCTGCTTGAAATAGATCATTAAGCCCTTTTACAATTGTTCGTCTTCTTCTATAACTTCTTCTTGTCGGTTTATGTAATTCATTTATAACATCTTGCTTAATTTTACTCATTAGTAATTTATTCCTTACTCTCGAAAATAAATCCTATAAATAGCTTAAGCTGCTTCCAAACCTTTTATAAAAACCCTTTATCACTGATGGTGTAAAATATTAATTTTATTTTCAATTGCTTCGAATGATTTTTTATGTTATTCGCAAGATCAGATATTTTTATATTAAATTTAGTTTCAAAAAGGATATTTGATTTAATATAATCATTTCTGAATGTTGAATTCAATTCTTCTCTGGCATAACTCATGGTGTCAATAAATTCTTTTCTAGAAACTTCAGCAGCTGTTTGAACTAATTCATTTAGCGGTTTTATTTCTTTTTCTAGCTTATCTTCTCTATTTTTTAAATATAACGTTGTCTTTACTAACTTATCTTCTATATTTTTTATATCAGACGGTATCTTTTCAGCTTTGTGTACTATATCTTTATAAGATGTTTCAAGATCATTTAATTGTAATGAAGTCTCCTCGATTTTTGAACTATTATTTTTAATTTTAATTAATAAATCCTTTTTAGAAATTTCCATCATAGCTTACGCTACTTCTAGTAAGGATCATAATTCTTTTTGTAATTTCCAGTCCATTACGTTTGTAAAGTTTCAGATTTTGTATTTAGATTGTTTCATTGGTTTAGCCTATCCTCGATTTTTTCATTATTTTTTGGAATTGGATCTTTGAATTTCATTACAATTTTTTCATTTTCGTTTTGAAACCCTCCTTCAATTTGTCTTCTAAATATTGTAAATTTGATTTATATGCATTGATTTTAATTTGAAATTCCTTAATTTGTTCATTTAACTCATTAACCTTGTCGGTATCTTTTTTTTCTGAAATAGGAAATGTGTGTTCACTAATTTTTCAAAGCGATCAACATTATTATATTTTAACTTCAAGAGTTTAAAGTCATCTTTATATTTAGAAATTTAAAAAAAAATTTCTACTGCTGGTCATTTCCTGCAATTGTAGTTTTTATATTTATTATTTTGTCATTATATTCAAGAATAACTTTATCTTCAAATGGCTTAATCTTTTTTACAATATTTTGTGTATTATAATTATATACATTTATTCCCTTGTTTAAACTACTAACGTCTTTTTTCAAACCAGGATCTACATTTTGAATCATGTTGTTTTCAATATATTTTACATCGCTTTTAAAATTTTCTAATATTTTATCTTCAACATTTGACAATATTTTATTTTCTAATGAGAATAATGTGTTTAGAGCAGCTTTTTTTGAAATATGACGACCAAATTTATCGATAGTCATTTTAAAAATGTGTGAAAATATCTATTGTGTTCTTTTATATTATAATATTGGCTTCTCTTAGTTCTTCAATAATAGAAATAATTTTAATGTTATGACCAGTGTGTCCTGCAAGCATGGATGCAACCAATAGTCGAAGTCTGTCAACAAGTTCGTTTACATTGTCCCAATATACGTAATCTGTATTAGGTTTATTAACTTTTAAGGTTATACCTAATCCGTTTTTTTTTCGAAGACATTCGCCTTTCTCTGTATGGAGCTTTGCGTCTTGCAAAAAATCCTTCGACTACTTGTTGCGATTCGGGATTTAGGGTTTCAGTTTTTGTAATTCCTTTATTTTGCAAATAAGGCCCTATTATAGAAATATATTTATGTGATCCATTTCCCCGCACCTGCTCATTTGGATCATTATTTCTACGGTAATCATTGGTTCTCTTTAAAATATCCATATAATTTTCCAAATCTTGTTTTTTATAACCTATTGGTTATTTCTTAAATAATAATTCATATAAAGGTGGTGTACCTGTATAGGTTATTCCTTCAATTTTAATGTTTTTACCAAGAAATTCGACAGGTTTTTGGGTTAAACCCAAAAAGAATTTCTCGGTTTCCAAATCATGAACTACGCCATATTGGTGATCAAACTTATATTCAACATCTTTTACACCTCCATGAATGTATTGACGAGGTAATTCATCAAATGCTGATAAATGTTCTTTATATACAAAACTGAAAAAAAGATTGTCAAAAGGCGATAAAGGTATAAATTTATTAGACGAGGCTTGTAAAAAACAGGATATTGCTTACTTGCAATCAAAAGATATAAAAAGAAAACATTTAACTGATAAAATATTAGCCGACAAAGCTTTATCAAGGTTCAAAACCAAATATTCTAGTTTTGGAGAAAAAAAAACTGCACTAGGAATTACTGGTGCTATGAAAATTAAAAGAAAGTTAAAAATGGGACTTCGAGCGAGAAGAAAGTTCAAGCGAAAAACTCGTAAAGGACGTAGATTATCCTTATCTCAGGTAATTTCAAAAGCTAGAAAAGGAATTAAGGGAAATCGGTTTAAATACCTAAATGAACGTCTTAAAATTGCTTTAAAAGCTATTAAAAAACAGGTAAAGTGTTACCTCCAAAGAAAAGGGTAATTCCAATCCTAGAGACTGGTGGATTTCTTCCACTTAAACCTTTATTTGCTGGTTTGTTTGCTCTTGGTGCTCTTGGAGGAGGGGCTGCAGGTATCGCTAAAGCAGACAAAATGAAATTAGAAGAATCTAAATGGCACAATCAAATGATGGAATCCTTAGCGATAGGGAAAAAAGGAAGCAGACTTTATTTAAAACCCTATAAAACTGGATACGAATTATACTTGAAACCTTATTCAAAAAACTATTAAAACATATGCCTCGAAAAGCACTTACAAATTACGATTTACTTAAATAAATTAAATATTTACAAATTCCCAACTTTCGTGGTATTTTTATAGGGGATAAATTATCAAAAAAGATAAAGATAATTGAAAGTGCAATTGTCAATCTAGATAATGATAGTGGTAATGGTACTCACTGGATTGCTTATATAAAAAAAAAGAAAAAAATATTTCGATAGTTATGGTAATTTGCGACCCCCTTCTGAATTAATTAAATATTTTTATAGTGACAAAAATAATAATATTGTTAATTATAATTATAACAATTATTAAAACTTTAACAAAACAAATTGCGGTCAGTTGTGTCTACAACTTCTTTATAACCATATGTAATACATAATTTTAGTTTATTCTTAAATATATTTTTAAAGTAAAATGTCATATAGTTTTGTTCTTGGCGGCAATTCCGTTAGTTTAGCATCAGAGTTACATCTTCTAATATATCTAGATGAAGATGTTGATTATGTTCTCGGCCTTGTAAATTTCAAAATATTTAATGCAATTCTCAATATTAATGTTGAAAATAATGTATTAATTCATCATAAAAATTTGGAAATTATCATACCCCCAGGTAGCTACGAATTAAAGATGTGTCAAATTAAAAAAAAAACACTTGGATGAGGATCAAATTAGTTTTAGTCTTTATGCAAATAATAATACTTTATATACACATCTTAAATACACAACTCCCATAACTTTTCTTGAAGAAACTATCGGTAAATTATTAGGGTTTAAAGATGGGCGATTGGAAGCTAATATCGAACATATATCAGATTTTCCCGCTGAAATAATTAAAGTAAATTTAATAAATATAGATTGTAGCATTGCAGAAAGATCATATTTAACCTGTTCATATAATACACCAAGTTTTCTCAAGCGTTGCTCCAGGGTTTAAAATAAAAGAATCACCTCAAAACGTCATATACTTCCCAGTGTCTGTTAAGTAATTGATAAAATAGTTATCAAAATAATAGATCAGGAAGGTAACTTGGTTAATTTTGGAGAAGAAACCATAACGATAAAACTACATCTTAAAAAAGTAGATGAAAGATGGTAATATTATATAACAATAAATCTGCAAACTTTACTAGAAAAATTAATAATAAAAACATTAATAAGACAAGAAAGAAACCAACCTCCTTTAGTAGGAAATCAAACTTCCAAAGGCTAACACCTTTACCTTGGAAAAGTGAAATTTATGGGGAATTGCAAGTAACTAAAGAAGATGATTCTCCTTTAGCTAATACTGTTTTAATTAATAATGCTCCGGCATTTTCATTTAAAGAATTATGCTATATTTTAAATGGTGTTACTATTGACTCCGTTCGGGATATTGGTATAACTTCAACTCTTAAGGGATATATTTGATTTAATCAAAATGAAAGTGCTAAATTGGAAAATGCCGGTTGGTATCCGAAATCAAAATCTAAAAGAAAAAATTATGACTGATGATAAAGGTAATGTTTCATTATGTATACCATTAAAGATGTATTCAGGATTTTTTGAAGATTATAATGAGATTATTCTTAATTCACAACAAGAACTTATTATAATAAGAAGTAATGATGATATAAATGCATTATTATCCAGTAATGAAGATGAAAAACCCAGAATTAAAATTACAAAGTTGTGTTGGAGAGTTCCTCATCTTACTGTAGCTATTCCGCAAGAATTAGCCCTTACTAAAATTATTGACAAAAATAGTGATATACTAATAACCTTACGAAGCTGGGAATTAGTCGAATATCCAGAGTTATTGGAAACTCCGAGACACAACTGGCCCGTAAAAACATCTACAAAAGTCGAAACGCCACGTCATGTTCTAATTGCTTTTCAGAAAAATAGACGTGGTAATCTAAAAATGGGTATGAGTAATTTTGATCATTGCAAATTAAGAAATATGAACGTCTTTTTAAATTCGGAAAGATATTCTGACAATGATCTTCAACTTTATTTTGAAAATAATACATTCGCTACTATGTATGAAATGTTTACAGACTTTCGTCAAGAGTATTACAACTTTCCAATGGAACCAATTTTTAATCTGAAAGAGTTTAAAGAAAATGCTCCTATAGTTTATATTAATTGTTCACATCAAAAAGATTTACTAAAAAGCGGTACAGTAACTATGAGAACTGAATTTGAAACAAAGGAAAAAATACCCCCTAAAACAGCGGCATATTGTGTTATAATTCATGATGAAGTTTTTAGTTGCAACCCACTAACAAAAATTGTGAAACAACTGAAATACCATTTCCTTAAGATAAAGTTATCATTTAGATTCCTCTTACACAAACCGTTCAGCATCTACTTTGCTTAAGATCGCATGCGTCAATTTTGCTATTTATTAATATGCTCAAACCAAAATTCTTCATTTATAATAATAATGTCTTATGATATTTTAGTTCGAGTATTAGATTTTCAACTTAAGTTGCAGAAATTAAAGAAGCAAATAAGTGAATATTAATTAAAAGTAGAAATGATCAAGAAATGCAAATATGAAACTTATTCTAGATCTTCAAGGATTTAAAATTGAAAATAATAAATTTATTGTAAATAAATTAGCGGCTTACGATAGGCCTAAGGCATGCCATTTTATTTTTAAAGACCCACTTCCTATGAGTCATTTACCATCCTATTTACACAAACAAGCTCTGTGGTTAATAAAAAATTACCATTGCATTGAGTGGCGTGAAGGATTTACACTATTACACAAATGTGGAGCTATCATAAGAGATTTAAGGACTAAGGTAAACTATGTTTTTGTAAAAGGGGAAGAAAAAGCTGATTTAGTAAAGAAGTATTCCATAAAACCAGTTATCGAGATTAATGAACAACCTGCTTTAAAGGAAATTAATCGTTGCTGTTTAAATCATCAAAAAATACCATGTATCTGTGCATTATCAAATGTTTATTACCTTTACAACAATTTTTTTATGTAATAAAAGACTTGATTACAAATTATGTGTTTTATTTTCTAACATTTTTTTAATACATGAAATATTATTATTTAATCCCAGTTCTTGAAGTTTACACATTAAAATATCTATATTTCTATCTCTTAAATATTAACTACCACATTCAGCTGCTAGTAAATATAATTCTGCATGTTCCATATAATTTAAAAACAATATCCTGCGCTTAGCTTTCTTGACCTTCGTATGCATAAAACTCGGAACAGGCTGCGTACATTAAAAATTCTTCATATATTTCTCTTACTAACAATTCCATGATAAATTTTATGCTAAAACCTCCTGTTTTTCAATATCTCTTTATCTTTCTCTCTTCTTCTTTGTCTATCTATTTTAATATAGCAGGATCTTTTATATAATCCTTCAATATCCTTAAAAAGTAACTGAATCCTATTTCCTTTATTTCACGAACGACCTCAGGCAAACTTTGTGTTTTACTATAGTTAAAACACGCGTCTGCAGCTTGGTGGTATTCGAAGGCAGAATCACAATATACCTGTGTTCACTCAGGTTGTCTTTGCCATAGCATTGCATCTTTTATTTGGTGGTGGATCATCTATATAAGTTTAAGACTTGAGACTGATAGCGAATATATGTGGCTAGCTCAGATTCGATCGTTTAAGATATCAGCTCCCCTCCAACTACTGTGGTGGAGAGGAAGGAGGTAAGAGGTGGAGCAAAAAGAGGCGGAGTTTACGTAACCAATGGATACAGGGGGCGAACTTGGGGATCCAATTAGAAACAAAGTCATTATTGACAGACTAATCAAAAAAATGGTGAGGGGGTGAAGTGGTAGCCCCCTATATGCATTACTCAGATCTATTCGGTAATTGATACCTATCGTCCAGGCAAAGCTCATTCAGACGCCAGTAATCTATATTAACTCTCCATTTCTACTTTCCAGAAGCATCCATTTTTTTGATACAACCCATACGGGATCATAGAGAAACTGAACGTTGAATAATTCCTTGATCTAACATTTTGTTAATCTGGATTTTAACTTCTTCTTTATGTACTTAAGGATATCTGTAAATCTTTGCATAAATTGGTTTCGTATCTCTAGTTGGTATAGAGTGCTTCACTTCGCTAGTAAATGGAAGTTTATCTCTATCTGAATAGAAAATATCAGAAAATTTTAAACAAATTTGGACAATCATGTTAATTACTTCATCATTTAAATGTTCCATGTATAATTGATTGGCTATCTCTCGCTTTTGGTTGTTAGAGTATTCATAATCATTTTTTTTGATTATTTTGTGATTTGACTGATTTTGATTTTGTAGCTATTGATTTTGATACGAGGGAAGCGAAGGGTACGCATATGAGCGCTTTGATTTCTGTTTGGTTAAAAACTTTGTGATCTTTGTTGGTAGGTTTAAAATCTTGGTTGAAAATTTTGATTTATCCGACGGTAATCCTGCCTTTGATTTTACATTTACATTTGTCTCATTCTGCATTCAGTGGTGGTGACCATTCTTTTTGCAGACATAACAAAATTTCTGAATTGGTTTTGAAAGTGGCCGTGCTTTTTTGTGCGTTGAAATTTTTAATTTTCAAAATATGGGAGTTGTAACGTGCGTTTTATTCGGTTGGCTGCGTCAGGCATCATTAAAGGTTTACCTTACTTTATTATTTGTCCTAATTTTGGTTCTAAGCCCGTTAATAAGGTATTAAGAGATATGTTGGCTATTAAAATTGTTTGATCTTGATTTAATATTAGCTTTGCAACTACAGAATACATAGTATTGTGTGTTTGTAATCTGGCTGCAAAGGTTGAAGGACTTTCGTTTGTTAGCTAATGCATACGTTGTAAGTCTTGGATTAGCGAGATTAGTTTACATGGATCACCAAAATGAAATGTAAAAAGTTGAGATATTTCGTTGTAAGTATCAATATACCTAGAATTTGTCAATTGTACGGCTTTTCCTTTCAATTGGTTTTTAATTTTGTTGTTCCTTGTTGGTTGTCCCTGCACATTTGATGATTGTTACGAGCCTTTAAGAAAGTGTTTAAAGGAATTTGGTCACCATCGTATTTGGGTACGAGGGAGAAAATTCCTGACAGTTTATATCGTTTGCCATTGTTGTTCATGGAAAATCAAAATTTTTTATATGTTGTTTGAGTGTGGGAGTGAGTTTATTATATCTTAATAATTAATAATGACTTACGTTAGGTTGAAGAACATTCTTGTTGAAGTTCTTAAAGTTTTTTGAAGCGTTGAGGGGCTGGGAGTTGAACAACTGCTACAACGTGCCAGGGCTTTCATTAGGTGTTTCTAATCTACACGGGTTGTGGTAGCTGCGACGTGCCAGCGGTTTTGCCAGGTATTCCTAATACACACGGCATTGTGGCAGTACTACCTGCCTAGGTGTTCCTAATCCACCCGAAGGTTTATTGCTTCTACATCAGTTTCCATACTGGAATCGAAATTTTTAAAATTAAAAATTAAACGTGACGTAAACAACAGCTCATTCCACTGTGAATTTTAGTTATGGCTAAATCCACTCAACTGAGGAGCGTAGTGTGAGTGCAGGTATTTATATTCTTACTGGAACGTTCCCATACTGAAACGCGCCTGACGTACTCACGGAACCGACAGCACTCGAGTCGCAGGCATCAGTTATATATATATATATATATATATATATATATATATATATATATATATATATATATATATATATATATATATATATATATTGTTGAAAATGTACGTTTTAAAAAAAACGGAACAGTGGAAAAAACAATTGTAAATTGTTTTTCTTATCTGCCTAAATGTTATAAAAGCATTTTTTAAAAGAATTTATGCATATCCGGCGACAAAATTTAACGTTAAAATCTGCGCTCGAATATCACGCCACTTTGTCGACACATCACCTGATTTTGGGACGTGACTTCCTGGAAAGTATAATAACCGTCAGATCTTATACAGAAATCAGCGGTAGTAGCAAAATTGAAGTAGTATTAAGTAGTAGCAGATCAGATCTAATGAAAGAGAATATTCAAGGGGAGTAGCGGAATTCAGTTGCCTTAAGAAGTGGCTGCAAGTTGAGAAGAAAGTTGCAGAAAACGTCAAATTTGTCGGTTCTTGGGATTTTTAGGAAAAAAATTCGTTTTATAAAAGAAATTCAAAAAGAGACGACCAATTTCAGAACTTTCATCGCTTTTAGGACGGCTGAATAGCCAAGAAGAGGTTACAACATCGACGATCTGTTAGAGGGCTGCGTTGCTGAAAGTGATGGTGGTTTTAATCTTATTTAAAATAAAGTACCTCCGAGGCCCCTGGACGAACTAGTAGCTTTTACCCGGGTAATTGCCAAAGGCTGAGGCGCCTGAAGGCTTTAAAAATTATAAACGTATTGCAAAAAAAATCGGTTTAAATACGGTGTATCGGGAGTCCTCTGGATAAAAATAAATAGTGTCTAGGTAAGATAGGTTTTATTTCCCAGAGCCCGGTACACTACAGTTCGAAAGACGGGCGATATTCGGGATTGTGTACGCGAACTGGTGTTGCAATCTCTGATCACCGTCATAAAGATCGCGTAGCTATTCTAACTGTAGTTTCTAATACTCAATAAACAAAATAAAAAATTTCTCTTTCAGTCAGAAGATAAAGAAGAAATAGTAAGATTTTTCACGGAAATTTAATGAAAAAGACATTCTAAATTTTCGGGAAAAAATTAAAAGAAAAATTGGATTAAAAAACATGATCCTCCAGAGACATTACGCTCGTTAAATTTTCCAAATTTACTTGTGGAAACCCTTTATTAGTTTTTTGTAATAACCTAATTATTAACTAAAATGTCTTCTTGAAAACAAATCTGTTTTCCTTACTTTTTTCGACTTCGAAAATTTATAAAATTGTTCAGTTACTCATACTTTTCTTGCACATTTTTAAAATTTTACGATAAAGTCCAATTACTTATACTTTTTCTGCGTTAAAATTTCGGTGTTGAAAATCATTGCGGATTTTGGGAGGTAATTTTAAGAGATAAGGCCTACAATTCTTGTTTATGCTGGGTTTTCCTATTACGCTGGGAAAGCAGGGGAGTCATGCTCAATAGCATAGATTAAATAATGTCTCAATAGACTACCAGATAGAACTTCTCATCCTTAGACGCATCTTAACAATACAAATCATCTTTTTTGTGATAGTGTCATTCATACATGTGACCAAAAATATTATTAAATTATGAGCTTTCGGGGTACACATCCGACTATTCGAAAATTTCACGGGAAGATCCTTCAAACCACGAACTTGACATTTTATATGTCAAGTTCGCACTTTAAACCTAAAAATAGAATTTTTTTAAAAAAATTGAACCGACTTCTAAAAGTGCGCTAAAAAGTGAAAAATAACCATAAATTTTTATATGAAATTGAACTTTTTGAAGTCGGTGCCAAACTAATACCTGACAAAATGTGATTTACATAAAAAGATTAAAAATAGTTTATTTGTAATTGCTTTCTTGCCATAATTTGTATATATTAGTAGTTATTTATTTCGTGTACAAATAATTTGGCGCCGACTTCAAAAAGTTCAATTTCATATAAAAATTTATGGTTATTTTTCACTTTTTAGCGCACTTTTAGAAGTCGGTTCAATTTTTTTAAAAAAATTTTATTTTTCTATTTTTAGTTTTAGAATTCATTATGATATTCATAAATTATTTGAACTAAGTACTAATCGAGATTAGTGTACCTCGAAATGACTCCAAACTGGCAAAAAAGTACCCATTTTATTCAAAGTTGTAAATCACCTTAAAATGAACCACTAAAAATTTTTAGTTCTTAGAGTTTTCCAAATACCAATCAAATTGGGTCAAACGAATATTTAGTCTGTCATAGAAAATTCACTATCTTAAATTTCAAATTAATTTTAGATTGGTAATATAGGCCCCAAAACCTTCCAATATCGATATTTAAAGAAAATAAATTAATTTTTTATCCACCATATTGGATATGCCATATTGAATTTTTTAAAAATAATTTTAGATTCGTCATGTATGACCCCGAAAACTCTTCCGTACCAATTTTGGTGAAAATCGGACAAAACTGATTTTTTTTGTCCGCCATATTGAATCCGCTATATTGAGTTTTTAAAAAATAATTTCAGATTCTTTATGCGAGGCCCCGAAAACTTCCCCATACCAATTTTGGAGAAAATAGGACAAAATTGATTTTTTCGTCCGCCATATTGGATCCGCCATACTGAATTTTTTTAACATCATTTTAGATTCATCATATGCGACTCCGAAAACTCTCCCGTACCAATTTTGGAGAAAATCGGACAAAAACGATTTTTTTTTCGGCCATATTGGATCCGCCAAATCGAATTTTTTAAAAATTATTTTACATTCGTCATATGCGACCCCGAAAACTCCCCCATACCAATTTTGGAGAAAATCGGACAAAATTAATTTTTTGTCGGCCATATTGGATCCGCCATATTGAATTTTTTAAAAATTATTTTAGATTCGCCATATGCGACCCCGTAAACTCCCTCTTACCAATTTTGGTGAAAATCGGACAAAATTGATTTTTTTCGTCCGCCATATTGGATTCGCCATATTGAATTTTTTAAAAATAATACCAGATTCGTTATGTTCAACCTCGAAAACTCCCCCATACCAATTTCGGAGAAAATCGGCCTAAATTAAATTTTTTTGTCCGCCATATTGGATCCGCCATTTTGGATTTTTTAAAAATAATTTCAGATTCGTTGGTTACAACCCCGAAAATTCCTCCATACCAATTTTGGAGAAAATCGGACAAATTTTTTTTTTTGGCCGCCATATTGTAAGCGCCATCTTGGATTTTACTGCACCAATTTCATCTAAAAAAATATGGGACCACCGCAGCAACTTCCTTTATATAACGTAAAAAATTTCATTCAAATCGGTGCAGCCGTTCCGGAGTAATCGGTGTACATACATAAAAAAAAAAAAAATACATAGTCGACGAATTGAGAACCTCCTTCTTTTAGAAGTCGGTTAAAAATATGTAATTTCCTACAACGGTTGCCAAAAAGGGAGTGTAAACGCAAGACGTAGAGCAGTTTGGATAAATACAGTCAGTGCGAAGCCTAAGTTGGAATTGCCTAAACTAAGCTAACAGCAGATAACCAAACTTTTTTGTTTACTTGAACGATGTTTCAGAAAATTAACTTGTGAGCATTTGTTGTTAACATAATATTGAAAATAAAAATAATTTCCATAATTAGTGTTAGCACAAATTAGTTAAATTAAAGACAAATTGTAATTATGTCTGAGAAAATCCCCCAAATAGACGGGAACAAAGAGGCAATAGATTTAGAAAAAGAAAAAGTTAAATCAAGGGCTATAGTTAAATACTCAGCCCCCAAACCAGCTACTTTTGCTAAACTTCAATGTAATACTGATTTAAATTTACCTCCATCAAACTGGTTAAGTAGTTCTGCTGATTCATATGGGTTGCAACGAGTTAGTCATCATCAAAAAGGGTTTTCTAGGTAAGTTTTTTCTTGGTTTTCTTGTCAAAATGTGTTACATTAAAAAAATACCTAATCATTACTAGGGATTACATACTTATAGAACTGGTTTAAAAATTCTACAGTCAGTTAAGTATGATGATTTACTTTAAATTTCATTCTTAAAATACATTGATAACTGTGCTCTAAGAAAGACTATTTCTTTCAGCAATAATGTACAAATTTGTGACCTGAACTTACAAATTGCAACATAAATTTTTATAAACATATAATGGCTTTATAAGAATTATGTTCGTTATTTTTTACAATTTAAAATAATTACATCTTTGTATTGGGAAAAACATTTAAGAGCAGTCTGCAATGTCTAAATTAATTTTATGGTAGATATAAAAAGTTAAATATAACAATTGACATCATACAAATTAAAAAAAAAATCAAGTGATAATAAAGTAGTAAAATAAACTTGGAAATTAGATTTATTGTGATTTAATGCAAACAATTATCTATAATTATATAAATATATGAAGTCCTGTCAAAATAGGACATAAAATTAATTTTGATACTTGTCAGCATAGAACATTACAAGGCAAAATTGCTTTCTGAGTCCATTGAAATTGAAAAGAATGACACTCTGAAAAAGAGAGATGATGCTATCAACCTTCCTTTCTAAACAATTTGAAAACTCTCATAGAACCATTATATCAACACACCTGAGCTCACAGTGGTTTTCGAAAAGATCGTGGAGCCAATTTTAACCGAGAGATAAACACTACAACCATGTATAAAGAAACTCCCATAGTTAACCATCAACAGCAAGCCAAGAATCATCAAATTAAAAATGCTTTATTGTATAAAGAGCTCAAATGCCCTGATCTACAACTCCGAAGAAAAAATAAATAAAACAATAATGAACCATTCACAGTCAACTTTTGTAACAAAAGTTAACTATAATATATGAATTGGCCAAAAATTAAATAGGATCAGAACATGTAAACATTCAATTTTCAACAGCAACAATAATTAAAATACAAATACTATAAAAACCAGCATTTTTTCTATCCTTCTTTTTCCTTTTTTCTTCTTTTATTTTTTTTTTAAATACAAAAAAAAACTTATAAACAAAATAAAATTGTTAAATAAATATTTTCTTAACAATCACAAAACAGATTCATAAAACTCCTTTAGACTATAATATGCTTTATTTAATAACATTTTTTTAATTATCAACTAAATGGTCTATCATCCCTATACATGCCATAGGCAAGTGATTGTACATTTTTATACCCCCTATATAATTGAAAACTTTCTAAGGGTACGCTTAAGAATGCACAAATTTAGATTTACACTGTTGTACCTTGTCATATAAATGGTTCAAACTCATTTGATTCCTTGTATTTCCTCATAGCAGTGGACCAACTCCACTGCTATGAAGATAAAAATACAAATTAGTGTCACAATTCCCACTCCAATAAACAGTGAGTCTACAATGATCCCTAGAGCCAGTACCACTTAAATATTGCACCGCCATTTTTGTTTCAAGTTCATTGCGAACCGGTCTGATGGAATAACAAGCAGAGGTCAATTTTTTTCTCAGCACAACAATATGTGAATAAAATATTAATTTAAAGTTAATAAAAACACAAAAATTTAGCGCTGTCTCTATTTTCTATAGTTTCACCATTTAAAGGGAGATTTGGAGCTACTCTCCCAAATGTCATGAGATTGGTTTTACTCTTGTTAAAAGTAAGTCTATTTTCGTCACACCATTCCCTTTTAACCTTATTACTTACTGCCTTTCTCAAAGTAACCATACTTGCTCCTAACCACAGTATTGTGGTATCATCGGCAAATAATGTAAAGGATTCATTAATACTGATGGAAACTATATCAATGATGTAAATAACAAACAGTAATTGGCCAAGCACTGAACCTTGGGGAACCCCATAACCAGTGGTCTGCATAGATGAAATACTGTGCTGTCCATCAACCACCTGCCTCCTGTATGCCAGATAGGACTCATACAAAGTCAAAGCCCAGTCCCTAAATCCATAACAAGATAGCTTTTGCAACAGCATATTGCGATTCCACCAATCAAATGCCTTGGAAAAGGCCTGTCGTGGCTATCCCTCCCTCCCAAGAAAATTAAAAATCGCAACAGCAGTGCTCCTTCCGCTCTGAGAACCAAATTGGTTCTTATTTAACAAGTTACACCTTCCCAGGAAAGAACACACTC
Source organism: Diaprepes abbreviatus (assembly GCA_034092305.1). Classification (NCBI taxonomy): domain Eukaryota; kingdom Metazoa; phylum Arthropoda; class Insecta; order Coleoptera; family Curculionidae; genus Diaprepes; species Diaprepes abbreviatus. The sequence continues at coordinate 1,481,724 of JASJET010000261.1, read as the reverse complement.
TGACTGGAACAATTTGCTCTATAATTTTTGATAGTGTTGGAAGCCCCGAAATGGATCAAAACCAACAGGGCTCATTAGAGTTTCAGCCCTTAAAAAGTGGTCTTACCACAGCTGTGCATAAACTACCAGGAGAAATTCTCTCTTCAAAGGAAATATTTATAATTCCAGCAAGCTCTTTAAGTACACAGTTAGGAAGGTTAATAAATATTTTCAATGAAATACTATCAGTACATAATTTATGCTTATTTTTTATTGATCTAAATATATTTTTACCTCATTTACGTGACTATGATACAGACAAAAAAAATCAACTACAGATATATTTTTTAGATTAGTCATAGAGTCAAAAGAGAAAGTAAGCTCCTCTCCAATTCTTTACTTCAGCCACTCATGGGTGGGTAAATGCATAAAAGATAAATGTTGATTTTTTTATTATATATAAGCGAGAATTCAAACTCATTTTCTATCAACAAATTATTATAATCTCAAACATCAAAAGAATTTACTCATTCATTGAAATGTTCACAAATAAATATTGCTATACAGGGTGTCCGGGAAAATGTGGGAAATTCCCGTATATGAAAAAAAAAACACGTGAAAGGAATACTACAAGTTCATATAATCTTTTTTCGTATAGGCCTTTTCTTAGGAGATATGGGCTCCCAAGGAGTTGCATTGGAATCAAGTGTTTTTTACGCCCTGCATAATAAGAACTTTGTACAACATTTTTTACATTTTTTAACTATTGACTAAAAATTAAGTACTCTCCATTCATGTCGCTAATCTTAACCGTTTTCGAAAAAACGTCATTTAATGTACACTGTTAGTCCCCTATCTTCTGTCGGGTTGAATATGAAAAACAGGAATTTTTCCCTGTCACCATAATTTCAATAAAAAGTTAAACTAACTGCTTACTTAAAAACTTCGTAAGAGAGTTCAACATGGGCTCGAGGCACGACGAATTGAAGACTGCTGTACCCGCCACATTAACTCAACATTGTTCCTTTTTTTTTGATCACAATGAAACGTGATTCTTCGTAAAAGTTCCTCCTTACTAACGACCGGAATGGAATACACCAAGGTTTTGAGGTGTCCCCACAGGTAAAAATCCAACGGCGTTAGGTCGGGAGATCGAAGAGATCAGGCAATAGGTCCTTTTCTACCTATCCAACGGTTTGGATAGACGTTATTCAGGTGCTCCCATATAGCAACGCTGAGACAAAGTGGTACCCCATCGTGCATGTAGTACATGTTTTGTCGGGTTTCAAGTGGTAAATGCCCTACTAAATCGTGTCAAGCGTTCTGGAAGAACTCCAAATAAAGTTCTGCATTCACTCTTGCCGGCAATCCGAATGGTTCAGTCAAAAAATTGCCAGTGATTCCTGCCAAGGCATTAATTGATTGGAACTGATGTTGAAGATGCGAAACAATAGTTGGATGAGAATTTTCATCACCCCATACATGTGAGTTGTATAAACTTATTATACCTTTTTTGCTAAACCCTGGTTCATCTGTGAAGAGAACAGTACTAATGAAGTTTATATTATTTCGTTGCTGATCCAATAGCCAGTTTGCAAACTGCGTTCTACGGGGAAAATCTTCGGGAATCAGTTCATGAACTTTTTTCATAAAGCTAAAGCTAGCAGCCAAATCAAGATACAGCGCGCTAAGTATATATTAATATTATATTTTTAAAAGATCATAAAATAAACATTTATTAATATTTTTCTGTGGTTTTTGGCATTTACGTTTGTTACAACTTTCTCTAAATACCTAAAAAGATCGTATAATTTGTTCTCCAAAATCAACCCTATTGATCGGGGTTAATTACTTATAACAACTCCAGCGGTCGGGGTTAAAACCTTATTATGAAGAGGTCATAAATTTCACATTTTTCGAAATTTTTCGGTGATTTTTCGTAATTAAGCTTATAATAAAGTCCTCTGAACACCTATATGGGTCTTGTAATTTGTTCCTCTATAACAAACCTAGCAGCCCTTATTTTAAAAGAGTCATAAATCCCACATTTTTCGAAATTTTTCGGGAATTTTTGGTAAATAATAATGTCCTCTAAACACCTATATATGTCTCATAATTTATTCCCTTAAGACAACCCCAGCGGCCAAGGTTCAACCCTTATTTTAAAATTTTCCTATTATTCCCATTTTTCAAAATTTTTCGGTGATTTTTGGTAATTAAGCTTAGAATAAAGTCCTCTAAACACCTATATGGGTATGAGTATGGGTATTTTTGGTAACTAATCTTATAATAACGTCTTCCAGTCACCGCAAAACTTTGAAAAATATAAAAATTGGGACAATTTTAAAATAAGGGTTGAATCTTGGCCGCTGGGGTTGACTTTGGGGAACCAAATTATGTGACTCATGTAGATGTTTAGAGGACATTATTATAAGTTTAACTGCCAAAAAACATCGAAAAATTTGAAAAATGTGGAAATAAGGATATTTTTAAAATAAGGGTTTATACCTTGGCAGCTGGGGTTGTCTTAGTGGAACAAATTATGTAACCTATATAGGTAATTATAGGATATTATAATAAGCTTAATGAAAATTTTTGAAAATGTGGAATTTATGACCCGTTTAAAATAAGGGCTGCCGCTACGGTTGTCTTAGGGGAATAAATTAAGTAATTCATATATATATATATATATATATATATATATATATATATATATATATATATATATATATATATATATATATATATGTGTGTGTAGAAGACATGATTAGAGGCTTAATTTCCAAAAATCGTTAAAAAATTTTAATAACTATATATTGTATGATTTAATTAAATATAATTAATTAACCCTGATTAATGGTTTTGAAGAACAAATTATATAATTTTTTTTTGGCATTTAGAGGAAGTTGTAACAAACGTAAATACCGAAAATCACAGAAAAATATTCATAAATGTTTATTTTATGATGTTTTAAATACATAATTTTAATCTTTACTTTAGCTTAATCTTTTTTTAAATGATATGTATATAACAGCTGTTTTTGAAGCACTTCATGTAATATTGTTTTCGACGTATTAAACTGACCTGATTTTTCGAGTGCTCGTTGAAGAAGTGTCATCTACAGCACTTAAAATATTTTCCTCTTAATTGCGTCGTACGTACTGTTCTTCCCCGACCAGCATCAGTACTTCTTTACTCAAAATTTCCTCAAATTATGAAAAAATTTTCTCGTACTTTATTAAATGGAATCGCCTACCATTCTCCCTTAGACGTTGATCAACTCGTTAAATTGTTTACTGGTCTGGAAGAGTACGATAGGATATCTGTCGTGATATAACCTCCTAGTTTCCAAAGCATTGCAAGATGCAAGACCATACTTCAGATGAACATCTGCTTACCCAGTAAACGTGTATTCCATATTTCGAATTATTTTACAATTAATTTCACCACGATATCCAAAAATCAGTAAATTAATATCTAAGTAAAGAATTAATGTGTCAGCAATGTGAAAGTTCTAAAATGCAGAATATTTATTTCTTTCGTACCTAGCAACGTTTGCAACAACAATATTTTGTTTTTGGTGCCGATAAAATAAAATGCACATTTTTTGCGAACCTAGGTCGAACTGCAATTCAAAGAATTAGACGTTTTTAACTAAAGAGGTAAACTCTAATTTTGGATCGAATTTTTTTTATCATAAGGCTGAAGGTTGAACAAAGATGTATCTTTTATCGCAATGTGCCGAATACATGACGCTTTTTCGAAAACGGTTAGGATTAGCGACATTAATAAAGAGCACTTAATTTTTAGTCAATAGTTAAAGGTATGTAAAAACGTTGTCCAAAGTTCTTATCATACAGGGTGCAAAAAATGTGGTCATGAGTGTCACAGCTAGTCCGTCCCTACATCTGTGCGTAATCCACAATACTTTTTTGGATAGTAATTTAAAGGATCTTACCTGATATACATCATATTAGAAAAAAGTGAAATATACCTGGTGGTTCAATAATTGTGTGTAAAAAACTTGATTTCATTGCAGCGCTTTGGGAGCCCATATCTCCGAAGAGAAGGCTTGTACGAAAAAAGTTTATGTGAACTTGTAGTATTCCTTTCACGTGTTTTTTTCATATCCGGGAGATTTCCCACATTTTTCCGGACACCCTGTATATCCTCCTATTGTATTTCATAGAAAAGGTAGGCATTAAATAGCCCAAAATAAATAGGAACTCATCCACCTTTAACCCGTGTTCAGTAATAAATAAAATTGTGGGCACGTTATCGTGCTGTAAAAAGACTGTTAGCTCATTAACCTTATTACATGTAGATCGAATGTTCAATAAAATATATGACACATCAGTCAAAGTTTTGTCTAACCGGCATGCCTGTCCTCGTTTGTCTAAAAAAAATTCATCAGTGCGGGAATCATTTGATGAAATAGAATTGGCCCAGCTTATTATCTCATCAGAAGTAGCATTCATACCTTTACCCGCTGTATGCCGGGAGGATTGTCATAATCAGTTCTAGTTTCAACCTGGATTAATATTTTAAAACTATCATACTTAAAACATACAAAATTTCCTTGTGCGTTAAATTTGTCAGCAAGCGCTTGTCTCTAGAACCCAAATAAATACTATTATTGTAAAAGCAGTTATGCATGAATTTGTCCGACAGGTCCAGGAGCTTAATATAATTTAATATGATTAGAAGAAAAACACACTCTTGACACACAATTAAAATTCTTATTGTTGACAGAATAAAACTCTTCAATATATTTAATCAACTTTATAAAAAGGCACTTGTCAGCTAGTAAGGATATATTTTAACCGAGATATTAACATTGTTAACCCCCGCCAAGACCATCACAAAATCTGACTTTCTTAAATTACCAATAAATGTATCTACACCACAAACAACCTCATTGAACCTAACATATGGGTTACATATTATTTGAATGGAGTATGTATTCTTAAAGAAAAAACTTAGAAATTGATATATATTTCTGCCATAATCGTCTGTCAATGTTATCATTTTTTTTTGTCAATGAGTACTTCCTTCTTTTTCTCTTACCCTCTTTATAGGTTTATTTTCCTAGTTTTTGTCAGAGATACTTATTCCATCATTACATTCTGTCTCGCCAGCACCAATGGAATTTCTTTCACATTCATATCTTTGATACGGCATTGGGTTGTTGAAGAACTGTTGTGTATCTAGTTGTTCTGTTCTATTTTTCAGGCGCCCGATTGTTTATATAATACGAATATTTTTTAGTCTGCAAAATCCAGATTTAAGAAACAATATTTTAATATAGAAAGTTAGATTCCTTAATCTCATTATTTAATCCGCAAATCCTCACACTGCTCTTTGAAAATAAAATTTTGGCAAAGTATTTGCAGTTTCCACAAGAAACCGAGCCAACAAACAGATGTAATCCTAGATTAATAAAATTTAATTTTCATTTTTTACAATATTACAATATTCAAATGTTCGAGAAATTACCTAATCTACACTTGACTTACTACATTTTTCTTTTATCGTACTACTACAGTTTTACAATTTCAAAACAGCTACAATTTCACAAAGCATAACAAAAACATTTTTAAAACTTTGAAATAATTATACAAATTTTCAAAAATGTGAATATCTTGTATCTTTGTTTTTTTTGCATTCACATTTAAGTTTATTAAGTTTTTTTTTTATTTTTTTCCCACCTTCCAAGAATCATATTATACAATTTAAGTTGCAAATATACTTAACCGTTTAAATTAATATTCTTATAATGTCTTGGGATTATTTTATCATCATATATTGCAGAGTTGGTGTGATACTCACGTTTAGTATTATTTAAGGTACTTCATTGATTGTAATCGTAGCCAGAAGTAACACGCGCAATTCGTGCATGAGCGGCCAAACGATGATTTGGCAACACTGCTTATACCCGACGTGGACTGAACATGTCGGTGTCAGTGTTGTGTAAATAATATGTTAAATCCATACCCACCGCACGATGGTGGCATACCCGGCTTGGTTATGCCGTGGCCACCATATCCGGGACGTTTCTGTCCTCGGACCACTCTTCTGAACTGGCGTAACAACAAATGTTATACTAGTAAGAAGACACAATTCCACTGCAATACTTTTATTAGTTATGTATAAGAGAGGTCCAAGTATTTCGGCATGAGCTTGTGTTATTAATATTAATACAGAGGAGATTCCATCTAAATCTGAAGAATTTGAATTTTTTAAAGAAGAAATATATTTAATTAATTCATTTTGTGTTACAGGTGACAAGAATAAATTATGCAAATGAAAAAAAGATATACATATTCATATATATATATATATATATATATATATATATATATATATATATATATATATATATATATATATATGCGTAACTGACGGAATTGTTTCTGCCATTAAAAATATTTACAGAGTAATGATCACAACATTTGGCTACATCAAAATTATTTTTAAAATCGCTGCCTTTTTCACAAAGAATTATTATACTTTTATTTTCATATTAAACATCTTTAATTATTTCAAATGACTTTTCTGTGTTATCAGTGTTTTTCAATATGTTTCTAGTATTAATATCTACAAGATTAAACACGATTTACTAATGTGTCAGACTAACGCCATAAATTACTATCTACCATAACTATTTTTTGATTATTATCTGTATGGAGAATCTTTAAAGCTTCACTTTGATTTATAATAACCTCCAGCCTATTCCATAATTACTTTTACGCCTTATAAAATCCAATTCACATTTAGTGAAATGACATTCTGGATCAGATACTCGTTCAAATCCTTTAACGTGAATTTGGGCAAAGCTTTGTTTTATTTGACGTGGATGATCCCATATATACACCATGTTCAAAAAGTGTGGAACTTTGTAAATACTAAATTTAGGAAAAAAATAGCTTTATCGTAACCTTGAACTTGATCTTTAAGATCATTTTCAGAATCTTAAATAGAGATCCCCTGCTTTTGACTTCAAAAATGAAAAGAGCAGGAAATTTTACAACCGGATATAACGTTGGCCTTGAGGTCAAGGTATCTAAAAATTACCTTGACTTTTAAGGGACAAGATGGGAAATCCTCCCAGTTAAGGTAAAACCTAAATTGAGCTATTTAAGGCAAGACCATGATCCAGCCAGTTAAGGCAAGATCTGGGAACCGCCAACATAAGACAAAATTAAACAGAGGTCTGGCCATTCAAGGCAAGATCAGAAATCTTACCAGTTACGGTAAGGCCAAGATGAAGCCAGTTAAGGCAAGACCAAGATTCAGCCAGTTAAAGCAAGATCTGAGATTTTACGATACTGTTGGGAGGGAGTTTCATTTAATCTTGGCCTGGCCTTAAAATTTGAGCAAGATCAGAAATCTTACCAGTTACGGTAAGGCCAAGATGAAACCAGTTAAGGCAAGACCAAGATTCAGCCAGTTAAAGCAAGATCTGAGATTTTACGATACTGTTGGGAGGGAGTTTCATTTAATCTTGGCCTGGCCTTAAAATTTGAGCTTGACTTCATGACCAAGGTCATATAGTATTGTAAAATTTTCTATTCTTTTCATTTCCGGGATTAAAATTAGGGGTCACCATTTGAAATCCTGAAAATGACCTTTAAATGCCATTGAAAGTCAAGGTCAAAGTCACAGTAAAGGTCATTTTTAGAATCTCGGTTTGATTTCCTACAACTCTTGTTTTGATAATTTTTTTCTGAAGTTAGTATTTACGAAGTTAGCTAAGGGTTTCGCATTTTTTGAACGCTGTGTATATGCTATGATGGTAACCGTACTAGTCGCAGTGATGAAAAATTACGTTAAGGTGGGCTCTCTTGCGCGGCCCCTGCATGAATTCAGGCCATGTTCTATTTTTGTGCACATTTCTCTGGTGGATTTCAGGGGTACTCAATGAGAACATCGCGTTATGTCACCTAAGCATGAGTTTGTCCTAACTGCCGAGAGTCGATTAATTACCCCCATAGTATTTTTATCTATGCTAACGACACAACGTACGCCTAAAAGAGTCTGATAAGGTTTCTTAAAATATTTTCGTAGCCCAAAAAAGTCTTTACCGCTTACGGATATTTTATCCCAAAGAATAAAAAAGAGGGAATAGAATATTAATTATAATTAAAGATGTTCTTTTCTGTAGTAATAGTATTTATTGTCATTTTTAGCTTCCGAATGGCCCATATGTTTCCAGATTGTGTCGGAGAGGTAGACGTTGTTTCAGATGCTGAAAATATAAAAAATCTACTTAAAATTCCTTACTACAAAGGACATATTAGTATGATGGTTCATCGTGTCGAAAACACTCTGTTATTGGATGATTTTGACATTTATAAGCACCTGTTAAAAACGTCGGAAACGGAGTGGGAATGGCTTAAGAAATTTTTCTTTGAAAATATCAACAGGGAGACTTGTGAAGAAGATAGACACTTATATATTAAGAACAGGTAAAAATGAGATTTTCGATTAAGATACTAAAAATCTCGAAATTAATATATCTTCGTAAAATTTATTTAAAAAATTGAACATTATTTAAAATTTACATTTTTATTATTTGGAAATTGATTATGTTGTTATTGTCGCTGAGTGAGATATTGAATAATAATATGCTCTTTTTTCAAATTATTTACAACACATTGAAGTGAAGTCAAATGATTTTTCCATTAAATTATTTGTATAACGTAAGCAATAGAGCAATAAAATACTTTCGTTGGTAGAAATTGTAATTTCGTTGTTATCAAACTTCACATGTGGTGGTTTTATAACAGTGAATTGTTTTGCTTTAAAAAACAATATTTGTTTGATTTTTATTTGGAATTAACTTATTTTTAGCGAATCAGTCGGTAAACATAGCAATAAAATCTTTTGATTCTCACAGTAAATGTTAAATTTCTTTATAGTTTTTAAGTAAATGTATACCATCAGCGTAGTTTATCAGATGTTACATGCAGAAATAGTTTAACAAATCATAAATAAATATTATAAATGAGGCTAAAGGACCTATTAGGTTCATACCTATATGTTTCAATAAGTAACAATAGATAATAACATTATAAATAAAATAGAACCCAATTTGCTGGCTGGTTATCGGCTGCTTTACGTCATTCAAAAATATAGTAAACCATTCTTTTACCTTTACCCTTAGACTATACATTTCTAATTTTCTAATCAAAAGGTAGTTTTTGATAAATCCAACAAAAGTCCAACTGACATAAAATCTAATATAGCTGTTTGCGCTAATTTATCTCTTATGGAACCTTGTTGGCAGTTACTAAACATTGATGAAATCTACTAATCGTTTAATATTTCTCATTAAAAAATCGTGGAAATGCTGGGTAATAATCTTATTGGTCTGTTATTGTCTAGTTGTTCAGAATTCCTTTTTTATTCACTAATACATACTTTAAGTTTTTGAGACATGTTCAAAACTGAACGAATTATTTATTATATAACAAAGCACATTTTGCACTTCATTAGCAGCTGCACTGTAAAAAAACTTCACATTAATTTTAAGGTAATGTGCTGGAAGTAAATTTTATAAACCATTTATTAAATTCATTTAATGTTAATTGCATTAAATTTAATAATTTTCACATTAAATCTAATATAATTATACTTAAATTTGGTATGTTTTCAGTTACTTTATTTGAATTTAATGTACAAAGCTTTAATGTCAAAGTACATGTAACTTATTCACGATTTAGGACCAAATCATTAAATTGAATTAATGAATGTACATTAAATTTAAGGTAATTTTTAATAGTGTGTCGTTAGGATGCTTAAAAGGATTTCATCAAGTCCGCAGTTATATCTGTGCTAGCTCACAGATTTCTGCCGGCGTTGCTATATTTTGATTTTCCCAAGTTAAATGATATATTACCCAAAATATTCAAAATATCAGAAACAACTGACAGCAAAAATTTGTAATATTTATTATTAATATATTCAGGATCTTCCACGTTTACATTTTATTAGTTCCTCCCACCATATAACTTCAAATTTTATTTTTATTTATTACTGACCAGCTTTTCAAGAAAATTCTCAAAAATATTCACAGAAAGAGTCCATTGTTTATTTATATTACTTTTTCCTACATTATTTACGTCTAACAATTAATAAATAGTAAACTACTTAGAACATTTTCATTATTTCCTTTAGAGAAAAATTGTAACCGAATATAGTGGATACAATTAGATGAACTGTTACCTATGTGTGTCTTTTCAATAATGGATTTAACTACATTTAATGAACTCAACAAAGACAATAATTCCGTTTTTATTTTGCTTTTTTTTATTATAGTTTTGATATAAAAATTAATTATTTCCTTTGAAAATGATCGTTAAAATTCGGTTAATTTTGTCCATAAAAATTTTTATATCCTCAAAAATTGGTCTGTACATGGATATAATTAATATTTTTTTTTGTTATTAAAGTCATATTCCACCACGACACATGCAATATCCTCATACTCATAAGTTATTTAACTTTATATGAGTTTTACATTTTGGTTTTCTCTTACTATACACTTCAGATTGACTATCTTTTCCTTACTTAGGACAAAACTTTGAAACCAATCTAAAATCTTTAATAAGTATAATTGTTACTTACTCTTAAGGTTTGTTATAAAAAGTATTTCATGGATCCTATGTATATCTAACATATCATTTATTCTATCTGTAGAATTTCCTCTAAGCTGTACATTTTGGTCTTAACTTTTATTGATGATATTTCTCGAATACTTTCTTGCTTATAAAAAATCAGTTGAATAATTAACAATTAATTTTATATCGTATTAACTGTACAACTGATTTTGTTCACTTTCTCTATATTGTTTTTAATTTGAGGCTTCATATTCTGGATTTTGTGTGGTAGATTCTATATATCACACCGCCTCTTTCCTGAGTTTACATTCTGAAAATCTTCATTATTTTCTATAAGGTTTAGTTATATTTCTTTCTTCTCTGACTTGAATAGATTATTAAGCTTTTCAGTTCCATTCTTTATAAAAAAACATCATCTTGTTATATTTTCCAATTTGGTGTTTTATCATTCATCCCCAGTTTATTGATCGTTCCCTGTACACGATCACATCTATCGACCATAATTTTTGTTGTTGTTTTTATCCGAATTTATTCATAATGATTTGTTTACATTTTGTGCACCCATGAATTTTTAGTTACTGGTCCTATTGATCACGGTTAGAAACTGATTTTTACTGTTTTCTCACTAATTTTAGCTATTTTTTTTTGGAACATTTGCAGAATAACCACCACTATTATCTCCCATTTCAGACTCCGACTTTCTTTTTATAAAATAGCGATAAAATTGTTGATTTTTTACTTGGTTATGATCAGTTTGGAACAGTAATAAAGTAAACAAATTATATTATAGATATAATCAGTTATTAAAATCAAAATATGTATTATTACTTTTAATGGAATTTATATTTTAGGACCCAAAAGGCTCTAAAACAAAAAAGTCTAGTGTCTAAGTTTTTATATCATAGTCTAGTGGAAGGTGAAAATCAAGCTGGAGATTCAGATGAAAAAATTTCCAGGTAAAGTAGATATAACTAAATGCTGTTTGGTAATTGGTCTTGTTCTCTTAATGTTTTTTTTTGTAAATTTACTTTTAGCTATAGTTTTTAAACTTTTATTTATATCTAGAAGTGATTCAAATACATTTTTTAAAAATTTACACAGGATTATGTGTGTATGGTGAACTAGGCTAGTTGAGGGAAATCGGATGTAAATAGACCCGCTTGTCTGGTTTGGACATTATACACACCGTCGCTGGACATACTTTAGCGCCTTATCGTTTTTTGGTGCATGAGTGACTACGCTTGGAACCGAAAAATAAAAGCTAAATTTGACCCTGTTTCAAATTAATTGTAGTTTCTGTAGTTTTAACTCCCAATGGTTATACATTTGAATATTGCTAATATCTCGGTTGTTGAAAGACTAAGGAAAGATGATGTCTATAAAGTCCCACAAGCTTCGATTTCAAAAATATTTTAATTTTCAAAAGGTGAACAAAAAATTTTCAATAACTAAACTAATTGGTCTTTTTCCTTTTTTAATGATGCACGCATTGTAATTATTTGAATTATATAATCAATTCTAGATTTTTTCGTCTAACATATTTTATATATAAAATAAATAATATGTTATGGATTTACAACTGACTTGTATAACTCTGAATAAAATAATTTCCATATTTCTCATATTGTTTCTAAAAATATCAACTTTCCATTTAATGAGTAATAATCAAAAGTTGTAAAATGAAAAATATTTTAGTCTAAATATAAGCTATCAGTGTAGAAAATAAAATTTTTTAGATGTCTATGTTTTGAGGATATTTTAGGAGTGGCATACTTTGTAAGAAATTATATCTAGAGGCAATTGAAGCAATTAAATAACCAAAAATATAGGACGCGTTAAAAAATGAAATTAAATTTTTGCTCGATCTAATTAAAATGTAAATCTTTGATATCTCTATGTCGTTTATATAAACCGTTTTTAAACTGTCTTATTTAATTGATCATCTCTGTTTCTTGGTTTGTAATGTTGAATTATTACAAACGAGGGTACAGTTATTATTTTGTTTGCTGATGATACAACGGCACTCGAGAGAGCGGACGATTTGATAAATCTTGGTCGATAGACGGAGAGCACGCGGTCGGATATTCAGCAATGGTTTACTGCTAATAAATTAATCCTCAATGAGACCAAAACTCAGACAATGGATTTTTCGCTGAGGGCTTTGACTCTGCGTATATCAGCTGGAAAGTTCCTGAGCATATATCTTGACCCTAAACTGACATGGGAGCGACATGCTGAACATCTTATTAAGTATTCTAAGCAGAAATACATTTATATTACGTAGTCTGAAAAACATAGTGTCTAATGATGTTCTTATGAATGCTTACTATGGCCATATCCACTTGTACCTTAGCTACGTTGTCCTGTGTTGGAGACATTCATCGCATACTTCCAGGGTATTTGCAATACAACGGCGTTGTATAAGGGTCATGTCTGGTCTGGGGTTCAGAGAATGTTGTAGGGTCAGTTTTATCTCCCTTGGTATCCTTATCTTTCCATCTATTTATAACATGAATTGCTTTAAGCATATCAAAAAAAATGCTGATAGGTATATCTGTAATAGTTATTACCACAACTACAACACGAGGGGCAGGAATAGTTTTACTTTAACTTATAGTAGAACTGCCAGAGGCAGGGATGGTGGGAACCACTATGGGCTGAAGTTTTTTAATGTACTTCTTAATGTTGTTAAAAACCTCGATGCGCAGGAGCTTTCCACCGTATTGAATAGTTTCTTTTAAATAATTTCAATGATTTCATATGACAGGAAAAGCACAGATGATTCCCTCACTGTACTTGTTTTACTTGTAAACTTGACTTGTTGAAAAAATTTTGTGTTTTTAACAATTTTAGACTGATTTGTTTTTGTCTGCTTAATGGTTTTACTATAATATGTAGTTTTATATTTGACTTGTGAAAATACTTTTTGTATGTATATCATGAATAAACATTATTATAACTAATCTTTCTCCCACTTCCACTGAACCGATTCATTTCAAATAATGCATATTTTACGTATTTTTTTCATGATATTATATGCAATCAACTTTGACCTGATAGAGGACTCCAGCAAAGACCAAATCACATTCCATTTTTAGAACATTATAATAATGTCAAATTATTATTAAACCAAACACCCTCTGTACCGGTACCCTTTTGGTTAGTCATATAGGTTAGCAATTAAATTATTTTTAGAGCTCGTAACAGCAAATAATATTAAAACTCATACCGAAAAGAAAGAATGTGTTAACAAAGTTCCATGTGAGTGTGGTGAAATGTATATTGGAGAAACCAAACGATCACTAGAAGTTAAAATTAAGGATCATAAAACTCATACATAAAAAGGGGAAACGTCGAGATCAGGTATTGCAGAACACGCCTGGGATAAACAACACCATATAAAATGGTCTGAGGCTGCAGCAATATATATAGAACCCAACATGAAAAAAAGAAAATTTATAGAAGCAGCTTACATTAAAACAAATAATGGAATCTTCAGTAAACCGAGTGTTGAGATACCTAATCTTTGGCAACCTTTACTTTGTAACATCAAATCATTGAGGTGTATACAGTGAAGCGAAACGTTGTGCTTCAATGGACACAGTCCCTATATAAGCTCGTAGTCTTAAGACAAAACATTCAGTTTATACTTGATAACGATTAGAGATACAACCTAATCGAAACGTCGTAAAAATAAATAAGCATAAAGACAATGCAAGTCCGACAACCACATTTTAGTCAATCTTCAACATTGTTTACAACCTTCAAACAAACATTAAAACTGATGATGGGAAAAATTTAAATTTATTGAGTGATTAACTTTAACGCTAACATTTAAAAGATTACCTTTGTGTATGTAAAATTATCATTTTTTCGAAATTTGAATTAAAAGTGCAAAAAAGTATCCATACAAAAACACCCTCCACCCGAATGTATATCATCAAATTCTAAGTAAACTTTAACATGTGTGCACTATATTTAAAATACAATTTTTGTTTCTGTAGACCTTATCCTTTACAAACAACAAGTGACAACTCGATTCAAACTCCGCCATTACCAGATCCATCTCCAAACACGGAATGTCCAGACTCGCATCCATTTGAATTTAACCGCAATGTAGTTTGGACGTTTGAGGATATTGAAATGTTGCTAGGTACTGATATGCCCATTTTTGGGGGCGGTACACATCCATGCATATCTTTAAGGTAAGCGGAACGATATTTAGAGCTAGAATCATCACTTCCATTGGTAGATGTAGTTTGACTACTTTAGTAAAGCTCAATTTTGGAAACACTGTCTAGTTTCAACATTTTAGTATGCAGTGGTGGCCAACTAATTAAAAACATTGAAAATAAAAGTAATTATTTTATTGCGGTATATAAAATAATTTGTTCCACAAAACTCTTGGTGGATAATACCAGGTTAATATAGTGTAATTGTATATGTTATTGCTCTCTCACCAGTTATCTACCCACAAAGCTCAAAATAGCTAGTCAGGAAGTCTCAGTACTGTGCAAATGTTCTACAGGAAATAACGTTATTTTAGTATTATTTATATACTGTTTTGACTTGATCCAATTAGCAAAAAAAATGTCCGAATTTGAAGTTCGTTAATACTGAAAATGACCGAAAGATATTATTGCGATCTTACGAAAGTAAAATAAATCGTGTTAGAAGTGATGCCAGCGCATTAGTGAGATATCCAGTAGGTAAAGAAAATAACTCAAAATACCCTACTAAAATTAAAAACAGATGGTGGAAGTATCAAATTATGGAGTTACTTTGCTTGGCACGGCGTTGGTCCTTTTGTGAGGATTGAAGGAATCTTGGATCAATAAAAATATCACGGAAAACTATATGCTTTTTTTTCCGAAGACAATATTCCAGCTTGCGTATACTGCAGTAAACATGTTAGAACTTTTGTCGGGCTATTAAAATGATCGATGATCTAAGTTAAAAAAATTGTCATGTTTTACCATCCTTCTACTTTCGATAGTAAATTGCCTTCTAACTTTAAAGTTTCCGTTAAATATTAATAGCCAATTCATATCATCAAAAAATATCTGCAAGCCAGATTCTAAGCTTTTCTGGATGGTATCCACGAAGACAATGACGCTGAAATATGCGTCGAAAAAAATAGCGCCTAAAGATTTGCGGTGAAAAAAATAGATTTATAAAACCACGAAGAAAATCATTATGGTGGGAAAACTAGAATATCAAATGGCATAACGCCGAAAAAAATTATATCTTTAATAAATGCTGTGAAAAAAAGTACATCATTAATAAATACGGCGAAAAAATTATATCTTTAAAATGTACGACGAAAAAAACTGTAATAATTTTCGTTATAATTTTGGATGCGTAATTTTTTTCGCCACATTTTTGGAATCGTAATCATTTTCAGCGTACTTTCGGAAGCGTAATTTTGAAATTACAAAAATGAAATTTTTTACACGGAAAATTTTAGAACATCATAGTTTACGCCGCATACTGCTTAGCTGTCATTATTTTCGCAAATACCGTCAATATATGTCATTACTTTATGATACCCAAATTTAATCTCTATATTAAAAACAATTTTCATGTGTTGTTGTTTATTAACGCTTATAAACATGGTTTTGCAACAAACTTTAATAGTGATTTTTAAGGTACTTTTGTATGCTGTAATTTTAGGCTAAGGGATATGAGCAAACCGATCTCGGTTCTTACTGGTATAGACTACTGGCTAGATAACTTAATGTCCAATGTTCCTGAAGTGGTTATGTGCTATCATTTAAATGGTATAGTACAGAAATATGAACTTATTAAGACTGAAGATTTACCAAGGTAACTAATTTCAACTATTTACAAAAATATTTTAGGAACAATTGTTTTTTTAAGAAAAAATCAATTACATTGCATCGTTACCTTTTTATAGGCGAATATGAAATTTGGGTAAGTTTAGTAACTTCGGTAGGTGCATATTTAGACGTTTGATTTGGTTTCTGGTTTAACCAGAAGTAATTCTGATTTTATTTTCTTTAATGAAATGAAAATTCATACATTTTTCATTCATAGTTAATTACTTGACGTCAAAAACAATATTTTCTTGCTACGCTTAGGCTATAATTGACCTGTTTTAAGAAAGTAGTTCTGTTTCCATTTAACGTGTCTAAAACATAGCCTTGGAGTGCATTTTTTTAAATTTAAACTTCGTAATTTTTTAAAACTATACTCATAATATTTTCTTCATTAACTTGGCAGAATTATTATTCGATACACTTGATTCCTTATTGACGAAACTTTCAGTATTATGCCATGTAATAGGTATTTTTTAAATATTTTGAAAATTTATTTTCCACTACCCAATGGGTTCGTTCGTGTGTATTGAAGCGAGTTCAAACTCAGCAAATAAATATTGTCTTATTTGAATATTTTGGGAAGGTTTAGTTTGTTTACGAATGACACTACAATCTTACGGTATGGAGTTGACTTGGATCACATACATGATATTATTTCTCAAGATATTTCTAAGATTAAAGCATGGTGGGGTACAAACCTATTAACCCTTATAAAATGAGCGAATTATTCAAGCATCTATTCTAGTTATCTTTCGTAAGCTTGACTTCTTTGCTGGTAACGTATTTACAGGGCCTTTTAAATTATAAGAATATAAAGGTTCACTGTACATTAATCTTATCCTATTTTATTATGTTTGTATTGTCTGTTTTTATGTTAGGATTGTAGAAACTTTTAGAATTATTATTTATTAGTGTTATTATGTATACATGTAATTTGTTATTCATGTAATCGAGATTGCTATTATAATATATTTGTATTTGTTCATGATTTTATAAGTTAACTTTATTTTGACATATTTTATATCTTGTTGACCTTTCACATGTATCTTGCTGTGTCAATGAGTATTTAACTTAGGTCAACAAAGTACTTTGAACTCTGCCCCTCAAGACTTGTTTCCTGGTTTTATTTCTTTCTAAATTTTGGAGCTGAGCATCTATGTCCAATTGGTTAGTTAATGGAGTAGTGATAATAGTATTATATTTAAAGTATTTAGGGTTATAATTTATTTAAAGACGTACCTTTAATTTAAACAACTTTCTTTTTTCAATTAGCTAAATAGAATTAAAGATTTTCATTCCGAATTTTGCGAATATTGTTTACTTAATAAGGACTTTTAGTCAACAAGTTATTAGAGCTTGTCACTATTTATAGTTTAGCAATCTTTTTTTACAAGGGTAATAAGAAATTGGGACTATAATTTAACAAAATCTTGCTATTCTACGAATAAAGGAAATGAGAGTGTTTTTGCCATTGTAATTGAGTTTAGTACAGTTCAAATATACGCCAACCCAAGTTTCCAAACCTATTCAAGTCTTAAAAATAAGACATGTAAGCATATTTTTTCTGTCTCATGCTATAATTTTTTTTTCTACAACTTAAATATAGAATCAAAATAACTAGTAATGTTGCAGTATAAAACAATAAATGGTTAATTTTTTAGATTGGACAATTCAAAGTTTTCACCAAAATTGATAAGAGATGTTGCTCAGAGTATTTTGTCATTTTTGAAATCGAATGCTACTAAAGCTGGGCATACCTATTGGTTGTTCAAGGGAAAAGATGAAGAGGTATATTTACGTTAATTTAATAATCAAATGGAATCATTTGACTTTCACATAGTTTTAACTTCGATCCAGAAAGGACTTTTTTAACTTTTTTTTTATTATTTTTCATATTTGGTGACCTGGACATTGACCTTAGAATTTAATTTGAAGGTCATTCAGACGTCTCTCTCTTTTATTTTTCACCTCGGAAATGAAAACTTGCAAGATTTTACGTCCAAATAGATAATTAAGTTATAATAACTCTTTGAGGTCCTTTCTGGTTTGAATAACCATTTCCATCTCGCTAAGTAAAAATTTTCCATTGCTAATTTTATGGCAAATAATGTTCTAGAATTCAAAAGAGATATGCAAAATGACCTTGACCTTAAGTGCGATGCCAATTTAAGGTCATTCAATGATTAAGATTATTTTCTGGAATATTTTGATTTTGGAAAGCAATGGAAGCTACAGGAAATATCTTCACATTCATGCATATGATCAAGTTTTGGATGACGTTTGGAAGTAATTTTAACGTCAAACAGCCATTTTAATCTGGCCATTTTTTTATCAGTTCAACGATTTAAAAAACAGTAGGTGTTGGTTCGAAATGGGATTTACAGTAGTAATCTTGTCCATAGTATCAAATTTCAAAATCAGTAGTGAATTGATTTTCTTAAAACTATTGTCATTTTTCCAAAAATCAACCACAACAATTTACTACTGATCTTGAAATAGTGAAGATTGCCACCGAATATTCCCTTTCGTATAAGTTTTGCTGGCTAGGTCGCTGACCTGGCGGAACAATGGTAAAATCAAAATAACTGTTTGATCTTTAAATTACGATCTTTGAACATACAATTGTTCGCGGCTTTTATTGGCTATATCAAACTAGGAGTTTACAGTCTAGAAAATCATCCCGAGTTCAAGGCCAAAACCATCTTTGCATGTTTCCCTTCAAGCCCAAAAACATTGTTTTCTAACTGACCTCCGTGAGAAATTTTTTCTTTGCCTAACACGTAGGTGGGATCGCTAGCTAATATTTTTCATTATTATTAAATTCGTACATCTGTTAGAACAACATACGTAAATTTTCTTGTTGATCTGTCAAATAGTTTATTTTCTACAGCGTTTAAAGTAGACATACTTTCTTTTTTTTAATGAAAAATCATGCAGTGGTTAAATACGTGTATAAAAAAGGCTTATCTGGGAAGGAAATTCATGAAGATATGGTGAATGTATTGGGGGAGGATGCTCCTTTATACACAACAATAAAAAGATGGGTAGCTGATTTTAAAGGTGGTCGTACCAGCATTGCAGATGAAGATCATGAACGTCATCCAAAAACCGCTACTTCTTCAGAAATCGTTGACAAAGGATATGTAATGGAAGATCGCCGATTAAATGAGGATGAATTAGTTGAGGCCATAGACATGTTACACGGTTCAATACATGAGATCTTGACTAAAGTTTTGGGTATGAGAAAGCATTTGCTAACTTTGGAACCAAAACGCATTCTAGTGGAACTTTCTCAAGAACGCTCCAACTGTTACATTCGGAATAAAATTGATTTTGTTTGTCGGTTTGTAACTATGGATGAGCCTGGCTGCTCCTCGCCGAAGCAGGCAAAGGGGTCAAAATCTTCTAAAAATGGCGTCAGTTTTTTGGGATGTCAAAGGAATTTTGATGGTCGACTACCTCCAAACTGGTAGAATAATAATAAGAGAATATTATTGCAATCTTCTGGACTAGCTAGATGTAAAAATTCTTGAGAAAATAGCTGATTTAGTGAACAACAAAATCATCTTTCATCATGTCAATGCACCTGCTCACAAATTTGTTTTAAACGGCTCTAAACTAACGGAATTGATTTACCAATTGTTGGAACATCCACCCTATTCACCAGCTGTAGCTCTTTTGGACTTCCATCTATTCCCACACCTGAAGAGATTTCTGCATGGAAAACATTTTCCATCGAACAGAGAAGTAATTACAGCCGTAGAGGGGTATTTTGAAGGCCTCCGAAAAACCACTTCAGGTATGGGATACTTAAATTGAAGAGCCGCTGGAAAAAGTGTATTGAACTTAAGTGAGATTATATTAAAGAATAAAACATTTCAACACCACACTCATAATCTTTAATTTGAAGGTCCGAAACTTATTGATTAGCCTAGTATATAGCATGCGTTACCAGTTGGCTTCTCTAATTACAAAAATTTCAAATATACGTTAAACATTTTATCTCTATGTACATCAGTATGGAATAAGTAAATGTCAAATTTCAGAATTTTCTAATATAATTGGCGATCACTTTGTTCTACTCCAGATGTGTTTTTTATTTTAGGTGGTAAAACTTTACGATCTTACGTCCCTGTGCTCCGAAGAGGATGTTCAAAAAGGACAAAATCCGTTTACCACCCCTGTTGCCATGCTTCTGTATAGGGTTGCGAGAAATATGAAACATTCACCGAATAGGTAAGCAATTGATTTCTTATCACCATATGGTGTTTGGAGATCAAAAATAGGATTGAACGATGAAGATTTCAGCAATTGATTAAAGTTTATAAAATTTGCATTCTTATTACATGGTTATTTTTAAAAATTATTAATCAAGTCTTTAAAGACGTTTCATTTCAAAAGAATTATGGATTACTAGTAATTTTTAACCTACTTAAAAAACGAGGTTCGACCCCTACATTATTTTTTATGGATGTACACCGATTATTTCAGAAGATTTTTTTTTGTGTTTTGTACGGGTGGTTCCATATAATTTTGGTTAGGATTCATTTTTTAGAATTAAATATTATAATAGTAAATTTATTTCCCAATTTAAAAGTATCAAGTACAATAATTGAAGAAAACGTCAGATAGTTCGATTAAGACAATATTTAATAAAACTTATAAACAATGTCCAGTCAAATAAGACAAACAACAGTAAAAATCAGGCAAAAAAATGATTCAAGCTGTAGCAGACCTTGTTGCAAAGCATATTCTTAAGTCGTTTTTTAAAAATTTCAATACTTGGGGTATCCCTCACATTTTGGGGAAGAGCGTTAACACAATTAAAATAAAAACTTTGGTACGCTGTTGTGCAATGTGCTGCGAGCGACCCCTGGTGGAGTAGGAATGGTGAGCACCATTATTAAAGAGTCATTTGTTTTTAAATATATAAAGACATAGTTCCATGATATATATGCTGTATAACGTTAAAATCTTGCTCTGCTTAAAGACACCTCTGACTGATTCAATACGGCGGACTAAAAACTCACATTTCCTATTTAATGAATTATTATATCTGCCCGTGTCAATTCAAATTTACAAAATACTTAAAATTTGATTGAAGAGGAAACAAAAATATATACAGTAGGTAAAATTAATAAAAATTTGCTTAAGATCTAAAAGATGATTCAGAAAGAGAATATTAAAACAAAAAAAAACAGGTAAAACTGGTACAGATTTTAAGTATTATAGACTTAGGGTTTGGAGCCTTTCCCAAGTAGTACATTGAGGATGTCTTGGACCTGGCGTAGCATTTAGTTTAGGTTGCAGGCATTATGGAGCTAAAAGGTTTCTGTGTGTTCTTAAGTAACGAAGATAGATGGCAGTTAATGGATCTTGGATCTGATTGTTCGGGTGACGAATCTTCGTAATTTTTCCTAATGTAGTCGTTTCGGCAATTTTCAGAATTGCTTATTGTTGGTGTTTTACAATTTAAATATAGTAGATGATCGTATTCAATATTTGGTCGGCATATTAATTTGTATATTTTGATAGCTATTTGAATATTTATATCCTGAGATTTATATGTGAGCTTCGAAAAATGTTTTGCTCTACTTATAGTACTCTACTGCAAATGTGACTATTAAGATTAAGTTTATTGTCTATCGATGTTCCTAGGTATTTTACTGTACTCGTGGGCTGCAGATGGTGTTCATACAAAGTGAGTGATGGTGAGTTTTGACCTAGTGTGTGATTAAATATGATATACTGTGACTTGGTTGGATTTGTTTTTAGTCTCCATTCGTTAAACCATAGACTGATTCTATCTAAAAGTTCTTGAAGATATTTTGTAGTTTGAGAGTTTTACCATATGCCACAAGGGTAGTATCATCGGCAAATTGCAGTCTATAAAAATTTAAAGAGAAAGGAGGTTGAACCCGAAAATGTTGGCTGTATATTTCTGAGCAGTATATATTATATAAAAATGGAGACGAAGGTGATCTTTGTGGGATTTTGGGAGGCCTTGTTCCGGTATAAATTATTCTGAAATATTTTCATTAATTTTTACTGAAAGAAGATGATTAGCTAGTAGGTTGTGGAGATGGATTAATAGTTTTGAGCAGTCTGCTTCATAGAGTTTATAGAATAAATCTTGGTACCATACGCTGTCAAAGGCCTTGTTAATGACCATGAATAGGGTTCTAGATTTTTGTTTGTTTAACTTAATTGTTTCAATATTACTTGCTAAAATAATGAGAAGATGGATGGTAGAATTCTTATTTTTAAAACCGAATTGGTATCCTAGTATTTTATATCCAATTTTACGTTCTAATTTGTGTTTTATTATGTATTCAAGATTTTTTCATAAAACAAGCAGTAGCGTTATTGGTTCTTAATTAATTGTCTTTGAGTGATTGGTATGTGGTTTAGGAATTATTGTTGTCTCTGTTCCACTCAGGAGAACTATAACAGTATTTAAAGAAAAGTCGTAAATTTTAAATATGTGTTGATGTATATTTGATTGCGATGGTCTTAAGAGGCTTTTCGATAAGTAACTGCCCGAGAGAGGTACTTTTTTTCTGTTTATGAAAGTAAAATATACGTACTCTTCAGGGGCGAAGTCATTAGATGGTGAGGCTATGGAGAAGTATTGTTGAATCCAATTTTCCACTGTAAGAAACTGCTTCTGGTCAAAGTTTGGATCATTGGTTTGTTAATATACCTTTTTAAACTGTGTTGCAAACAAATCTGATTTTTCCTTTGAGCTTGAGCAGTGTTTTTCATCCTCTTTCAATGTCTATATGGTATTGTTGATATTCTTATACTTACTTCCATTTTTTTATTCATGTTTTTGCAGGTAGTGATCCATTTCTTTCCCAATTTTTTCGAAAATTGGTTTATGTGGGTGTAAATAACAAATTTAAAATTATTTTCGTAAAATTCCGTATAGTGGGAAAAAATTACATTTTCCAATTATTTCTAAAATTGATATTGAAGTTTTTGGTATGTAGATTACAAATTTAAAGCTATTTTCTTAAAATTGAAAAAAGATGGTATATTCTATATATACATTTTCCTGTTTCATTCAAAATTGGTATTGAGGTTTTCAGGGGCATAAATTACAGATTTAAAATTAATTTCTTTAAATTCAATATTAAGGATTCAATATAGTGGATTAAAGTTTTGTTCTATTCAAATTCTTTCAAAATTGGTATATGGGAGATTTCCGGGATGGGAAAGTGTTTTGTTGTCCAATTAAATATATAGAATTATTTTTCGCTTTTCAGCGTTTTTTTCTTTGAAGGAAGTTTGATTTAAAAAAGATATTATTGTTCTAGTCACTTTAATAATATTTTAACTTAACTGCCCTATATTATTTATACGATTTATATAAAAATAAATGAAAACATTTTGTTAAAAGTGCAATTTTCTTGATGACGATTAATGTTTAAAAATAATACCTATTCAATATTCAGAAGACCACAACGAGGAACAATACGAATGCTGCTCAAAAATGTTATTAAACTACTTACGGAAGAAAAATATCCTGAAATAGTTACATCTTCACATTACATGTTAGCTGATCTTTACATTCCCGCCGAGCTTAACCCGGAAAACCCCAAATTAGATCAATTGGAGAAAGAAGACGATGAGGCTAGTGTCTACGACGATGATGAAGATTTAAATAGCGAAGGTAATATTTAACATTCTTAGTTGGTATAAATGTAGTTTGTCCGCATAGCGAATCAAAAGTTTCAATTCAAATTTTCTTATTAATTGTAGTTTTTCATGCGAAAACTGAAATTTTAACCGCTCATATCTTGAAATAATGTAATGGTTTCTATTAAAGTCGCATCGATAACGGAGACCACTTAGTGATTGGACCTAGAGTTTAAAGTGGGTTATAAAACCACTATCACTCGATCTTCCCAAGCGGTTACCCGTTTAGGTAGTAAACAAGCCCGGCGGCCGTTAATTTCGGTGATTAGACGTGGAATGGCCTGGCCACCGACGTGAACCGTTGTCTGCTCATATTCTGAAAACAATAGCTTACTGATACAGTAGAACTACAATAACCAGTAGGTTCACTCGCTTCGCGTCGGCATACAGTAGAACTATAATAACCAGTAGGTTCACTCGCTTCGCGTCGGCCTGGGTTTTCAGTAACCTCCTAAATTTACCCACAAAGCGAAATTCGTATCGTGACACTTTTAAGAACGATTCGACAAATTAATTAAAAAAAGCAAAGCGAAATTCGCATTAAGGGTCCTTGATATTGAGTCAGAACGCATTCTGGTAACGAGGTAATGCCATAACGTGTTGTTGAAGTTTACTGATGCAGCCACAACTTGATCTAATACCTAAATAATTAGGAATATTGTTGCGATTAGAGTCTTTATTAAAAGCCATACTGTATCATTCATAGTTTACTGCTCAAAGGAAAAATAAGGTTGTTTCAGAGATACGTAATAATGGATAACGATTTATCTTCTACACTAAGAATCATGTGTTATGTATGTTCTAAAAAGATATTATTTAAAAAATAATGTTATCATTTTTGTTACAGAAACTTTCATCACTATTTTTTTCTTAATATAATAATACAAAATAATGTTTATAGTGGGTATTTTTAGGAATCTCATTATTATTATTGTTTTTAATATTCATTATTATAATATCAATATGGGTTTTGTAATTATAAGGTGATAACTTTGCCTCTTTTCTTTAGAAAGTTTCTTTAATCAATATTTTTCTAATAATTAACATTTGTGTTTTTTGCGGGATTATGAATACATGACTTATTTTTACAAGAATTATGTCTATACGAGTATGCCTTTGATTATATCGATTTTTTATTTATTTGAAGAAACTCGTCTCCTTAAAAGTGTATTCTTTTACATATATTTTTAATATTTAGGAAGCTTAATCTCTGCACTTGATCTCGAGAAACGAAACGAATCTGAAAAATTTACCAACTACTATAAACCTCCGCCGCCCATAAGTGGAAGTCTAGAAGA
This sequence comes from Diaprepes abbreviatus, assembly GCA_034092305.1. Lineage (NCBI taxonomy): Eukaryota > Metazoa > Arthropoda > Insecta > Coleoptera > Curculionidae > Diaprepes > Diaprepes abbreviatus. Next base: position 1,456,284 of record JASJET010000261.1, on the reverse strand, counting down.
GAGGTGCATCCAAGCCATAGGTCACTGTGCGGCTGGGTTAAATTGTCTACAGTATTTTAATGAAAAGGACAACGATATTAAATCGAAATTTGGTGAAGAGGAAGAGGTAAGACATATGAATCATCTAATTAAAAAATCTAATAATATCCACACCATGCAATTATCGGATATACAACAAAATTCACTTTGTTTTAGAATTGGTGTCTTTTGGATATTTGTCGCTTAAAAGAAATTAAAATGAAAATACTTGAAGTTTAGGTAAATTATCTGGTACCGTCAAAACAGAAGATTCAAAATACGCAAAATATACAAAAAATTATTTGAAACAAAAAATTTTTAAATTAGTAATTATATTTGAAAAGAATAACTTTCTTATATAATCTATTCTTAAGAAAGTTTCACGGTTCCCAGTATATATATATATATATATATATATATATATATATATATATATATATATATATATAATTTGATTTTTCGATTTTTAGTTTTGAATTCATTATGATATCCATAAATTATTTGAACTAAGTACTAATCGAGATTAGTGTACCTCGCAATGACTCCGAGGTGGCAAAAAGTACCCGTTTTATCCAAAGTTGTAAATCACCCTAAAATGAACCACTAAAAATTCTTTGATTTTCAGAGTTCCCCAAATACCAGTGAAACTGTGTCAAAGTCTGTCAAAGTAAATCCACTATCTTAAATTTCAAATTAATTAATAGATTGGTCATATCGGTCCCAAAACCTTCCAATGTAAGATATCTAAAAAACTTGAGACGTAAATTTCTTAGCCCGATATGTTTTATACTGCATATTGAGTTTGTATACGCTTCAAGAACCCCGCAATATCAATTTTAGACAAAATAGAAAAATGTAAAATTTTCGGTCTCACATATTGTATTTTATCAACCTAATAATTGTAAAAGATTAACTTCATATTCGTAATACACGACCCCGAAAACCCGGTAATACCAAATCTGAAAAAATGCGAATAAGGTAAAATTTTCAACCCACCACATTGAATTATATTCGTTATTTACATCCTCAAAAACGATTCAGTCACACCTTTGAACAAAATCGAAAAATGTAAAATTTCTAGTCCGCTATATTAGATTCGCCATATTGAATCTTGAAAAAATACTTTTAAAATCATAGTTTACACCCTCAAGAACCCCCTATATCAGTTTTGGAGAAAATCGAATTATGTAAAATTTATAAGACGCCATATTGAATCCGCCAGACTGAGTTTTTCAAAAAACACTTTAAATTCGCAATTAACACTAAAAAAATCCCCCAATACTGATTTTAGACAAAATCGAGAGATGTAGAATCTTTAAATGGCCATCTTTTATCCGCTATATTTATTTTTTTTTAATAATTTCAAATTTGTAATGTGCGATCCCAAGAACTTCCCCATACTACTTTTGAAAAAATCAGACAAATGTAATTTTTTATCCGCCATATTGGATACGCCGTATTGAATTTTTTAAAAATAACTTTAGATTCGTTACGTGCGACCCCAAAAACACCCCTATACCAATTTTGGCGAAAATCGGACAAAATTAATTTTTTCGTCCGCCATATTGAATTTTTTAAAAATAATTTTAGATTCGTTATGTGCTACCTCCAAAACTCCCTCGTATCAATTTTGAGGAAAATTAGAAAAAATTGATTTTTTTGTCCACCATATTGGTCCGCCATATTGAATTTTTTTAAAATATTTTGGATTCGCTATGTGCGACTCCGAAAACTCCCCCACACCAATTTTGGAAAAAATCGGACAAAATTAATTTTTTTTGTCCGCCATATTGGATCCGCCATATTGAATTTCTTAAAAATAATTTCAGATTTGTTGTGCAGGATCTCGAAAATTCTCCCGTACCAGTTTTGGAGAAAATCGGACAAAATTAATTTTTTTGTCCGCCATATTGTCAGCGCCATCTTGGATTCACTGCACCAATTTCGTCCAAAAAAAAAATGGAACCACCGCAGCAACTTCCTAAACATAACGTAAAAAATTTCATTCAAATCATTGCAGCCGTTCCGGAGTAATCGGTGTACATCCAAATACATAGTCGACGAATTGAGAACCTCCTTCTTTTAGAAGTCGGTTAAAATGATTGCAAAAGATATAAAGACTTACAGCGAAAGGGTCTCAGGAGCATGAAGAATGGCAAAGCAGCTAAGAAGGATGGAGGTACAACCGAACTTCTAAAGCACGCTGGGAAAACGACTTGGAGAATCCCAGCAAAATATATACAGACTGCCTAAAAGTAGTGCCAATATAATTCTCATTAAGAAAGGTAGCAAGCAAGATATAAGAAAGTATAGTCCAATTAGTTTGTTACTGGTAATATACAAAATATTCACGAAAATAATTAACAAAAGAACACAGAGCACGCTTGTTTATGTACAACCTGGAGGGCAAGCTTAGAAGTGGTTTCAGTATATTGGATCATATTCAAACAATTAGAGAACTAATGAGTCGCACAAAAGAATATGTCTACCACTAGCGCTAGCGTTCATAAACTTTGAGAAAGCTTTCGACTTAGTACATCTTCAAGCAGTTATATAATCTATAATCGATCAAGGAGTAGACAAACCAAATGTAAAAATGTTAGCTAATATATATAGAGAAGCCACAGCTAAAGTAAACATATATAAGAACACCCCAGAATTTCCTACCCAAAAAGGAGTCCGACAGTATCCACAAAGTTCTTCACAGCAACCCTAGAGAATATTAGAATGGAATAATAAAGGTCTATGTATAGATAGAATTCTTCAACTGATAATGAAAGATAAGATCGAGGGTCGTAGAGGTGTTGGAAGGAAGCAGATCTCTTGGCTGAGCAACATCCGAGAGTGGACAGGAATTCACAGTGCTGAAGAGTTATTTGAAATAGCAGAGAACCGTGATCAACTCGCCATTGTAATTACCAACGTCAGAGAGACCTAACAGGGCACGGAAAGAAGAAAGATGTATAGATGGAAAACATCTAAGCCATCTAAGATTCGCTGATGACATAATTCTGATTGCCAAAAGTCTTAAAGAATTACAGGAACAAATTAATAACCTCAAAACAGCCAGTAATGAAGTAGGTCTAAAAATGAACCTAGGCAACGACAAAGGTAATGTGCAACGATCTGATTACCAACGTCGAAATAAGGATAAACGAGACCACGCTGAAAGTAGTGGATCAATACATATACATAGGGCAATTTATTCACAAATCGGGTTCATTACTTCCGGAAATCAACAGAATAATTAAACTAGAATAGTTAGCATTTGGACGAAACTCTATGATCTTCAAGTGTAGAATGCCACTATACCTCAAGAAAAGAGTATTTGATCAATACATATTGCTGGTCATGACATAAGGGTGTGAAACTTTGATTTTGAAGCAGGAAATAACCACAAAACTCCAAGTCACTCAAAGAGGCATGGAAAAATGCATGCTAGAAATAACTAAAAGGGATCTTATATGAATAGAGTGAATACGACAGAAACCCCAGGTAACTGATGTAATCCAAAGAATAAAATCCCTAAAATGGCAATGGGCAGGACATATAACAAGAAGAACAGACAATAGATGGACCACTAGGAAATTTATTATTTGTCTCTTGCTACCTTCATTATGTAAAGTTCTTAAAATACAAGTAAACCTATCGAGATACAACTATAAAATTACAAAAATGATACTGTGGTTCAAAAAGCTACATAGTGAGTTATTGTTTTTAATGGTAAAATTGTGGTTTTTGGCGATCAAAATATTACCGACCTATACCATATTTTTAATCACGCAGGAATGTTTTGAAATATTTAGGTGTCTTAAGAAGGAACGAAATGATTTGGAGATTTTTTTTAGGATTTCCTTGGTGTATTAGTATACATTTAGGGTATTTACATACCAAATTTGTGGCATTTGCTGCCAGCCAGTCCATTGGAAATGACCTTATAAGTTGAAATATCGATTCCTATATCATGTATTTTTTATGTATAGAACTGGATTACTCATGAAATTACTTTTTGCTAACATTTTATCCACCTTTTTAAAATCTTAAGGTTCTCATAAGAAGAAAAGTGTTAGTGACAATATGACTGTCAAATTAAGGTCGAGATATGGCAGTGGCAATTATTGTTGATGTGCTTCATCAACTTACGTGATATTTGTTATTAAAATGAATCAATAAGTTTCAAATATTATTTATAAAAATTCCACCAAATAACAATAACATTCTACGGCTACGGCTAGCTGACGTTGCAGCGCTATTTATTACCCCTAATTACCACTTATATTTTAATATTTTTAGGTTCCGATGGCCAAACCTTTTGAACCAATTCCTATGCCTTATGCAAAACTTAATGAAGAAGTGAAGCCTTCGCCTTCGCCAGAAACAGAAACAGCATCTACTACTAGTAGTAATACCAAACGGTCTAGAAGAAAAGATAAAAAAAAGAAGGACAAAGGACAAGATGAAGAAAAAATGTAAGCTTAAAAATTTTAATACACTTCCCTACAGGTTTTTTGAACGGTCATATTAATATCGAAATCTGTAATAAAAGTTTTTTCTTGTAGGTGTAAGAAATAAAGTTCAACTCGCGTGATGCAGAAAATTTACATTTTAAATGTTCATTGGCGCCTTTTATCCCTAATTAAACAAGTCATGTTCCACCTTCGACAAAAAATTGATAATATATTTCAATAATTTAAATGTAATATGTAGTTTTTAAAATATCTGTTTAATTGTTTATGAAGTCTATTTAACCAGTTTATCTATAGTAATTGTGTAAATTGGAAAATAACCCTTTAGTTTTTTTACTTGATTTGAATAAGAAACATAAATCTGAGAAACTACTGTTTTAAAATTATTAAAAAATAAAAACTGATGATTAAAAAAACGAAAAACCCTGCTGCGATGATGTTTTGGTTCCTGACGAAAAAATACAATTGCTTAACCTCATACACATTTTGTTCCATCAAATCATCGTTGTAATAATTATTTTAAAATACTATTTTACTGTAAATGTCTATTTTATGCATTAATTTTATTTGCAGTTTTCTATTACGTGCATCAGCAAGATTAATTCTTTTTATATATACCGAGCGTCCCACTTTAAAGTTTCCAGTGAATTATCTCTTAGAGAAACATATAAGATGACAAAAGTTTTAGCGGTCAGAGGGGAACATCTGATAGTGAACTTGATTTTGACTTGGACGTCAATTTTAAGGATTATTTAAGACTAGCTTATCTTTTTTTATGCAAACTCTCATTTTTAACTTCGAAAATGAAAAGAAAGGAAAATTTTACGTCTGAATATGTTATCATGTTATGAGGTCAAAATGACCTTTAGGGTCGTTTGAAGGCCAACTAAGGTAAAATCGAATAACATTTTGGCCACAGAAGGCAAGGGCATGTAGCTACAAAATAATTTGTATTATTGAATACTTTTAGCAATTATTCAACTAATAGATGTTTGAAGTTAACTTCATTGCTTTGTTAACAATCATAAAAAATTTTCTTGATCTCGAAATGACCCTTACAATTTTTGGCTAGAGAATTTTGTCTCACGTGTTCCCTTAGTATTTTGCAGAGGTAACTTTGTTAATGACCCCTAAGAATGATTTTGAAACCATATTATGAATCCGTTCTTTTAATTTTTGGAGTTAGAAACAGAGAAAAAAAAAATTAGGTTGATCTTGACTAACCCCTAAAATTAACTTCCAGATCATCCTCAGATATCCCCCTCTAACTTCTATAACATTTGTCTGTAAAATTTTTTCTTAAATGCTTTCCTAAAGAGATAATCCAATGGAAACTTCAGAATATTTTAACAACTTAAACTGATGCTACAAATAAAGATATCCATGTCTTGACTAATACATCGTAAGTGTGAATGTAGTTTCCTTTTATTTTACCAACGTTCTTTGCGGATTGATCCATAAAGAGTAACATAAAGTTGACGAAAGAAAAGTTGAAGTTGTGGAACTAAAATCCCAAATTTCTTCTGTAAGTAATGAGACCTTTTGTGCCAAAGTGTCCTAGGTTCAAGTCTCACTACAAGTATAAAAACATAGTGCCAAATGCCACAAAAGTCCATATTTTAATTAAAAGCATATATTTTACCAGCTATATCTGCTACCATATAACTTTGAGAACATTTGAAAATACATAAAAATCTTATTGCAGACATCATGAAATGAAATAACAACTGCATTTTACACGATAATTAATTGAGCTTCTAGTGATTTTTAATTGAAAAACCATTGGGTAACAAAAAAATTGTTTTAGGGCTCTCTTACCAAAAGATCCCAGTGATGCAGCCTATCATCCAAAATGGCCAACATTTGATCCAAACACCATATCTTGGAAGGGACATCTAAAAACGTTGCTATTAGAAAAGGCTGTATTAGTCTATGCTATATTGGCAGAACAGCATATTACTCAGGTCAGTTAATGCTAATATTAATATACAGAGTGTTTCCAAATAAGTGCGAAAAATTTTAAAGAGTTATTCTTGAGCTAATTTTAAGCATAAAAATTCATATAAACATATGTCCGATAATGCTTAGAGTGATATTTTCGCTAAGGGAAGTTGGTTGTATGAAGGACCATGTTTGCCAGAATAAATTCTTTGGGGTTCTTATATATCCAAAAGCACAATGGAACGTACATGTAGAGGCGGTAGCCTCACAACTAAACAACGTTGACTTGCAGAAAATCTATCCTCTAAGGTCCAAGGAGCAGTCTACTTTGCAACATTTCATTCACAATTTTCCTACGCTGTACTTGTGGATGGTCTGGAGTTACAGAGATGATTGTAGCGCGAATTTTAGAGAGTTGGAAATATTTACCCTATCATCTTTATACATTCTTAAAAATTGCTCGATGTCGATCTGTTTACGACTTATGAAGACATACATATTGCGTATAAAAATATATCAAAAGAGCCTAAGCTACTGGGCAATAAATTACCAATAAACGCCTTTAAGGCAAAAACTAAACAGATTTGGATTTCTAATGTATTTTATTCCAATGATGGATATTTTATGCATTTTTATCAATAATCTGTAATATTTGTTCTTAATTATTATTTAATATTAATTGTAAAGTGCCCAGGGCCTCTGTTTTATTTTAGGTGTAATTTTAAACGTTTTTTGTTTGCTTAGTTAATTTGTAATATTTGTAAGAAATTGAAATTCAAATTTGATTTAGTATTCATTTGGTGCCAGCTTCAAAGTGTCAATTACAGACACCAACTTGTAGAATTATGTCTTAGCAGTGCTTTTTATTGAAAGAGGCTCAATTTTTTTAGTTTTGTTTTTCGTTTTTAGTTTAATTTATAATTGAAATTACCTCGATATCTGTAAATTATTTTAATAACTAGGTACTATTCGAGATGTGTAGCGTATGCCGTAATGTTTCTGAGATCGCAAAAAAATAACCCTTATAGCGAAAATTTTTTTATATTACACCAAAGATTATAATAGGAGCGGTAGCTATTATAATCTTTGATAAAGAAATTGGACAAAGCAAATATTTAGCTTGCCATATTGAATCCGTCATATTGAATTTAAAGAAATTAACATTTAGATTTCTAATTTCCTAATTTTAATTGTGGAATAATTCAGAAAATAAAATTTTTCTGTCTCCAAAAATCTGTCAGTGCAAATTTTGGACGAATATTGAATCCACCATATTTGACTAAAATAATATTTCAATTTTGTAGGCGACCTTACAATATTAATTTTTTATTTGTCATATTGTACTGAATCAATTTTGGCCAATATTATATGGGACCACACTTTACTGGACATAATGAAAACAAATTAATTCAATTTAATGCAGCCGTTTCGAAGTATTCGTTGTACATTTATACACAAAATGTAAATAACGGTCGAATTCCTTTAATGAGGTCTGTTTAAAATAAATGATACTGAATTGAAGTTTATGACGCAATTCAATCCTGGTGGCTGTTTTTCATTCTTTGGTCTCTTTTAACGCTTAATTTTATTTGACACTATTATTCATTACAGGGCCGATATGGTGAATGTTTAAGAGTCCTAGGACTTTTAGCTCGATGTCAATTAGCATTAGATCGTAATCGGTGGTCCAAAGGGGCGTTACGGTTGAGTTGTCTGCTGGGTAGAGCTGGAGATGCCTGTTTGATGATTGTTCAGCACTGGAAGGAGGTTGAAATTTATCGGGAACAATTGCATTCACATCATGATGAAGATGTTAGACTTTTGGAGAAATTAGAGCAGGACGAAAGGTATGTTAAATGTTAATCACTTGGTGGAATTAAATTGTCGCGACTGCGTTGATTATTAAACATTTACTGACAACTAAACTGACCTAATTATTATCCACATAGTGTTTGATTTTACTTGAAAAATTTGGAAAAGTCGTGGAAGGATTATTCTATATCAGAGCATACCATATATTTATTTGTTTTATTCGTGGAATAATACCGAAAGAAAAATTTTTTGAAGGCTTTATTAGTGTTCTTTACCAAATTCGAAAAAAGGGATTGTGCGTCTGTCTATCTGTCCCAGCTAATTTTCTCCGAAACTATTCGACATAGAAAGTTAAAGTTTTGTACAAAAATAGGATTTGGTGGCGCAATCAAAACTATGTAGTTGTGAAAGTTAAATTTTGATTTTAGGGATTAGCTTTGTTGGGTGAAATCAAAAGAGATTTTTTTTCAATCTCCTCGAGTGGGGTGTCCAATAACAACTTGTAAAAGCACGAGTAAGAAAACATATATGATATTACACTTGCACAATTTTTTTTCGTATTAACATCAAAAATTTAGATAAAATCACGCAATTTTAAAATTTTTTCTAAATCTCTGTATGTATGTATTTTTAACATATTTGTATTGGAATTTTTGTAAACTATAAGATATACAAAAATGGTTAAACGGAAATAAAATTCTCCTAAGACAAGATTAGTGTAACAAAATACTTCACTTCCATTTTGACCTTTTAAGCTCAACATATTAATTTGTTATAGAAAATATATTGCATTCTAGGACGGCAAGTGATTCGCTAGTTGACCTAATTGGTTTTAATTTAAATTTGGCTATACCTTTTGCCATTTAAAGTTTTGTTTCCTCTTGTAATTTTAACCGATATGTTGCGAGATCAAAAAAATCACAATTTTTCCTATTAAGAAGTCTATAGAAGACATACAGTCGAGTTGCGTTATGAGCCGAGAACCAAAACACAAACTACTAATACTTATTATGAATTAAAAGCAACAAATCAAGGAAACTAAACAATCTGATTTAAACCAAGAATTTTAAAAGAGACTGGAGAGTTTTTCTTAACAAAATCCCCAACTCTTGATACCGACTGGCAACGCTCTCTCTGTTGTATCGGCTCGCGGTTATGTATGTTATGCATATTGCCTTTGTTTACGGCACTGCTGCCTCACAATTAAATCATTTTATTTCAGTTGTCAAGAACAATACAAAAATTTTATTGAATTAACCCTCAAAACTACCCACAGAGTTAAGAATTTCGTCTTTCATGTCTTTTACTATGTCTAATTTCCTTCAGGTCACATTTCACTCAACTACTCATCTTTGATTAAAATTGATGGGAGCTCAGAAGTACGTACGTAAATTTGATCTATATTTTTTTACAGAAAGTGGATACCTGATACCCTTGTGGTAATTTCTAAGCATAAGGTTTTTATAGTTGTTATAGATTAGTACACATATCATATTTACGATAAAATTTATATTATTGGGCAACAGCGTGCTCGCAACTTTCTTATAGGCCTTCTACCTCCTTATACTTCTTTGGCGGCTCTCTGTATCTTATTTTTTTCAATCATGGAGTTTTAATAATAACGAAAGATTATTAATTAGTGAGTTATTTTAAAAGACCATGTTCTCTATTTGTTTTTTTTTTATTTTTTTAGAGTATGTAAAGTCAACTTAGGAGATAGCGAAACAAGGGTTGTATTTGTATACGATATCAGAACAATAGAACAAATGCTAGTCAAAACTATCGAGTGTTACGATGGTGCTTTAAAAATGTCGCCATCTGAAAGTATTTTATTTAGGTAAGTACGATGGGATCCGTCAATGATATAAAGTAATATTTAGCCATTTTATCAAGATCGAGAGTGCTAAATTTATGAATTCCATTTATATTGAAAGTTGACAGTTTTTGCTATATAATAAGAAATTAAATGGTTAGATGTTAATTACACCGGGTTACCTAGAACGGTTAGTCATTCAATTCACCATTCCGTTAAATTGTAATATATCAGTTCTGATTATGTATCAAATAACAGCATACTATTTGCTATTACTGAAAATAATTTGACGTTGAGCTTACCAAATCTTATATCTGTAATTTCACGGTTTCTTATTAAAAAGAAAAATACACCAAAGCGCCCTCAATAGCTAGCAGCCAAACTATGAATTGAATTAGACTTTCCACCCCCACAAAAACCTCGATCAGTAAATTTTGTTAAAATATTTAATTTTTTTCAAAAGTTCATTTAAAAAATCAAATATCAAATTTTAATATGGTTTTTTAGTTTTTAGTAGTTTTTGAAATAAGGTAAGTTTGACTGAAGTGCAAAGGATTTGTTGTTACTCTATGTACCATTATTTATAGGACATCCTGAATAGTGTAGGAAAGAAAGTAGTGCGAACATTTTAAATTTTTAAATAAACTGCAGGTTAAAAAAGTCACATTTTATGACCAAACTAACGAATAAGTCATCTCCACCAAAATTCATTCATAAGGTCGCTAGGTTTCCTAAGATCCGACCGTTCTTGTAATGCATGAATTTTATTAGGTTTTATTACTACTTCGTTCTTTGTTAGGCTTTATATGTATGTTATTATATTATATACTGTGTATATATATATATATATATATATATATATATATATATATATATATATATATATATATATATATATATATAATTATCATATTAATCAAGTAAGAACACCAATTAATAAAATAAAAACAAAACTTAGTCATATTTTCCAGATAATTTGTTTGGGGTTGTAGGTTATAAAATCAGCATATGAAAGACGTTTTAATAAGGTAAAAGATTGAAATCTTAAAGATTTCTGGAACAGAACAATATGAAGAGGATTAAACTGTTTATTGATAATGAAAAGAGGTTTGGGAATTTGTCTAGTATCTTCTGAAGTAGCGAATTTTTTTTCGTCAAAATTTGAAATATGCTCGACAGGCTTGGATTTTTTTGGATGAGGTTGAAGATATTATATATGAATTACCAGAGGAGAATAAAAATATTTTAAGACAGAAATAACTAGTGACATAACAAACTTTCTAAATCATTATATATCAAACAATACATTAAGTTGTATACGAAAAAATTCTTAAAAATCAATAAGTTTTTGTGAGCTAGTCCAGATTTATACATTGTACAGGCTGATAAGGGCAAGTTTACCATGCATATGAATCGAGGTGAACTTATTTCAAAAGCGAGGGATTTATTGGCTGATACAAAGACATACCAAATATTAGTACAAGCCCCAACAATAAAGCTACAAAACACAATAAACGAAACATGAAGATATTTAAAATCAAAAAAAGAAATAACTGAAGACATTTATGTACATTTAACCATTTACAATTTTGTCATTGCCAAATTTTAATAAAGAACGCAAGCTTTCACGCCTTTAGTCAAGTTGAAAATCATGATTCTTGGGTTTAAAATGTGTCAAATTGAAATTATTATCCGACGTTTCGCCTACGATTATACGAAGCATCTCGGGGATCTTTACTCCATGAGATTGGAACACTGAACGACCATGGAGTAGCAACAGCCCGGTATTTATACCCTATTGGTGCTCAGCGAATCGTGGAGTAAAGATCCCTGAAGATGTCTCGTGCAATCGTAGGCGAAACATCGGATAATAATTTTAATTTGACACGGCCTAAACCCAAGAACCATGATTTTCAACATTGCCAAACTTCATTGGATACCTAAAATATACAAACAAAACGTTCCATTACATCTCGTAGTACTGTGTAGGTTCAACTACAACCTTTCAAAATTTCTTTCAGATATCCTAATAGCAGCACTAACGGACAGGACAAGTTACAATATACGGGATACATTTTCCGTTGCAAACACAATTCAAGTTATTATTTTGCCTAGAGAATTCGAATTCGTATCTTAAGATGTCATATCCCTGTTCACCAACATACCATATAAACCAGTACTTAATACACTGCAGCTTGAATGGGATGAAATACAACCCCACACCGCTGTAACTAGAAACATTTTTTTAATCCTTTGGATCTGGTATTTAATAATTCTTTTTTTTTCTTTTGATGACTAATTCTACAAACAATTTTTTGACATTCCAATGGGATCAGCCGTTAGCGCAAATCTTCATGGACCACATGCTGGAGCAAATTATTCTGAAACTACCATTGGGTCTTCCATTCCTCTATAAACTTGTAGAAGATTTAATAACTGTTGTCCTTCGGGATGAAATCAGCAATACATTGAATATTTTCAATTCAATACATCCCAAAATACAGTTCATAATTCAAACGAAAATCAACAAAAGTGTCCCATTTTTGGATACTCTGGCTATAAGGTCCAATGACAATAAAATAATTTTAAACTGCTACCAGAAACCAACATCGTCTGGAAGATATATCAACTTTTATTCTAACCAACTAACGGTTATTGTAATGAAAAATTGAGTCACTCATATTTCGGATGATGTATTTCTGAAGGATATTTTACATGAATTGTTTGATCTGTTTGTTAATAATGGCTACCCAAAACATATTTCAGAATCGTTAATTTATAATACTGGAGTTTATAAGGATCCTGCAGATGATGGTGCACAACCACGCCCAGTAAAATACAAAAAAAAAACCTGCATACAAGGTCAGACTAACAATGTAATTAAACATAAGAAACAGTTTAATGACATAAAAATAGACAAGTATAACACAATAACAATTAGAAATCTATTTTCAAAAACAAAAGATAAAGTTCCTTTATTACAGCATTGTAATGTAGTATACAAAATACCTTATGAGCAATGTGGTAAATGCCACATAGGACAAACAAAATAAAATTGAAAAACCGTATTAATTAGCATAAAAGTGATTAGTAAGAAATCTTGTGTTGGAATCATCAGTTTGATTATAACAATGTGGTTTATATAAATAATTAAAGCAGAGCCATCAATTCTCGGGTCTGATAAAGATTTACGCAGTACCATTTATTGCAACATTTCAACACAGTAATCTATCTTTTTCGGAACGTCACTCATCGGCTATAAGTTATTTTGAGAAAAGCAAGAAAAGCAAATAACAATATAATAGGATTCTGTCAATAAATTGCTCCCAACACTGTATATTAGATATTAAATTAAATTACTTATCAACTGATATAATCTTTGTGCACCATTTGAACCAAAAAAGTTAAGATTTTAATATATTAACATTTTTTAAAAATAAAAATTTCACTAAGAAATAAAGAAATCTATCTGCCATATTTAAATAGTTGTTTATATGTATTATCCTTTCACGCAGAGAAAAGAAAAGAATATATACAAACAGTTTGTTTCCTATAAATACAACTCTGATCTCTCTCCATACGCGTTTCGATCACCTTATGGCCTCGTCAGTGGAACTGTATCGAACCTAGAGCAACATTCGCAGGAAACAACTGCTATATAAAATATACATTCCAAACTATGTCAACAGGATATTGAAAAACCTACCGACTTCGATGCCAAACTGAAAAATATCGCCAGTCAAACGACATCTATGCAATCACCGGAGTAGTGCGAAATTTCAAAAATCAAAATTTCAGTAAGAAATAAGGAAATCTATCTGCCGTAGTTAAATAATTGTTTATATGTATTATCCTTTCGATCAGAGAAAAGGAAAGAATATATACAAACAGTTTGTTTCCTGCAAATACAACTCTAGTCCTCTCTCCATATGCCTTTTTACCACCTTATGGTCTCATCAATGGAGCTGTATCGAACCGAGAAAACACTGATAAAATACAGGATATTTTTCAAGATCTGGCCAAATTTTAATTGGAAATATTCACTTATCGCGTCATTTATCACATTTTAACAAACATTTAGATGTTAACGATATACCACAAGCGATGTCGTGTAATGAGTAATGATTTCAAAGCTTCTTTTAGCTAGGTTAAGGAGAACAGACAAGCCTTTCTCTAATGAGTCTACCCTCAATTAAAAACTGTATGGAATTTCCCTTCACCCCCTCAAAAATTCATGCACAGGCGTCTACTTCGAAATGTTTTTGAGACGCATTTTATCGATTATTTAAAGAAATGACACAGGACCTTATTATGCTTAACTTATATCGAAATTTTGAGACGTAATCAATGAAAAACGCAGTGGAAAGTTAAGAAGAGGTATGTTCTTCCATCGAAATAACGCACCTAGTTACGCGTGTTATTTGTCGGTGGCTACTATTATGAAAATAGGATTTGAATTACTTCAAGACCCACTTTATTCATCCATCCTGGCTACCCAGTGGTTACCGTCGTAAATCAGTGGTTTAAGAGGAATAATCTTTTTTCCAGGAAGCAGTTAGAAGTTAATAAGTTACAATTTAAGGATCAACCCTCCGATATATCTATTAATTAAAAGATGACTTCTTCGTCTTAAAATTATAATTGGCTTATAAAATATTTTATATAAAATCCATTTACGCGATTTCAATTTAATTAATTCAGTTTTAATATACACTTATTTTTAGGTTAGCAAATAGCTTAAACGAATTAGCTAGTTATTATCTCAACTTAGCTAAGCAAGCGAAATCACCCGAAGATATTATCGACGCCTGTAAAAAAAGCGAACCTTATCTAACTAGAGGGCTGCAGATATTTGAAAAAATTAACAATGATGCCAACATTGCTCTCTTAAATTCAAATATGGGGCATTTGCATAGGTTATTGGCCTATGCTCATACACCAGAAGAGAGGTAAGGAGCAATATTACCTTTTTTACCCTTAAATCAAAACTGCCATTATCAAATTTAAACTCGTTTTTCTTCATTAAATTTAAGTGGCTATGCAAGTAAGTTAAGGGAGAGGTAATTAATGCTCTAATAGTAGATTTAATATGATAGCATTTTAGACGAAACAATAAAGTTATATAGGAAAAATAAAAGAGAAAATTAAAAAAAAAAACACTGTTACGGAGCCCTAATGTAACGAGTGTCTGACTATATTCATCTTTAAAGCTCTATTACCTTTAAACTGGCCTCCATATTAAGTTTTGCTCAGAAGAAATTTCAATCAGGACTTTTAAAACTGCAATATATCAAAATTGAACAAAAAAATTATGTATTCTTTCGGCCAGCTCCAACTGCGGCTTCATTTTTATCATTAATCTTTTTGTTTGAAACCAACTATGTTGCCTAATACTGCATGTAATTTTTTAGGAGTGAGTTAACACCACAAGAACGCAAGCACTACGGCAAAGCTTTTCATAGTTACAAAAGGGCCTTACGCGTTATTGGCCAAAGGAAGCACTGTCCCGGAATATGGGATGCGGTCACTTGGGAATTAAGTACGGCATTATTTACTATTGCTTGTATAATGTATGAAAATCCACCATCAGAAGTGGTAAGTTGATTTCAGACCTGGAATGGAAATCTTTTGTTTCCAAAATGTAAACATTTTTTAGGAAGCGAAAATATCGAAAATATTTGTTTTTTGCATATTAAATCATGTTTAATGTTAAGCTAGCTATATTTTAAAAAAATAAAATGCATTCAAAAGTTAGAACTAACAGTTCATAGGCGATTTTCTGGTATATTATAAGTTTTCCTTTTAGGGAATTGTTTTTAGCAAAAATTTCCGAAGAAAAACTTCTATTTTGCTATTTTTTAGCAAATGGACAGTTTAGACAAAGGCAAGACATAGACGCGACAAAGACAAAACAAAACTGCTCAGTGACTTCATACACAAATTCTATGGTGACTTGCATGACTTAAATTAGGTCACGCATACTAGTACGACACGACATGATCAGATATTGTATTTCATTTTTGTGTCGCATCTGTGTTTGATAGATGGGCGGGTGTCTCTGATTATTTTTCGTTTTTGTTTTGATTGTTACGCGCCAAATACCGACAGCGGAGAGGGGAGAGGAGTCCAACGCTCGATTGGCTTTTTAAGTTTAGTAGCGATGGAACGTTTCACGGGACCACAGTGCGCATTTTCCGTGCGCGTTTTATAAAAACAACGATTCCTACAATATTATTTGACATCTGTACAGGATACATTTCAATTTAAAGAATCATGAGAAATGTGCCAAGTGCGAATTTGACCAAGCATTGGGTGCGCAAGTTTGAAGAGACTAGAAACACAATGCCGGATAAATCATCTGGACTTAAAAGGACATCAAGAACGAACAGGAATGTTGACCGTGTTTGTCAATCTGTTAGAGACCATCCACGACAATCTCTACGGCTCCATGCAGTTTCTCTAAATTTATATTCATCACATTATTCGCAAAGATTTTCATTTCCACTCCTACAATAAATGACGCCCAATGGTCTAGCTAAACTTCTTGAATTCTGCAGGACAGTGAAAAACCGTTTCAGCCTCAGTAACATATGGTTTTCTGATGAATCGAATTTCCACATCAACGGCCACGTGAATAAACAAAATTGCAGATATGGGGCTCCTGACGATCCGCTGGAACAAATATCAGAAACCCCTACACTCAGCTAAGGTTATCGTTTGGGCTGCCATATCAAGCCAAGGAATAATTGATCCCTATTGTTTTGAGAATAACCGTGGTCGCACTCAGACTTAATTTCGATCATTATTGGCATATGATCCGGACTTTTTTGGCTTCAGAAATGCAAAACCAGATTGGCTACAACCGGAATACATTTTTCCTACAATATCAAGCAACTACTTACGTCACGAATGATTATTTAGCAGCTCTTCATGATTTATTCCCTGAAAGAGTGATAAGTCGCCGAGGAGACATCAACTGGCCACCACAGAGTCCAGATTTTTCTCTGGGATTACTTAAAAAGTAAATTTTTCAACCTATTACCAACCAATTTGGATATTCTAAAGCAAAAAATCGCAGACGAAATTCACGCGGTTGATGCTCCAGCGAATAATTCAAAATTTCGTTTCAAGGTTAAATGATTATGAAGAATCGGATAGTGCGCATTTAAGGATGGTTGTTTTTCATAAATAAAAGTTCAAAAACTACTCTATAATTCAACAGCAATTATAAGTCTGAATTAATTCTGATGTTTTATTTTTTAAAAATCAAAAATGAAAAACACTCTGAGACACCCTTTATAAATTTGTCAACAATTGCACATAATACAATCTGTATGTACACGAGGTAGCATCATTATTGCCCTACACCATTTCATCTCATTACGTTAACTGTTTTTAATTTGTCACTACTAGAACTACATTATAATTAAAAAAAAATTTTTAAATGTCGCCAATTGAATATCGGGTCATAATAAAGTTTTTAACCAACGAAGGTTTACCACCAACACAAATCAAGACAAAAATTGATCCAAATTTTGTCGTTGGGGACACGAGACTTTAGAAGATGCCCTACGTGAATGAGATTTCATAATTTCGATTATTCCTGAAAACATCAAATTGGTGGGAAAAATTCTTTTGACCGATGAAAGGCTGAAGACAAAAGAAAATATAGCACAAACTGGCATTTAAAAAAAAAATCAGTCGGATCCTTCATGAGTATTTAAATCGAGTCAAGGTGCCTTGTTATTTTACGAGCATAAACTAAAGGTGCAACTAGTTATTTTTAAAATTTTCTTCAAAAACATTTGTGTCATCTATGCATTTTTGATTCTAACTCTTGTAGTTGTATATATTGGAATTATTTTATTTTTTATTTAAAAATGAGATATTTTAGTAGCAATAGAAAACCTAAATGGTAGTTGGCGAACTCGCATTGTCCTTTGTTTTTGTTTGTTTGTACGACGTTTCGATTCTTTCTCATTAGCATCTCTAATCGTTATTAAGGTAATGGTTGCCAAAGATTGGATATCTCATAATTGAGTTTACTGAGGATTGTATTATTTTTCAAATTTAGTTTTATATATGTTGCTGCAGTTTCAGGCTATTTTATATGCCATTGTTTGTCTCAGACTTGTTCTGCAATACCAGATCTGTTCCTTTCTCTTTTGTGTGTATGAATTTTTTGTTCCTTAAATCTAGACTCTAGTGGACGTTTGGTTCTTTGATGTACATTTTACCACGCTCACAATCAGATGGATTTTTCCAAACCGGTTCTTTTATGTTTTGGGATTATAAAATGCGCATCCGAGATTGTGAAGAAGGAATGGGTTTCTTGTTGTTCAGTGGTCTTTTTCCGTTTGTTATAATATCTATTCATTTTAGAAGTTAACAATTCTGTCGTAAATCATGTTTAATATCTGCTATATTTTTTTCAAGTGAGTTTGCTTTGTTAAATATAAATATCGCGCGATTATAAAAGTTGCGTAAAATTTCTCGTTTGATTACAATAGAATGATGGAACTCATGGTCGAGATATCCAGTGTGTGTTAGCTTCCTGTATATTGAAGTTCTGATAATTTAATCGGAGCGATCGACAATGACATCCAGGAAGAGAAGTATCATTTACTTCTTGTTCCATAGTAAATTTGATTGTTAGTGGAATAGTATTTAGATGTGCCAAGAAATGATTGAGTTCTTGATCATTCCCTTCTACACGACGACGTTATTATCAACATATTTCGACTAGACATCTAGTTTCACTGCTATCATTTCGAACTATTCCATGTATATCTTCACCACCACTGGAAAGGGCGAAGATCCATTGGAAGCCCATTTTTCTGAACGTAAAACTTTAGATGATAGTAAGGATTACAAAGTACAGTCCAAAAGGTCCAGTTTTGACATGATACGATGATAATGTTGGATTCTTTGAAAGTTTAATTTTGATTATACTTAGTCATTCTCCTAATTGCACATTAGTGCATAGACTTTCAATATTAAAACTTATTAGTCTGTTGCTTGACTCTAAATTGATGTTACTAATAATATTTACAAAATATGTGAAGGTTATTTTACTGTCTAATGGCTGAATAATTTTTAAGAGAAACTTCGCTTGCACACATGTTGAAAATCTTCTGGAGCTGGTTATTGGTCTTAATGGTGCTTTGATTCTGTTGATTTTTGATAGTCCGTAAACGTATGGTGGTTTATTATAATGTAGTAGTAAAAATAAAAACCACTCTGGAAAACAAGACTCTCTCCAGGATAGAAACGTTAACCCTAAAAGAAATTGGTAGGGATGGAATTAAATTTTTTCTATACGGCGTATGATTCAGCGAAAAGAACTTATACTCGTGGAGATTCGGTTGAACTTTGGCTGCTTCCTGCAGTAAAGAATTTTCGTAAAGAAAGAGAACATTCTTGTGAGATATTTATGAAATTTTGTTAATATATTACAGTAGATAATTGCTTTGTGTTTTGTCTCAAATTACGGTGGCCGTGAGCTTCACAACTGAAGATCATGTGCAGGCCATTTTTGAGGCGCAAAACCCGTTGCGCTCATCGCATGAACTCGAATGGTTTCTAAATCCCAATAATGTCTAAATCCCATTGTCGGTCACTATCTTAGAGAAAAAATTAGGACCTGCATCTAAATATTACAAACGATTTTAAAAAATTTGCTGCTTAAGCAATTTTTTTGTCTAGGGTATTGGAACCCACATTGCTGAAACTTTGCTCATGCCTAGTTATCATGTAGAATTGTCAAAACATTTGGTT
Source organism: Diaprepes abbreviatus (assembly GCA_034092305.1). NCBI lineage: Eukaryota > Metazoa > Arthropoda > Insecta > Coleoptera > Curculionidae > Diaprepes > Diaprepes abbreviatus. The sequence goes on along the minus strand of JASJET010000261.1, from coordinate 1,436,457 downwards.
CAGATATATTTAATGCTTTAGCAATAGTAAACATTACAACTACATATATTTGAGAATCATTGTTTCCACAATATTTTACTTTAAAATCTCACGGAGTCTCATCCTCATATACTACAATTGTTCCTTCGTGAATATTTTTCTAAAAATTATATCCCAAATTTACGGAGCCTATTTTTGCTTACAAAACATTTTATAAAACACAAAGTAATGAACGAATTGAAATCAAATTTGACACGCAAGTGGAAAAAAGTAGTCACTATTGAACGTTACTAGACAGACGTTAAAGTCGTTTATTTCTATCATGACTGCATACATTTTATTTTGTTCCTCCCTTTAGCATTTTTATTTAATCGCCTCATTTGCAACATATAAGTCGCCAAAGTTGCTCACCACCCTTCCCCAACAGCAAATTGTAATAATCTGAAAATTTCTATATCATAGTGTATACGTTTTGAAACGCTTTTCGATATATATATATATATATATATATATATATATATATATATATATATATATATATATATATATATATATATATAAAATATTACAGTACAGGATGTATATTTTATTCAGAATCAGATAGAGGCTTGTTACCTTCTGAACTGTTACTCGAATCACAAGACTTTTCAGATTAACTATCATCTGATGACTTCGTAGATGGTAATTTTTTTAATATGATTACAAATGTTGTTTCATTATTCAATTCCAATTTCAGAAAACCTTTGGCCTTGTTAAAATTTCAATATCTGCCAATTTGAAAGTTGTATTTCTACTTGCCACTCAGTTTTTTACAGTGGTCCAAATTTTTTCTATCAGGTCAAGTTCTAGATGATATGATGACAACCGTAAACACAATTTCTTTGTGTTTGTGTTCTTGATAAGTTTTAAAAATTGCATGTAGTTGTAGTTTACCCAATTTTTCATTAAACTCAATGATTTTTCACTGGGACATTCCATCATTTCTTATTTTTTATTTTCAAAGATTTTTTTAATGGGATATTATGGTAAGAAACGTTGTCCACTAATAATAGTGATTTTGTAGGTAAGTTAGGAACTAGTTATGTCCTTATCCATTTATTGAAATTATTAGGATTCATGGGTTGTGAGTAATCCCCACTTTTAAATTCTGGAAATAAAACGTCTTTACTACTTTAACCGAATACACAAATCTTGGTTTATTCTACTGGTACTTTTTTGTTAATTGACAACTAACAATCTGTATTTCAAATACAAATTTTACCATTATAAAAAACTAAATTATTTCATACAAGAAAATAATATATGTTACGTTCACCATTATGGCAGAAAAATATTAATATGAAATACTTATTATTCTTTTTAAATAGATAAAATATAATCATGTCTTACTTTAAAAAGTGAAATAATAGCTCCCAAAACCAAAAAGCAATAGTTTATAGAAATAACGTCAGTTTTCTTCACAGAATATGAACTTAACTTTCACATTTTAAGAAATGACTGAACTTTCATTGATATCGACACTACAATTTTTTTGCGCCGGTTTCGAATATACTTTGTGCAGCTGTGACGTTATTGACGTCTTTACTACAGAGTTTAACTTTACCACAACGATTTTGTAATCAATAAGCAAAATTTGCTATTTGTATGAAGGTGTCAGAAACAAAAATTTTATTCAAAAAATTTTTAGAGTAAAGCCGAAGCTGAGAAACAAGTACTAGAAGCCTTACAAACTGCCTTAGAACACTGTGATCTAGAGGAATCAAATCCAAAATATCCACTTTACCAGTATAGAGCTGGCACTATATATTTTAAAATGGGTAAGTTACAAATTTATAAAATTACATATACTATAAACTCTATATTACATAGAATTTATATTGAAGAAAGTCAAAAAGGATTTTCATTTAATTTCTTTTTTGAGAAAAAATACCGACAAGTCAAGTTTAAAAAAATATACAGGGTATTTCCAAATAAGTGGGAAAATTTTAAAGAGTTATTCTTGAGCTAATTTTAAGCATAAAAGTTCATATAAACATATATCCGATAATGCTTAGTTTTTAAGATACAGGGTGTTAAATTTTATTATTATATTTAGTTTTTTAAATTTATATCATTTCTTTTTAAAGATAATTAAGTCAAATTTGGAACTCATAACACATTTTTGTTATTAAGAGAAATAATATGCAGAGTGGTACTTTTTTCCGGGTATGTAAAATTTTACCCTCTCGAACTTTTTTTTTTCGGGCACCACTGACTCGATTTCATTATTTAGTTAGCTTTCTCATCTTATTGTGAAACTTTTTTGTCTCTCAAGTTGTCCTCTAAAAGTCAATAGTTTTTCTACAACAAAATAAAATACATTCAGATGCATCTCCAATAAGTTCTAGAGGGGTGGTTTATTAAGTGACGAAAAGGTATAATAGGCTGTTAAATAAGTTCACCCCTAATTTGTCACATTGTTTTTTTTTTTGTTGTAATTTGTCATAATTTCTGTGGATAAGTGTGATTGATTTTATGTACTCTGAATGTAAAGTAAGTAAAAAAAAAATAGTAAAAATGGCAGAGTTTACAAATGTTAAAATGTCAGATATGCATTTTGTTTATGGTCATGCTAATGGAAATGTATTAGAAGCTCAACGGATTTATGCTGAATTATATCCACAACATAGATTAGCTCATTATAACACACAGCTAGTGCAGGCGCTTTTACCTCGAGACTTTTGGCCGCATATAGTTTTTTGCCAGTGATAAGCCAAACTTTTCAAGATAATCCATAAAAATTTTTTACAATAATCGCATTTGGGCTGGAGAAAATCCGCATGAATTTCTTAAAGCCAATTATCAACATCAGTTTTCATTAAATGTATGGATTGGTGTCATAGGCGATTATCTAATTGTCCCATGTTTCCTTCCATTAAGATTAAATGGTGACCAATACTGTCACTTTCTCGAAGAAGAGTTACCTGCCTTTCTTGAACAGGTTTCTCTTTATGTTAGACAAGAATTATGGTTTATGCATGATGGCGCTGCAGCACATTTCAGTATCAATGTACGCCATCAGTTAGAGGCAGCGTATCCAAATCGTTGAAAATGTCGACACTAACCGTATAATATACAAATATACCTACACATTCTGGCATAATGATCTGTCCTGTTGTTTTTTGTTTTATACAAGATACGCAAAGACCGTTTTTACCAGGCCGCTTTCTTGTCTGCCTGTTTATTTAATTATGAGTAATAGAATAAACAGAAATAGACTCGAGAATTATGAACTCTGAACACCAATTTATATTTTTAAAAATAATTTTTATTTTCAAAAATACAATTAGAGTTTAAGAATGACTTTGAGAATGATTTACATTACAAAAATACTTATATTTAGAAACTTCATCGAAGGTCTTATTCGTCAGCATTTTCTGTGGGAAGCGCATAGTCTGTATGTTCCCAGGTATGCTCGTGTATGAGTACGTGTATGTAACTCCTCCCTCCTTAAGATGAGAAAATACAGGATGCATTTTCGTGGGTGTTTTAATTTTTTTCTTTTTTCAGTTTTTTCCATAATGCTGGTCTTCTTTTTAGGACCAAAAAGGTGATAATGACAATCAGCGCTAAGAACATCAATGTATTGATTATTATTGATGAATATTCGGTTGATTGGCTCGTATCTTCAACTGGTTGGAGTTGATTGGTTAAGTCTTTAAGACAATATATTTCATAGAGATTTATTTCATTTATATCTTGTATTGTTACTATTTTGTTTGAAATAAAATTAGCAAGTTTTAATTCAGGTAATATCGATAGTTTCAAATTTGAATTTCCATTTTATTGCTAAATTTCTTGAGTCCTATTTATATATGGTAATTATTCAATATCTTCACCAGAGTTGGTTCTTCAATATCGAAGTATTGATCCATTTTACATTGGACACGGATTCTTTTTTTCTTCTATGGTATTATAAGTATTTCGTCGGCGGTGATTTGTTAAATTATTGATTCTGTGATATTGGCTTCGATTATTGGACAATAAGTCGACGTCAGACCATCTAGACGCAGCTGTCCTGTGGGCGGAAGGCTTCGTTGCAGTAGAAGACTTCTTCCAATTGAGGGCAGGCATTGTCTTCAAATTGACTTTCTTCTTCTGTTCGTACCATGCTAGGGTGTTTTGGGACGAAAATTTTAGATTTTTTGATAATAGTGTTACGATTTTATATCTTTACAATCGCTCACTGGATCCACAGAATAAAATACAACACTTTTCACAAAATTACTTCAATACTATATTAAATACTTCTTAACACCGCTAAATCACAACTATCTAAATACTACTTCTTAATATCTTCACTATTCAAACACAACCAGGCGCGGACCCAAAGGGGGGGTCCCCCTCCAAGAGTTTTGAGTTCAGGAAAATAGACCCGATTCTGCCTCTTATACTTGGAATGTGTATGCTGTTGGCATCCCCCCCCCCCGTCAAGAGCATGTTTTTTCTTGCGATTGCCCCTCCCCCTCACACACACACACAAGAGCTTTGAATTCAGAAAAATAAACCCGACTCTTCCTTTTATAATAAAAAGGGAAATGTTGCTGGCTCCCCCCTCCCGTCGACAACTTGCTTGCGCTTGACATACTGTACTTTTGTGATATCATCGTCCCCCCCCCCCCAAAAAAAAAATAAAAGCGACTGGATTCGCCCCTGAATACAACTATATAACTATTAAATTATAACTCATATTCAATCCCTATTTATCTACCTACAGAACTTCCTAGAAATAAGAAATATACTAGCATAAAAGTTGAGAACTATCTAGAAATATGACTCATCGATATAATATAGGAATATTATATCGGCACATTATAATGAAGAAGGCATATTCAAAAGTTATTTTAGTCCTTCGACACATTGCTTCCTCCTAATTCAGATCGTCTCGATCAGTTTCGATAATTCCGTGGTATAGCTTCAACCTGTAAAGTTGTATTATTTTCATTTTGGCCTTGGGACTTCGTTGCATTCTATAAACAACGTCATTGATTCTTTTCGGAACACTATATGGTCCTTCCCTTGATGGCATCAACTTAGATAATTTGCCTCTCTTTCTGCGTGGATTCCATAACTAAACTTTATCACCTTGCTGGAACCCTGTCGAGTTTGCCTTGATGTCATATATTGTCTTCATTCTATCTGTGGCCAGATTCATGCGTTCTCTAACTAGGTCATGAACTTCTCGGAACTTCTCTTGTAAAACATCCACCCAGTCTTCAATCTCCATACTTTTTTCAGTTGAGGAACTGAATAATATATCGCAAGGCAATTTAAGTTCCTTTCCAAATAAGACTTTGGCTGGTGTAACACCGGTAGTTTCCTGAACTGCTGATCGACAGGCCATTAAGAAAATCGACAAATATTTGTCCCAATCTTTCTGATGTCTGTACACAACCTCTGAGAGGTGCTCTTCAATGGTCCTGTTAAATCGTTCAACCATACCATCTGACTAAGGATGTAAAGCTGTTGTCCTGATTTTATAGATGTTAAGTAGTTCGCAGAGCTTTTGAAAAAGTTGTAAACACATTGTTGACTAAGACTTCAGCTATTGTTGAGGTTTCCTGGTCAGGGATAACAAATAACTCGGGGCATTTACTGAAGTAGTCGATAGCAGCCAAGATGTATTTCTTACCTTTATATGTTACTGGGAATGATCCAGCTATGTCACTAGCCATCCGTTCAAACGGTATTCCAACATTAAACTTCTTAATTTTTCCCTTCGATCTAGTATTTGGATCTTGGCTAGCTGCACATTTAGGGCACTGTCTATACCATGATTTTACGTCTTGACAGTAGTTAACCCAGTAAAATCTTTCGCGAAGTTTGTCTAGTTTTGTTAACTCTTAAATGAGCACCAGATTTCATATCGTCAATTTCTTCTAAAACCACTGGAACTTTGTTTCTGGGTACTACCACATGAGTTTTGATTTACTTGCCATCGGCACTTTCCCAGGATCTCTTTGATAACCGGTCTTTATTTAATAGCGAGTCCCATTGAGCCCAAAGTGCCTTGAATGTGAGTCCTTCATTCGAGATCTCTTCTCAACTAGGACGCGTTTCATTATTTTCTTTAAGTTGAAAAAATGGCGTCAGATCATTGTCTTCAAGTCCGTCTTTTCTCATCTGAGCTGCAGTCCAGTCTGGATCAACGTCAAAAATGACTCTCCGAATGGGAAATCCTTCTCTTTGTTCTACTTTGCTACAGTGCTTGCATTCTTCCTTATATGGTCTCTTGACAAGGCATCTGCATTGTTATGTAGTCTTCCTGGTTTGACTTTAACAATTCCTGTTCATATAAATATTTATGAAAATGTTGGACAGCGTTGATTATGGCGAGCAGTTCTTTCCTCGTGGTACAATAATTTCCGGTTTTGAATGCACTCGGCTGAAATAATCAATATCTTGTTCTTGACCATCTTGTATCTGACACAACCCTTATGTTATTGGCATCCGTGTCTAATAAGAATTTTCCCTAATCTTGTGGGTAACCTGCAATTGGACTGGAACACAGAGCAGCTTTTGGTTTTCGGAAAGCTTGATCATAATCAGAATTTAATTGATAAGGAATCTTTGCTTCAGTAAACTTATGCAAGATTAAAGCAATATTGGCAAAACCTTCTACGAATCTTCTATAGTGTATAACCGGAGAAAGCTTCTCAACTCATGTTTGTCACGTGGTCGGGGCCAATCTTTTATTGATTGAATTTTCTTTTCACCCGTACTACATGTCCTAGAAATTCATCTTTTTGTTGAAGTGTTCATCAAATGTTTTCTCCTTAATCATGACATCATGAAGATAGACTAGACTTGTTTGTATTTCTTCTAATTTAAATTAATATTTCAAGTATTGGGGGAAGAGTGAACAAAACTATAAATCTATATACATCTATTTGAATGGTATTAATGTTGGGTGTTTTCCAATGCTTTGTATCTCATTTTATGTGACTTTTCGAACAATACGGGTTTTGTAAGTCAAAACAGAGTAATTTTAAGAACCATTTCGAATGATCTTTCGTCATCTACACCAATCGGGTTCTTGGATGTATCTTTTTTCTAGAAACAAATCAATTATTTCTAAAGGGGCGAGGCTTCGCGCATAGATACAAAAAAAAATTGGGTTGAGCTTTATCACTTATAGCATCTCGCTCGTATGTATGCATATATGTATGTATGCATATATGTATGTATATATATATATATATATATATATATATATATATATATATATATATATATATATATATATATATATATATATATATATATTGGTTTTACCGCTTATACAATCCCAACTCGTTACATACTTATTACGAACACAAGCCAAATGAACGTTCTCAAGCCCGGGCTTGGGGCTTGAAAACGTTCCTTTTGCCAGCGTAATCAGGAGAGTTATAAGATGCTAGGGACAAAATATTAGCTGGGCCTAAAATTGTGGTAGAATATCAAATTATATATTGATTTAATTCCGAAATCTATCGTGTAGAGGACGCTAGCGTCTGATCCGTATATAGTATGTAATTTAATTCGTTAGATCAACGTTCACAAGCCCCTAAAATTGGCAACCACGCAGTTTGTATAACAATCAATATATCTGTTGGTTTTACTGACTTTGTTAGACCAATTGTACTTTACCGACGGCCATAGACTAACTAGAATGATAATATAATATCAATCATACAAATTCTTTCTCCATTTTAATGTTGTGCGAAAGAATGGAAAGTGATATTTTTACTTTCGAAAATAATTCTCAAAATTATTTTTATTTGCAAAGTACAAAGAATATTATTATTACATGATTAGTCTAAAACTTCCATGAAACGTTTTTAAAAAATACGATTTGTGTCAATTTACAAAAAATAGAGGAAGAGGTGGCCATTTTTTCTATATAATATTATTGATATTAAAGAAAAAAGTTATTATGTTTAAAGATTACTGTTATCTAATTTTGGAAATTGGTATAGTTATTTACCATAATTAATATTTCATAAAATTTAATGACGATGTATCTATATATTTACTACTGGAGCTAGTGAGTTTTTTGTGTCCCATTTGCATCAGTGTAAAAGTGTATTGTTTTGGTTATTATGATCACTCTTAACCTGAAAAGTTAGTGCTACTAATGCAGATTCAGTCTAATTAATGACAAAAAACCGCTGCCAATCCGTTGACAGTTCAAATTACTGCTGCCAGATACATGTAAAAAGAGTTGAACACCGAGCTCATTTCCTTAAATTTAAAATTTATACCGGGCGAAGTTTCAGCATGATGCAGATAAATATTTTGGTATTTTTTTTATATACTCTCGACCCCACTTTTCACTGTTGAACTAGGTGTGGAGTACAGACTTTTCGTAATAAAATAGATAACTAAATATACTTTCACGCTAATGCAAATTGAAAAAAACTGTCGATAACTCCCGGGCTGCGATTCTATAAAAGTGTAGGGAAAGAGAATGTCATAATAAGGATCTTCCACCTTTGTGCAGTCTGTAGTAACACATAAGTATGTCACTTTCCTTAAAGGAAACGGAATGTCAAAACATATGCTTACAGAATCTGGCCTCCGGTCTAATTGAATTTTTAAAAAATGCAAAATAATTTCTTTAAAATTTTTGTCTATTTGTTTCTACTACTGCCACATGACATTAAACCCTCTTAGATGAGACTTTCGTAGTTTAAAAGCCTATAATAAGACTCTAAATCGTGGTCCTATGAAGGCTAAAGGGGAGCATTAAAAGAAAATGCTTTTTTAACCGACTTCTAAGAGAAGAAGGTTCTCAATTCGTCGCGTATGTATGTTTTTTTTTTATGTATGTACAAGGATTTCTCCGGAACGGCTGCACCGATTTGAATGAAATTTTTTGCGTTATGTTCAGGAAGTTGCTGCGGTAGTCCCATATTTTTTTAGATGAAATTGGTGCAGTAAAATTCAAGATGGCGCTTACAATATGGCGGCCAAAAAAATTAATTTTGTTCGATATTCTCCAAAATTGGTATGGAGAAATTTACGGGGTTATACCCAACGAATTTGAAATTATTTAAAAAAAAATCAGAATGGCGGATCCAATATGGCGGACAAAAAAATTTAATTTTGTGCGATTTTCTCCAAAATTGGAATGGGGGAGTTTTCGAGGTCATATATAACGAATTCAAAATATTTTTAGAAAATTCAATATGGCGGATCCAAGATGGCGGACAAAAAATCAATTTTGTCCAATTTTCTCCAAAATTGATACGGGGGAGTTTTCGGGGTCGCACATGACGAATCTAAAATTATTTTTTAAAAATTCAAAATGGCGGATCCAATATGGCCGACGAAAAAATCAATTTTGTCCGATTCTCTCCAAAATTGGTATGGGGGAGTTTTCGGGGTCTCACATAACGAATCTGAGATTATTTTAAAAAAATTCAATATAGCGGACCAAAAAATTTTATTTTGTCCGATTTTTTCCAAAATTGGTACGGGGGAGTTTTCGAAGTCGCACATAACGAATTTAAAATATTTTTTAAAAATTCTATATGGCGGATCCAATATGGCGGACAAAAAATCAATTTTGTCCGATATTCTCCAAAGTTGGTACGTGGGAGTTTTCGGAGTCATACATCACGAATCCAAAATTATTTTTAAAAAATGCGATATGGTGTATCCAATATTGTAGATAAAAAATTAATTTTGTCCGATTTTTCTCAAAATTGATATGAGGGAGTTTTAGGGAAAGCACATTACGAATCTGATATTATTTAAAAAAAAATAAATATGGCGGATCTAAGATCGCTGATTAAAGATTGTTCATCTCTCGATTTGGTCTAAAGTCAGTATTGGTGGATTTTTGTTAGTGTTAATTACGAATTTAAAATATTTTTTGAACAACTCAATCTGACGGATTCAATATAGTGTCCTAAAAATTTTACATTTTTCGACTTTCTCCAAAACTAATATAGAAGGTTCTTGAGGGTGTAAATTAAGAATTTAATAGTATTTTTTCAGAATTCAATAAGGCGAACTAAAAATTTTACATTTTTCGATTTTGTTCAAATGTGGAACTAAATCGTTTTTGAGGATATAAATAGCGAATATAAAATTATTTTAAGAAAATCTAATACGTCAGATGCAATATGGCCGTTTAGAAATTTTAAATTTCTGGATTTCATCTCAAAATTGATACTAAGGGGTTTTGAAGGATTTAGATTTAGATTAGATTAAAACGTTAAAATTATTTTTTTGAAATTCGGCGGATCTAATATGGTGGGTTGAAAATTTTACCTTATTCACATTTGTTCAGATTTGATATTAGGGCGTTGGGGGGTGGTGTATTACTAATATGAAGTTAATTTTTTACAACCATTAGGTTGATAAGATACAATATGAAGGACTAAAAATTTTACAGTTTCCGGTTTTATCAAGAACTGATATTGCTTTGTTCTTGGGGCGTGTACAAACTCAATATGCAATATAAAATATATCGGGCTAAGAAATTTACGTCTCAAATTCTTTAAATATCGATATTGGAAGGTTTTAGGGCCTATATTACCAATCTATAATTAATTTGAAATTTAAGATAGTGGATTTACTATGACAGACTAAATATTTGTTTGATACAATTTCATTGATATTTGGAGAACTCTAAGAATCAAAGAATTTATAGTGGTTCATTTTAGGGTGATTTACAATTCTAGATAAAATGGATACTTTTTTGCCACCTTGGAGTCATTGCGAGGTACACTAATCTCGATTAGCACTTAGTTCAAATAATTTATGAATATCATAATGAATTCAAAACTAAAAATCTAAAAATAAAATTTTTATAAAAAAATTGAACCGACTTCTAAAAGTGCGCTAAAAAGGGAAAAATAACTATACATTTTTACATGACGCCAAATTATTTCTAAATAAAATAAATAACTAATATATACAAATTATGGAAGAAAGCAATTGCAAATAAAGTATTTTTAATCTGTTTATGCGAATCACTTTTGGTCAGGTATTAGTTTGGCGCCAACTTCAAAAATTTCAATTTCATATAAAAATTTCTAGGTATTTTTCCCTTTTTAGCGCACTTTTAGAAGTCGGTTAAATTTTTTTATAAAAATTTTATTTAGCATTGAAATGTCACGTCGATGATTCGAATTCAATTTCCTGCTGGTTTTTTTTGGCTGTTATTATTATTCTTTTTTTATGAGGTTGAAATATTGAATTTATTTTTTTAATTAAAAAAGATTTAAAATTAATTATTAAATAAAACACGTCAAAATATTTTTTATCTTTAACAGTTTTTCGGAAAATGCTTCCATGCCAAGAGATTTGCAATTTTATGCAAAAAAATTACGAAATTCGTTATTTTTGGAAATTTGAACTTTCAACATCAACGGAGATTTTTTTGATGTGAGCAAGTGGAGTTTGTGACGCTGAAAGTGGGACTCAAAAGTAACCCGTTTCAGACGTGTTGCGTGAGCGTACACAAGATGGTGGTTGCGGCCGCACAGACGCGCGCTATGAGGGCATATTTCACTTTCTTACCTTTTGAATTATTTTATTTCAAGTCGACGATTTTTATTTACTATGATATTACTTTATTGAAACTAATATATAATCTGTTATTTTATTTATTGTCTAAAGATAATGCTCTATTTTATATTATTCATTGTTTTCACCTCCAATAATATGATTATTTTCATCAATAACCCGATTTGTCGGGTAAAAATCATCGTCTTCCATAAAATGTTGTTTAACATTCATACAATTCTTTTATAAACGTGCGTATACTGCGCATCATTCTAAATTCGAGGATACACAGATACAATTTTGTGTACATTTTCCAGTGTATGAACAGACATATCTTTGTAGCATGTCCAAAGCTTCAAAGTAATTAAACTCTCAACAGTTATTTCCAAGTTTCCAACTATGAGTTAATGAACCAAGAGATACAATATTACTTTTTTTGCTTGATCCCATTCATTTGTTTGCCATATCGCTCTTAAATAATGTTAAACTAAGGCCGATTTAGAAGGTGGCAAATTTTCATCAGATATATTTTTTTCAACGCGATATTGTATCTTAATTTGTTTATACATTCACAACAATCTTTAAAGTTATTCTGAGAGTCATATTTTTGATAAATACACTGTCAAAGTATTAAGTCCATCACCTTCTTTTTTCCAACGTCATATATGAAACTTAATCTATCACAGCATTGATTATTAAAATACTGTCACACTGAATTTTTCCAATATCGTTTGCAATAGTATGTACGGGAATAAATCGAGAAAATATTTCCAGTATTAAACAATAAAAGAAGTTCCTTTAAGAATCCATGATTAGATAAACACATCTGTGTCTGGGGATTTAACAATAATTTTAAACTTTTTATCGGAATCCAGCTCTTGTAACTGACAGGCATAAAATACAATCTTGGTATCTGCTTCTGTATGATCATACAAGAAATATGCATCGAAATATTGATCATTTTCCATAATAACATATGCTCAAATGCTCCAGAAATGATCAACTTATTCTGTATTGGTAACCGAATAGTTTTTTTATATAATTTTCAATAAATTCCACTAAATTTGATTTACTTGTATCATTACTGCAGAATTTTTTAAAGTTTCATGTAGATTGACCGCCAATAATTATATATTCTTTGTTTTCGCTATCATTTCCATACCTCCGAATTCGTTCCAACTGTTCTGGATTAACCGTTGTGCTGTCGTATCGATCATAAATCAAGTGAATTTCATCTACTCGATCAAATCTGTGTAATAATCCATTCATAATTTTATTGGTGAAATTACCATTCAATTATCAAAATGGTTTAATTCATCGTTTCCATTCAGTATCAGAATAACTACCTTAGACATTTGTAGTCATAGTTCATCTTGAAGTAGCAAGTTCTTTTTGAGTAATTTCTGTGATTCCAGTGTCTGACTTTGTACTCTTGATTACTGTCATTTCAGTTGTTACATCTGGGAATAATCCCGAAATGCTTCATTAGTCAAATTAACATTAAAGTATCCCTTTAAAAACTGTTCTTTGGCTTCGGTTGGTAGCATAAGGAGAATTTTAAAGCACAAAAAGTCTCATATCGTAATTCGGTTTATCGCAAATAAAGAAAAAAGGAAGCATAGATAAGTGAGTGGAAACGTATCGGCTCTATCGGCTCGAATAACTCTAAATTTGAATTTAAGATTCAAACCAAAATTGAAAATTTTCAGATTCTTCACTTCCTTATTTTCTATATTTGTCAAATAATGTCATAAATGTATTACTTCTATCTAAAGAAAGTTTTGTCTAAACAATATTTCTTATATGTACCCGTTGAATAACTACTGTAAACGTTTCGATATTTTTTATCAGAACCGCTAGAGTTTCTATTTTATTATTTTTTTAGTTGATCAAAAAAATGTTCTATCGATAACTGCATTAGCCTATCATATATTAAAATTAATTCTCGAACAACCCCTCCAAAATTCTGTCTACGGTATTTCCAGCAAAAACTTTAGATTCGGCTAGCATATCTCTTATGCCACAACTTCCCCATATTTTGCTGAGGCATTAAATTGCACAGCAAACAGTATGAAAAGCGCCTAAACGAGTCACAACATTTTTTAATTTATTACTCATCAAATTTGACCAGCTGAATTAATGTATACAACTGTTGGTCAAACGTTTGAATACAGTATTTTTGACCGCAAGCTCCCGTTCAATTATAGTATATATTGTATTAAAATCAATTGTTTTTTTATTAAGAGATAGTAGATACCGAGCAATAGTGACTGCATTTTTTATTTCTTCAAAGTGAGTGTTAGAGGCTATCCAATTCGGTATTATTTGCTTTTCTTTTTTTCATTCTTAAAGAAGGTTTCTCGCGCAAATGACCTTAATAGTACACATACATAAAAATCATTATAATTGAGAAGAATCGATTTTACAGAAGATTTTGCATCAAAAAAATCTAGAATACAGGTACATAGGTTTAATTTTTTGTGCATGTGATTTACTTTATGATTTTGGTAACTGAATACCCTAAGTCTATATTACATGTATATTATTATGATATTCCCAACATTGATAAGTTTGTTTTATATGTAGCATTTACCTTTAAAATTAAACTCCTTATTTGTGGGTGTTTTTTTATTTAATTATTATAAATTAAGTTAGATGCCAAAATATCGTCGTCTTAACCAATACAGAATTGTATTCTCTACAAAGGTAAAGTTAACGAAACGGTTAGTTTCAATTTAAAAATTTAGATAAAATGCTCAAATGTAAAAAAATACCAATCAAAATGACCAGATTTAAAGAGAAAGAAATATTTCTACACAAAGATTTTATATCATTATTCTTTGCTGTTTAATATTTTACATGGCGTAAAAACGGCAACACTGGCGGGTCTGAATCACTGGTAAAATGATACAAATTTGATATACTGGGCTTTAGTTCGAGATAAGTTGCAATTGGCTCATGAACGTGGCTAATATAATATGAAAAAATTTTTTTTTAAATTTGCTTACCCCTCTCAAGAGTAATTAATTTCATGAATAAAAATAATCATACAACGCATATTTATTTGCTTCTAATATAATTGTTTCTGGGTGGTCTAAGGTGGTCTGTAAAGTAAAATTGGTCTGGCAACGACGTAAAAACCTGTATATATATATATATATATATATATATATATATATATATATATATATATATATATATATATATATATATGTGTATGTACGTTTGTATATGTATATGTATGGATATATGTGTATGTATGTATTGTTGTAATATAGGAGAAAGTCTGGCCTACTACTTATCGACTTATCCCTGTATACTCCTACATTACAAGCACGTTCGGTTTTCTTTCTTTGTCTCATATAAGGGTTGTCTCTATCTGTCTCTCTTTCCGGGTTATTTTGTCGTCATCGGGTTATTTGGCAGGGAAAACCTAGAAAAGACCTGCCGTGTCTCAATCGGGTTAATGAATTATGAATTTCTTTAAAAATGTGGGTGTTTCGTCCCGGTACCAACTATAGGACTCGTCAGTGGAATTCTAGTTGGTACCTTCCCAGACACCCGTCGTCGTACTTATTAATGTTCGGAATTTATATTTGAAGTTAAATCTGGCCGGAGGATGGCGGTAAGATGTTGATTAATACGACAGTATGTATACTTATCTATGAATGCATATGTGAGTATATGCGTGTACACATGTGTGTGTATGTATATAAATATGTATATGAGCGGATATATGTAGGTATATGTATACGTGTATGTTGTGTGTGCTTATGGGTGTATACATGTGTATGTATATATGTATATGAGTGGGTATATGAACGTATATACATGGATGTGTGTGTGTGAGTATATGGGTGTATGTATGTTAACGAACTTCAATTTTTTAATTGCTATAGCTCATTCTTGTTAGAATCGTTTGCATTTCGTTTCAGAGAACCATTCTTAGAATGCTTCTTGTGTACCACAGCACTATTTAATTTTATATTGAATTGTATATACTTCCATAATTAGGGTGTGATGGAAGATGAACCAAATCTTCTCATCCATAATGAAGTATGTATGCAAATAAAACCACATCTTGTTTATTATTATATTCATTTATGTTTATTAATAGATATTACTATTTACTGAATGATTTTTTAATACCATTCTTCTTTTCAATGCATAAAACCAAGTTGGACATGTTTACAATGTATCTGATTCTAATTATAAACTCAATTCAGATCGAGTATTTTCCCTGATTTTTCAGTTATAACAGTTTCAACTACGATTCTGGGGAGGATGATACATCCTTCAAAGCCGAGGCCAAAGTCATAAATATAGTGGCAAAATATCGCAACTGGAGTGCTAATGGACCCATTCAGACCTACTTATAATTGAAGATGACGATGTTATCCTTATGAACGATCAGTAACATTTACTGATTGAGATCCGATGATTCGATATTTTTAAGGAATGCGAGGTTCTATTAGAATTTTTTAAATAAATTCATTTTGGTGGAAATAAGATTTGAGATCATATCGGCATATATTTTTGTTCGAATTAGTCCTTTTCTTTCGGTTAAAGTCTCTTCTACGTGCATTAGTAAGTAGTAAAATATCCTTATAGTTTTCTAAATAACTGCCGGAATAATGATCAAAACATGTCTTTGTCAGCAGATCCAATAAACCATCAGTTTAAGTACAACACACATTTCCAACTCCAAGAATAGTATCCTTCAATTTAATTTGACATATCACCTTGAATTTGACATATCACCTAGAATTATAGTTTCAAAGTCCGATTATATATTTTTTTTTGATTGATCCAAAAGCTACAATTTGATTTTACAGCTAACTATCTTAACACTTTACAAGTCTGGTTTACTAGTCACATGTTATTTGTGGTGTTATATATTCATAGAAACATGACAGTAACGTAACTTTTATATTAACTAGAATTTGTAAGATTTAACTATTACATAGGTTTTATGTGATATTATAATAAATATTAATACCATAACCCCCCACTCATTCAAATGATTAAGAGATATTTATCAATCGAGAGTGTTGAAGGCATTTTTATATTATGTGTGTATATTTCTCTCTTGATTGTAGCTAAAAAGACTAGTTTTGTTCTAGTACTACACCTGTTGGCATTGGACAATAAGGTTTTTCCTGTATTAAATGAAATAAAGTTGAAAAATATATGTGTGCATTTAACAAGAATCACGAACAAAAGTTTTTAAAATTTAGACAAATGAAGTTCTAATCTTCCTGTATACTAATAAATTTCTTAATATGTTTAGAATAAAAAGATGTAGAGTGCTGCAAAGAATTTTAGAAAGTCGAGGATTGGAGAAGTGGTGACGAAAACGAGGACATTTAAGCCTATGGTTTAATAGAGGGAAATGATGTAGATTTAAATTAAGTTTTTCAATTATATGAATGTTACATTACCTACTATGAATTTACATAAAGACATTTAAATGAAAATATGATTCCAATGAATCCTATACTGCTGGAAGACATAAAAATACACCACAAAAATTTAATATATACAGCAAACTTATCTAGATAGGTTTCCTAATTCTGGATATACCCAAGACTATCACGAATAACTTGTATACACATATATCAAGTATACATATGACATTCAATCTCCGCGCTGTGCATTCTCAATTGCTTGATATTCGTGAAATCTATCAGACATATTAATTTCACATACTCAAACTAGAAATTTCTATAAGGATATGTGTGAGAATTTACATAAATTCTATACTTCTAATTACTCTAAGAACAACCATCACGGTATACCTGTAAACAAATCTAGCGAAAATTTATCCTCAGATGTCAGATTTTAGTTACACTTATACGATATACATGTCAAAGTTAAAGAAAATAAGGTAGTTTTATCACACGCGGGAGATAAACCTTATTTTATAACTATAATCGAGCATACAACTGAAGGTACCATAATTTGACTTTGTTAGAAGGATTTTATAACAATTAAGACATCTCTCAATCATTTGAATGAGTGGGGGTTATGGTATTAATATTCATTATAATATCGCATAAAACCTATGTAATAGTTAAATCTTACAAATTCTAGTTAATATATAAGTTACGTTACTGTCATGTTTCTATGAATATATAAGATCACAAATAACATGTGAATAGTAAACCAGACTTGTAAAGTGTTAAGATAGTTAGCTGTAAAATCAAATTGTAGCTTTTGGATCAATCAAAAAAAATATATAATCGGACTTTGAAACTATAATTCTAGGTGATATGTCAAATTCAAGGTGATATGTCAAATTAAATTGAAGGATACCATTCTTGGAGTTGGAAATGTGTGTTGTACTTAAACTGATGGTTTATTGGATCTGCTGACAAAGACATGTTTTGATCATTATTCCGGCAGTTATTTAGAAAACTATAAGGATATTTTACTACTTACTAATGCACGTAGAAGAGACTTTAACCGAAAGAAAAGGACTAATTCGAACAAAAATATATGCCGATATGATCTCAAATCTTATTTCCACCAAAATGAATTTATTTAAAAAATTCTAATAGAACCTCGCATTTCTTAAAAATATCGAATCATCGGATCTCAATCAGTAAATGTTACTGATGTTATTTCGTTCATAAGGATAACATCGTCATCTTCAATTATAAGTAGGTCTGAATGGGTTCATTAGCACTCCAGTTGCGATATTTTGCCACTATATTTATGACTTTGGCCTCGGCTTTGAAGGATGTATCATCCTCCCTAGAATCGTAGTTGGAACTGTTATAACTGAAAAATCGGGAAAAATACTCGATCTGAATTGAGTTTATAATTAGAATGAGATACATTGTAAACATGTCCAACTTGGTTTTATGCATTGAAAAGAAGAATGGTATTAAAAAATCATTCAGTAAATAGTAATATCTATTAATAAACATGAATGAATATAATAATAAACAAGATGTGGTTTTATTTGCATACATACTTCATTATGGATGAGAAGATTTGGTTCATCTTCCATCACACCCTAATTATGGAAGTATATACAATTCAATATAAAATTAAATAGTGCTGTGGTACACAAGAAGCATTCTAAGAATGGTTCTCTGAAACGAAATGCAAACGATTCTAACAAGAATGAGCTATAGCAATTAAAAAATTGAAGTTCGTTAACATACATACACCCATATACTTACACACACACATCCATGTATATAAGTTCATATACCCACTCATACATATATACATACACATGTATACACCCATATGCTCACACAACATACACGTACATATATCCGCTCATATACTTATTCATATACATACAAACACACATGTGTACACGCATATACTCACATATGCATTCATACACATAGATAAGTATACATACATACATACACATATATCCATACATATACATATATACATACACAAACGTACACATATATATCCATATGCATACATACATATATGCATACATACGAGCGAGATGCTATAAGTGATAAAGCTCAACCCAATTTTTTTTGTATCTATGCGCGAAGCCTCGCCCCTTTATAAATAATTGATTTGTTTCTAGAAAAAAGATACATCCAAGAACCCGATTTGGTGTAGATGACGAAAGATCATTCGAAATGGTTCTAAAAATTACTCTGTTTTGACTTACAAAAACCCGTATTGTTCGAAAAGTCACATAAAATGAGATACAAAGCATTGGAAAACACCCAACATTAATACCATTCAAATAGACGTATATAGATTTTATAGAATCCATTAAACTGTAAACTTAATTTGTTTTGTTCACTCTTCTCCCAATACTTGAAATATTAATTTAAATTAGAAGAAATACAAACACCGAAAAGGCGTCATTAGAGAGATTATATAGATCGGTGATATCAACACCTAGAGCTGAAATCCCGACAAAAGTAGTGATTTAGATATCAATGATATAATTTATATGCGTTCACCTATTATTTCTGATAATGTAACCACATCCCATTAGTGTTTTATGTCTATTAAAATTCTAGCCATTCTTTACACCTGATAAAAAACGTGTCTCTGGTGATCGATAGCATAGCAAGTGTAGTTGTAAAACTCTAAACTTAATCTCTTTGAACCCACAATATTCGAAATATTACTTGAAATCAGGTAAAAAATTGATACAGCAAAAATGTATCATTAAAGGGGTATATGAATCATTAATCCTATTCACATACTCTACCTCTTTTCAAAACGCATTTTTACCTAACGAGGAGCGATAATACACAGGCACGGTCGAGTCCAGGTAAAGATGCATCCGGGATTCTGATTTCGTAGAAATGGTTTCAAACGATCATTTAAAACGGATGTAAAATAATATATATATATTGCGGAACTCTATTAAAAACTCCGTAAAGACATATTTTGGTTAAAACGTTCATTATTCAAAATATCACTTAAAACGACAATAGAACCCAAATATAAAAGTGGCCATAAGAGGTACGCTTTATCCCTTCTTTTAAATTTCTAAAACTCGCCGAGCGGCGGTAGCCAAGGCAAGAGCAAGTCCATCCGGAAATTCGAATACAAAAGACTATTTTAAATGCAAGGTATAGGTAATGTGAATAAAGCTATTTTAGCTTTAACTGTAGTTGTTAAATTCCAAACTTAATCTTTTGAACCCACAATATTCGAAATAATACATTAAATAAAAATAGAAAATAAAGGATTCAATAAAGGAACATATAGAACCCAAGGTCATTACAAATACTTTATCTCTTTTAAAATTCTAACAATACTTTTGGCCTAATTCAAAAGGTAGACATCTGCCGGGCGGTCAAAAGCAGGTACAATAAGGTCCAAAAATACAATAGAACCCTTCGCCTCGGTAAAGGACGGCAGGTGGTGAGGCATCTGGCGATCGATAGCTTGTATGACGTCACCCAAAAGATCCACCCCAGTTCCACCCAGGCGGGGGTCCTTATTTTTTAATAGGATTTATTATAATTATTTAATTAATATAGAGTAATTAATTAAAAACAATAGAAATAACCCTTAAACCCATTGTTTTAAAGGAAAAACGGGTACAGGTTAGGTCGATTTTCGTTAATTAATTAAAAAAATAGCATAGGCCACGTACGCGGCCACCCTGGTTATACCTCTGGGGTGGTCCGTGAACCCGCTCATTTCACCTACTCGTTACGTGATGATTTTGATGTAGCTTTGCCGGGTTGTTCACATTTTACCAACCATTTTACTGGCTCGTATGGTGCTACTTTGTCTTCTTCATTAATTTTGGCGCAGTTAGGAAGAATATTGACTACTCTGATAGGTACGATGTAATTTGAATTGACTAATGCTTTCGCTGCCAGGTATTTACAGGGTTTATTGTGGTGTTGAACCAATCCTACGTGACTTCCAGAACTCTTGTCCAACCTTCCAAAAATAATCTTTTTGTACTTCCCTTTATTCTGGTTTTTTGTTTGGCAATGACTCTGATTGGTTCAGTATTATGGTTCTTTGACAGAATAAGTTCTTCGGTGCCAAACGTTAAGATGTTAAGCTTGTTGTCGAAAGAAAGTCCATGTTGACGAATCAAGTCCATTTCAAGAATAAACTTATCTTCTATGTCGACAACTAACATCAACTGGTTTAATTTTAGCCCTCCAAGTTGAAGCCCCACTTGCATTTCTCCAATTACATCAGCTGCTTCTCCAGTTACAGTTCTCAACATTACTTTTCTGGACAATGGCAGGATTGTCAATGTATCAACAAGGTTTGACTTTATCAGAGATACTGCGGCACTAATGTCAACAGTTATCGTAATAGGTATAGCATGGACTTTTCTTTGAATTATAAGACTGTCGGCAGTCCTTCTTAGGCTCCGAATGGAAATAATTCTGGGAGCCTTCTCTATATTGGTCAATACTCGCCCTTTAATGCTGACTAATTGTAATTTTCCTGGTTTTCTTCTGTGCGGTCTGTAGATAGTGAACAAGACCTTAATCGCACTCGACAGTCCCTTCGCATATGTCCAGTTTGTCCGCATTTGTAACACTGTATCTAGTTTCTTCTATAACGTGAATTATCACCTCTTGTATTTAGTTCTTCCTGGTTTCTTCGGTAACGTGAAGTATCACTTATTGTGTCCAGTTTCTTAATTATTTCGGATAACATTTTCTCCATTATTTGGTTCGACGAACCCTTGTTTTCCTCTATGGTAACGCCTCTTATTCTTGGCCTTGCCACGTTATAAGCTGCTTCTATTTCCAACGTCCTGTCCAACGCTTCACAGCAATTATTAAACTTGCATATACGTAACATACGCAATATTTTCTAATCTCTGATTCCATTATAAAAAAATTCTTCTGTAGCTCCTGATTAAGCCAGATGCACAAGACGTCGGGCATCTGTTTCATATTCTTGCAAACTTTCTCCATTTCTTTGATGTATTGAGTTGAACTGTGACTGATATAACTGGCGCCGGTGGTGATCTCCAAATCTTCTTTCCAATGTAGCACTAAAGATTTCATAGTCTCTCTGTTGCATTATAGGAATGGTTTACAGTAACTTCAACGCTGGCCCACGAAGTGCAATTACTAACGCAGTAGTCATTTCTTCGAAGTTCCAGTTATTTGCAATAGCGGCAGCTTCAAATTGTCATTTGTACATTATCCAAGATGATTGATTATCGTAAATTGGAGGTTTAATGTTCTGTCCGGTGGTTATTACTTTATTAGAAGGGCCATGCTTATTTATTTTACTGAATTATGTCTGAAGGTCTTTCATTTTAGATTCTATAATATCCATCTCTTGTTGCACTTTTCCTACGTCTTGTCGCATTTCTCCTATGCCTTGAGGTACTTCGCCTACGTTTTGTCCTCCTTCTCTTATCTTTTTCTTAAACTATTGTGTTTGTCCCCGTACAATTTGATCGAATTTTTCCTGTCCTTGTACGATGACCACTTGCATCCATTTGCAGAGTTTATTTTCATTTTTAAAGCGACGTTCTTCTTCTTCCTGTTTTTCTTTTGGCGACGCGCTCCTTTGTTTTCCTTGTTGGCGACGCTCTTCTTTTTTTCCCTTTTTTTTTGAAGACGTTATTCTTCTTTTTGGGGACATTTTTCATACATTCCATAAAATCAACTAATGTTTTATTCGTTTGCTTCATTTCGACTGTTTGCTATCTAGTATTTGCCATAAAACTTCTAGACTACTCTCGAAAACCGTTTCTAAAAACTTCTTTATTGATGATAAATTCGATGGTGAAGTCCGTTTTTCGCTATTTCTTAGTTTTTAAATAGAATGTTCTAGAACTTTGCCGAAAATTCGGTTATAAGCTTCCTTCCTAATGACAAATTCGATGGTGAAGTCCGTTTTTCGCAATCTCTTTTAATTTCCAACTAGAATGTTCTAGAACTTTGTCGAAAATTCGGTTCTATGCGTCTTTCTTAATGACGTATCCGATGTTCAAGTTCGTTTTCCTCTATCGCTTTGGGTTTCAAAACAGAATGTTCTAGAACTTTGTCGAAAATTAATCTTATCTTCTTACTTGATAACAAATCCAACAGTGAAATCCGTTTTTCTCTATCTCTTCTAATTTGCAATAGAATTTTCCGGAAACCCGGTGATAATCCTCACTTCGGACACCAATTGTTACGATTTTGTCTCTTTAAAATCGCTTACTGGGTCCGCAGAATAAGACACAACATTTCTCACTAAATTACTTCCAATACTATATTAAAAACTTCTTAATACTGCTAAATCACAACTATCTAATTATTAATATTTCTCTGATAATTTTGAAGGTTGCTGATTGCTTGATCAAATGTTATCCATTATCGGCGTCTAGCGTTCCGAAAAGCCACTTTTGATCATTGCTAATAAAATTAACTAAGCTTCTTTTATTACATATACGAGGATAAATTTTTGCTAGTTTATATTGCGTGTTTTTAACTAAATATTCTGTTCTAAGAAGAGAATTTTCGGACATGCCGTGATAAGAAATTGGATTCTTTTCAGACTATAGTGGCAACCAATCCATTATAGCAAATCGATTGTGCATATGCCGATAAGTAACGGCTTTTAATAGTATGTCTGGTGCCCGATGTACACAGACGTACTTTTTCGTCCGTATTTCACGGTTTTTAGTTTCAACAGCCTGCAAGAGTTGGGATCCATTGTGAAGGTCAGTGGTTTAAAGCAAAATTGTTGTAAACTATACTAAATCTAGCAACGAAAAATTTTTAGATCTCGTGAACACTCTGAATACAAATTTTAAAAGATATTGGACTAATCAAAAATTTAGCTTCCCATATTAAATTTGAAAAAATTAATTTTAGAGAGTTAAGAGTTATAATCACTTATTACTTAATTACTTACTCATTGATTGGTCTATAAGTGATCAGAGTAAATTAGGTAGTGATGTTAAGTTCCATTCATTGAAAAATCTACAGTGCCTGAGTGAGCTAACACTTATTGTGGCAATTATAAATGGACGAAATTTTAATGATTCACTTGCTACAAAATGTAAAAACAGTATTTCCTGAAGTTGTTATTATCGATAGTTAAAATTTAAGGCGCCACTTGTAGCTTAAAACTGATGAAATGGTAACTCCGGGAAGTCTCTACACATAGACTCTTCAGATTATCCAAATACAACGCCAGGTACTTGTATTAAATTATGAAATTTACTTTAATAAAAATACTTGTTCGCTGTAGTTAAAAATAATAAAGCAGAAATAACATAGATATGTTAGCTGTAGCTATAAACAATAAAGCAAAAATGACATAGCTTGTCAATGAAAATTGCAATTTCCTTTACAATACGTTTCTATATTTATTTTTGTTATAAATTCAACAATACGGCTACTTATCTGGTTGTAAGTACTTGCTATCGGGCTGCAGTCATTAAAAGATGGTCTCGGTTATATTTGAAAACTCCAGAAAACGTATTTATTTTCGGATATGTATGTAGTATTTCTTTTAAGGACTCCAAAGCTTCAGAAACATGGGATAAGCCTCGGACGCGAGAATCAACAGAGGATACCGATATAGAAATCTGGAGAAACCACGACTCCAGTTAAATCCGATGCCCATAGACAGGACCATAGACAGGGAAATTAGGGTCGGAGGGAAAACTTACGGGCCCTTGTATATACACTCTAAAGAATTCACATCCTATAAATTTTAAGTTACAAGTCACAAAATGATGATGACTTCCCTCCCTGCATATGATCTCTTGCGAAATTCCAAATTTAAATAGAACAGGCGTAAAAGTAAAAAAAGAGCCTGTTACAATGTACTCCCTTAAAAAACCATTGAAAGAATTAGACAAATGTAAAATTTATAGCCCCTATATTGGATAAACCATATTAAATTTTAAAAAAACAATATTAAATTTGTAATCTACGCCCACAAAAATCTCTTGATACTAACTTTGGGCGAAACCGTGAAATGTAATATCTTTCTTTAGTTCTCCATGTTGGATGCACCATATTTAATTTTTAATAATTAATTTTGGATATAGTGGTTTTTGAGATAACTGGCCCCCATTGACCAAATCGCTTTGATGGGTGCCTTGTCAAAAAAGTTTAGTTAGTAGATTTTCCAAAACTCCAATGTATCAATATTTCATTCAAATACCTTTTGTTTTAGGATCTCTCTGGCATGGCCACTCTTGGGATGCTCCACTCGATGCTAGAAGGCACGCCGTTCAACTAGCACAGAGTCATTATAGTAAGGCGATTCGCCTGTTTTTACTTTCAGGGGATGCTATTTGTTTTTTTACTAGTCATATGCAACGAGTTGCGTTGTGCGAATTTCTGGTTGAAGGTATGTTAATTAGTTCTGTATAAGATACTACAAATCCAAAAATTTACCGAGAACTCGAAACCATCAGAATTGTTCGGTGCTGAAACGTTTAGTCGATATTCTATTTGTGCGGTGGCATGCGAAAGCATGCCAAAGTCAAGCTTTATTAGTCATAAAACAACATTATACATTTTAACGACTTATATTTTAATTTTCCAACAGATGAGTAATTTTCAACGCTGAACTAATTTACTAAGATTTTTGCTGATCTTTATAGGATGCTACAAATTTGAGTCTATGTATGGGGATCTCGGTAACAGTAAGCGATACAAAATGGCTTAAATTGGAATAAACTTATGCAATTTGATGCTTAATTACATGCCGTTGAAAAATCAGGAAAATCCTGTTTACTTTTTAAGTCATACAAAATCAAAATCGGTCACTTTTCTTCCTCTCTAGGGCGTCATTATTAGTTTATAAATCCGATGGTTCCCATTTAATGGACGATCATCGACTTCATTTTCTCAAATACAGACCTGGCATTTTGTCTCTTAAATTTCGTTCTTTCTCTAGCGAATAGGGTTCTTTTGGTATGGGCTGAAAATATTCATGTTAGGGATTGTATTATTAAATCGTTAATAACGTCAAGTTCGCATTTAAGAAATTGCATTATATAAAAAATACGTTTTATTCCAAATATCTCTAGAATTAAACATATAACAGTCGATTTTCGTTTTTTTTTATGGATATGTTCGAACGAAAATTTTCGCATTCGAAGATGATAGGCGAGGTCTTCTCGTCCTCTTCATCACATAGTCTACGTAATGATTCTTCATTAAAGATTCTCTTCATTAGGTGTAGATGTTTCCTCAAGCTGCAGTAGCTAGTTATAGGTTCTGTCACTAGCCTGATTCGATGTCTGCTTAGATGCAGAATTTCGCGGCATAGTTTGCTGGAAGGTATGCCTAGTGATAACTTGCTGTGTCTATGACCTGCAATGTGGTTCCATCCACGAATAACAGCCTTTGTAATTCCAAATACTGGTTCTGGTCCAATAAATGTGGTAGCAGACTATTGTCTTGTAAGTTGGTTCGCTTTTTCATTGCCCAGAACCTCCTTGTGCCCTGGGACCCGCGCAAGAGTGACCTTGTGTTTTTATACTGCGATAAGGCTTGGAAGGCAGTCCCAGACCTGTTTTGATGCTATTTGATAGTAGGCTAGAGCCTTCAGCGATGCCTGACTCAGAGAAAATGAAAACGGTCCTGCCCCTGTAACCTCTTCTCAGATTCTCCCGAAGATAGACATCAATCTGCTTTAAATACCGTGGTATGCTGCCCCAGTGCTTCACTTATGTTAAGTCTGGGTAAGCCCCCGGGTATTCCGGCACCTATACCATGGTCAATGTTGGACTCGTCCGTGTACCAGACGAGGTTTCCTGTTCGGTCAGAACCCACCTTCCAATAAAGCTAGATGGTGTAGGGTCTGTTAGTTGCAGATTCTTGGCATGGCGTCACTGCCCATTTCCAGGAGTGAGTTCGTTACCACGCCTTTGATGCTGGTGTGTCAGAGAGCAGGTCCAGTCCACCAAACATTATTTACTTCTAGCCGGTATGCCCTGGTTATTATTATATCAGGGGAGAGGTTTAGCAGGGTTTTGCATGGAAGCTGTTGGGGTGCTTCTCATGGCACTCGTGATGCATAGGCAGGCCAGTTTCAAGAGTTTGGAGAGCTCCAGAGTCTTTGAGTAATTTTGTCCATCATATAACTGAACCATATGTTATTATAGGCCTTACGACGGCAGTGTGCAGTCAGTGCACGATGTTTGGTTTTAATCTCCACGTCTTGCCCAGTACCCTTTTTGCTGTCATGATGAACATTTTACCTTTAGAGATAATTTTCTATAAATGCAGGATTACACCTAGATAATTAACCTTCTGGCTCATCTGCAGTTATGTATTGAAAAGAGTTGGTGATTCTAATTCACTTTCTTTTGTTAATGAAGGGTATAAATGTAGTTTTTCAAGGGTTTACCTTTATGTGCTCCTTATTACCTTACTCTTCCACTATACAGGGTGTTTCACTAAGGGTGGTCGGGTACCATATCTCAAGAAGTGATAGTCCAGAAACTTTGGTAAAAAAAATCCTATTATGGAAACTGGCCAAAACTGCTGGAAATAATTTTTAAGTTCCTAACTCTGTCGGTAGGGGGCGTAGTTGCAATGGTCATGTAAAAAAATATATTTTTCTGAAAAATATTCCTATATAAGCTATCAAAAAAATATTGCACTACTAGAATTCTTCTTTCCGGCTTAACACTTTTTGCTGTAAGATGTAAAGTTAGGGCAGGAGAAGAGGGGGAAAGTACTGATAAAAGTTACCATAAGTTTGGTTTGGCTGAACCGAATTTGATAAACTTGGTCTCGTTTAAGAAAGGAAAGTTTGACAATTAAAACGAAATAACAGCTATATTACAATGATTTTTGCGGTCCTCGCTAGAGGGCGCTATTTGGAACCCTCTCTTTTTTAATTTTACTTCGAAATTTTAAATAGAAAGACATAGTTTTCATATCATATTCGGAAAGTAGAATAAATTTGCAAGAGAAAATTTCGGAATTATAGCCAAAAGAATAATTGATATCACGTTGACGGGAAAAATCAATTGTTCTGAAAAGTCCCTGGTCAAGTCAAGCATGCCATGAAAAATAATAAAAATATTGTTACTTTTCATAAGTGTGCGTTTTTTACTTTTGATTTAGTCATTATTCAACTTGTGTGTAACATCTTTCAAAAATATCTTGTACCAATCCAAGGCTTATGATATGCTTGCTGTATATTTTGAGTGGTTTGAAAATGCTAATAGTGCGGCACGTGAATATGCCGTCAATATCCTGAACGAAGACCCTGTACTAGAAGAGTGTTTTGGCGGTTGGCAATACGTCTCAGAGAAACGGGTAGTCTACGTCCCACTCCAGTGCTCTGGAGGAGACGTCCTTCAAGAAATGAAGACAACATTATAAACGTTCTCGCGTACGTGCAAGCGGATCCGCACTTGAGCGTCAGAAACATTTGTTTAGACTTAGGTATAAGTTGCACTACAGTGTACCGAATTTTAAGGGTGCGTCCCTATCATGTAGTTTTACACTAGGTTCTTTCAGAGACTAATTTTGACAGGCGGCCAGATTATTGTTATTGATTCAGAGCTATGTGAATCCAAATTCGCCATTTCTTCTCCCAGATAGTATGGATTGATGAAGCAACTTTTACTAGTTGTGAGAGAGTTAATTTGCACAACATGCTCTATAGGTCAGAAACTAATCCACATTGGATGCAGCAAGTGAGCCATCAAAACAGATGAAGTGCCAACTTGTGGTGCGGAATCTTAGGACACAGAATTATCGGACCGTTTATCTTTAATGACCATCTAAATGGCAACTTGTACTTAGATCTTTTATGGAATAACCTGCCTATCCTTTTAGAAGACGTGCCTATTGATATAAGATCTCTGTGCTATCAACATGGTACATGCC
Organism: Diaprepes abbreviatus; assembly: GCA_034092305.1. Taxonomy (NCBI): domain Eukaryota; kingdom Metazoa; phylum Arthropoda; class Insecta; order Coleoptera; family Curculionidae; genus Diaprepes; species Diaprepes abbreviatus. The sequence goes on along the minus strand of JASJET010000261.1, from coordinate 1,407,631 downwards.
CGGCACACTTTTCTGAAAGAGTCTGTAATTTTTTAGACATAAGTTGCCAAATTCTTAGATTGTAAAGGATAGTTTGTTTCCGTGGCCACCCAGGTCCCCGGATTTAACTATGCTAGATTTTTTACTTGTGGAAAAGACTAAAAGAGATTGTTTATCAAACACGACCAACCACACAGGAGAACATGATTGAGAGAATTAAAAGTGCCGTAAATATTATTTCACAAGCTGAAATTGAAACTGCCGTTTCCAGCATTAGAAAAAAATGTAATCGTTGCATTCTGGACAACGGTGGTCATTTTGAATATTTATAAAGATTATTTGTTGTTTGTTGAACAAGTTTGCTATGGTTTCTTTAATAATGGTTAAGTGTTTGTTATTTTTATTGTTGTTTTGGCTTGTTGACATATGCCTGGATAAAGTGTGAAGGGAGGTATACAGATTTGAAACAACATTGTGACTCTAAAATAATAAAACAAGTTAAAAAATTAACAAAAAATGGAGAACTGTACACTTGTGAAAAGTTTAAAAAGATTTTATTATTTTTCATGACACGCTTGACCATAGACCTTTGAAAACAATTGTTTTATCCCGTCAACGTGATATCAATTATTCTTTTTACTATAATTCCGAAACAAATAAAGATATCTAATTAATTTTTTTACATTCTCTCTTGCAAATTTATGCTACTTTCCGAATATGATGTAAAAACTATTTCCTTCCATTTAAAATTTCGGAGTAAAATTGAAAAAAAGCGGAGGGTTCCAAATAACGCCCTCTAACGAGGGTCGCGAAAATCATTCTAATATAATATATAATATAACTATTATTTGATTTTAATTGTCAGATCAAATTTATCAAATTCGGTTCAGCCAAACCAAACTTATGGTAACTTTTATCAGTAGACTTTTCCCCTTCTCTCCTGCCCTAACTTTACATCTTACAGCAAAAAGTGTTAAAACAAAAATATGTAGAATTGTAGTAGAATTATCACTGTAATATTTTTTTGATAGCTTATGTAAAGATATTTTCCATAAAAATGTATTTTTTATGTGACCATAGCAATTACGCCTCCTAGCGACAGAGTTAGGAACTTAAAAATTATTCCCAGCAATTTCTCTTGGCCACTTGCCTTAACGGGATTTTTTCCCAAAGTTTCTGGACTATCACTTCCTGAGATATGGTACCCGACCACATCTAAATGAAACACCCTGTAGTTAGCGCCCCTTGTATAAGCTTCGAGATTATTTGTCCATGTTTCCCTACGATGCGTATGGCTATGTCGTCAGCATACTGGGTATAATGGCCTCGGTCGTTGAGGTTTACTAGAAGTTCATCAACTACCAGATCTCGCAGGAGGGGGATAGAACCCCTCCCTGCGGGCAGTCCTTGTCTATCGACACCGCGGATTCCTCCAACAATTTAGATTACGCTTGTCTGACCTGAAGCATGTTTTATACCTACCTACATAGTCTTCAATGCCCTAACTTCTGGACGGTAGACATTGTCATGGAAGTGAAGGAGGTAACAACCCCATACATAGACTCGAGTTTGTAGCACTCTGCATAGACTATGTATATGACAATAAGTAACCTTGATCTAATTTAAGTATCTCTTCCTGGCTGTTATCTGGATCTTAATGGTGACTTTCAAATTTGTTTAGTTCGAATGAATTTGAATACAAAATAGAATAACTTACATTTGAGATGATAAAGTAATACTGAAATTTTATATCACGAAAGTAATAATAAGTCTGTTAAAATAATAAATTTTATTGTTCGAATTATGAACACATGTTGCACAACAATTATACTTGAATCTAAACTTTTAGATTGTCGCTCATTTTTGTTTTAAATGAATAAAATGTAAGAATACTTGATTCAGTAGTCTGTTACTTTGTCATGGTACGTATTTTTATTACTAAAAATTGGCGTGACCACGGTTTCGTAACACTGTTACATTGTCAAACTCAAGCTTAAAAAACTATGGATTCATATTATTTATTTAGCTCGCGCATTTTTACTACTATCTAGGTACTAAATGCAGAACATGGCACAAAGGCGAATTTATAAATTTCTATGATTTCTAGGATATGATGCTGTATGTAACAACTATTGCAATTCGAACAATTTAGTCAACTAGCTCCTGGCTTTTGTAGAGAAGAAATTTTGTCTTTGGCATTCAACATGCGTGACAGTTTTTTTGACGATTTGAATGCGATTTTTAAATTCCGTTCTGTTAGAACATTAGCTATTTTATCTACAATAGAATAGAATGATATATTACCATTATAGCATACAAAATTGTACATTGGTTCGTCACATTTCAAAATAATATAAAGGTTAAAAAGGTTGGTGTATTTAGCGGCATTTTTATTTATGTTGAGTGGTGGGTATATTCGGTTGAGTGAAGTTTGTTTTTGGTTATTTATTTAATTGTTAAATTGCACGTCATTATAACCATTGTTTAATGCGATTTGCTTTATCGTAATAAGTTCTTTTTCTTGGCTTTGTCTGCTATAGAAATACTCAGTCAGTGATCTGTGTATCATCGCCTTGTATGCTTCACGTGAGGCACAGTGTGTATTCAGTGTTATAGTATAGTCAGTGAATGTAGATTTTCTGTAAATGTCAAAAACTCTTGTTTATTTTTGTAATGGCGACATCTAAGAAAATTTATTTTATTATCTACCTCTTTTTCTATTGTAATTTTATTTAGGAGTAAAAAAATTCCGAGTTAAAAAAAGTTCTATAAAATAATATTAATCCGTGGTTTTTAAGGCATGGTGTTTGAGAATGTAACAGTAATAAAAAAGTGATAAGTTTAACAAAGTAAATTTTGATTTTATTAATCCTTTAAAATGTAAGAATTTTTGCACTATGTTTTTTTAAGCAAAAGTAAAGAATGATCTAGAAGAGAAAAGATAGTAATTACTGTAAAATAATTTATTAAAAAAAACACCCTGTTTGCTAATCATTCGAAACATAAAGGATGCTATTTGTAAAAAAATAAACAAAAAATTAGGAAAAAGGGTAATAAAATAGTGTTATATAGTACTTTAATTTCACTTAAAATTTCCACTATTTTCAATTTAAATAATCATAACTTTTGGCTACACTGTAGCTTCTTCAGATGTTGTATCCTGAAGGAACAAAATTGGTCTAAGGGCTAAATAAATTTTTCCAAATACCTATATCGTCGTTCATAAAATATCGGTGCAATAAGTTTAATAATAGGAAATTATTGAAATCGATTTGAGCATAAAATAAAATACCCCTATTTACCAGTTTGTTTATTTCCATTTGAGCCGCTCAGTTTTAAACCTTTAGCGTGTACAACTCGAACTGCTGGAAGATCTTTTAGCATTATTTCTGTTTCTGTGGATAAAATTTCAAGTATACTAGTCAATGCATTTCTTGTATATGATAATTAAAATATTTTCCAGTAAATTTATTTCTTCAACGTGCAAGTCTTATAAAACTTTGTAAAGTGAGCTATCCAATTGGACCAATTATTTCTTTTATGTCAGCTTTTTCAAACAGTCTCAAAGAGGCTAATAGGAACAGTAAAAAATCATACACATTTTTCTGGTTTCTGCATCAATGAAACTAAAATTTTACTGGATTTATTGTGGTTAGCTACATTTATAAGGAATGGGGTGAACAATTTTCATAACAACCATTTTTGGGCAGTAGTAAATTTTCACGTTGTGAGAAAAACCCATTTTCAGCGCAGATTCTTAGTTAAAGTTTGGGCTGGTCTAGTGAATGGCATGCTTATTGGACAATACTTCCTTTCACCTCGAATGAGAAGTGAAAATTATGTATTTTCTTCAAAACTAATTTATCGGAATTTGCTCCGTTTAATGTGAGACAAACCATGTAGTTTCTACACGATGGAGCTCGACCACATTTTAGACATGTGCATGAACACTTAAATAATGAGTTTCCCAAGAGATGGATAGGGTGTCTTAATGGACCATTTTCTTGGCCTACACGTTTCGCAGTCCTAATCCCTGGCGATTTTTTGCTTTGGAGACATTTAAAACACTGATGAGGTGAATAACATGGAAACACTTTTAATCGTGAACAAAATTTCATTTTAACCGCGTGTAGTGACTCAGTGCTACGTCGAAAAAAATTGTACGTGAATCAAATGGATAATGACAACTTTGAACAATTTTTATAGATCACCAGGGCCGCAATGGCATGAATTTATTGTTAAGCTTGTATCTCCATTATTTTGCAACTTTTAGATAGGTGATTTGGTTTTAATGGTTTTATTTTAACAAATTCTACAAGCTATTAAAATTAATGCCTCAACTTTGAGAACACTCTGAACGAATTTAATTGTAAGGACTTTAATAGGAAAACAAAAATTTTACATTGAACTTACCTAAACTTTTCGAAATAAGTAAGAAAATGATTTTTTACTTAATGATCAAATTGATTTAAATAATTCTCCGTTATTAATCTTATTCTAGTAATAGTATACGATCCTCAGTAATGTTAAAGTTGCCTGGAAAGGAAAGATAAGTGGCGTTGTCCTGACTGACATGTCAATGCACCGCCCAAACTATTAAAGATAGAATCACGAAATTGCAGGAATAGGTTGGCAACACCATTAGGTACAGAAAGGATTTTTTTTTCAAAATTCGCACTCCAAAGGAGTAAACTGTCATTTGACAAATTTATCGATCTCTTGGTCAAATAGATCAAAAGATAGCTCATAATAGTACCTAAAAACTAACTTCTTGATTTTTCAATATTTGCATTTTAAAAATAGTATAAAGATTATTTCACGTTAATATTATAAATAGAAAGAGAATAATAGGGAAAAAAGTAAATTAATTATTACGGCGTTATGTATTAGCCTCCCATAATCGTTCCTCACTATCCTCTCTCCTCTTCCTTTCTCTTTCTTTAGGTAGCTGAGCACAAAAATGTCAGGTATTCCGGATATAGGGCCTAAACAGGGTGGCCTATTGACCTAATTATTTTTATTGACCAGGTGCAATAATACAACATAATGAAGTGACTATTTTAAAAATGAATGACTATAAAGAATTTTGAATGACGCTAATCAAATTATTTTTGGGTAGTTGTTTATTCATTTACTTTTTTTTTGTTTCAAAGAGACATGCTAAATAAAGAATATGAAGTTAATTATTATATGATTAATTAATAATGATACAAAACAAGAATAATTCATTATAATGTGTATATTCGAAAAGAGCATTAATTGACAAAAATAATTGTAAAAACCATGTTTTTAATCAATTCACAATCATGCTGGAATGATTCGATTTTCACGATTCAAGATGCATTATTTATTTACAAGGTAATAGATTATTTTGATTTGATAATATTATTGATAAATTGCATGAGGTAGTTTATTATATTTGTTTTGCTGAGGCTCTTACAAGTAAGGGTATTTCACTGGAATGTATGTATGAAGAGTCACGTTAGAATGAGGTTCAATAAAATTGGCTTGGGGGTCTTGAGTTCGGGTGAAGCCGCGATGGATAACTGCTAGTAAATCAATAGAGCTCTTGAATAAGTAAAAAGAAGTAATAATCTTGTTTATTTCGAGCATGTTTGAAGGAGCTATAATGAATATTTAATTTGGAAATGGTAAAAATTTAAGGTTAAATTAACGTTTTACCTAATACATATCTAGGAGTCTCAAATAATGGTTGAATCAATAAAAAATAACAAAGGTAGCTTTATTTGATCCATTGTAGTACAATTCTATATGAATTGATAAAATTATGCTTAAGAATTATATTTTTAAATGTTCATAAGGAAAGAATTGTGGTCGCCGACAGGTTGACGGAGATCATAATAAAATCCACAGAAAATCATAGATGCTCTGAAACTCATATCTAAGTTTTTTTAGGTAGTGCAGCTCCATCCATAAAAATAAAACACCTTCAAACCTGTCTAGATTATTTTCTAGAGATCGATGAAATGCTTCAACTTCTTGTGGACAAGAAAGTCGAAGTGATTGAAGAAAACAAAGAAGCTACGTCCTCCAAAGAAGGAAAACCATTCAAAACGTTGTATTCGCTGCTGAAGCTCGTTAAAAACCGTTTGCAACATGTTTTAAAGACTTTAGTTAAAATTTGTTTGTCCAAACCAAGTCCGAACAAAGATTGTCCAAAATTAGCTGATAAATACAAGGCTGCGTACAAGGCCACTTTTGGTTTAACTGATGACTTGGACTGCGAAAATCTTTTGAAGGATTTACATAAAGCTTTAGTAGACATAAAAAATATTTTAAAACGGAGCGAGAAGTCCTAAATATTGTATATAATGTAAAAAAGTTTTAAAATTAGATATGGGTGGCGCTTTTTCGACTTACGTAGGGGGTTCTTACGGAGCTATATAGAGTACCGAAAATGTGATCATGTATTCTTGAAACAATTTCGATTAAAATTGGCTAGACATGGTTTGTTTGAAATGTTATATTTTGAATCTATGTATCTCTGTTGTTGAAGTTAGAAGAAATACATAAATTACATGACTTTATAGATTTTCGCATTGGAGTTCGACTCGGAGTTAAATTATCTTTTCACTGATGTCCCCTACATACTTCTTTTGTTAGTTACGACTTTATGACACAATTTAATCTTGGACTCCTGCAAACGGATTATTTTGGTAGCGTATGGCCGTTTGGCCCACGATTTACTGCTGTCCCATATTATTTACTAGCTATCTTATGAACCTAAAAACAAAATCCAGTATGACAAAGACACACTCGTAGTCTTGTCAGTTTTCTTCGGCTCTTGTAGTTTTAATACAAGTTATTAGGGCTTACCAATACTACAAAAACAGTTGTAGGTTTCAGGAAAAACTGCCAGTTGGCCAGGTCAGCATTTTACTAGTACGTCTTTGGTACACAAGTGCCGGCTTGCAAATAGGTTTTTATTAATTAAAATAAAGACGAGTTTTTCAAAACACACACAGAAATTATAATCGATTCACATGAAATAGATCGATCAGGTCAGTTTACAACGTAGTACTGTTATTTTATCTCTTTCTACTCTTCGTTCAGTTCAACTACCTATGTCGATAAAAATTCGGAAAGTTAAGCGAATTAATTCTACCCTTGTCGTTTCAAGACCAAGGATTATATCCTACGGTATTGCCAAAAGGTTTTGTCCACCGCATGGTGGATAGCGCGTTGCATTCATTTTCAGTTCATTACATAATCAGACCGGTTAGTTTATGATGGCCATGCTGTGAATACATTTTTAGTCATTCGATTTGTAACTCGTACTGCGTTCATGAGTATTTAAAGGAAAGATAATGGGATTTCTTCTGACAAACATTGCAGCTTCAAAGATAGCTGTAGAAGAAAATGTCAAAAATATACTCAATACAACTGTGCGTAAGACCCAATCGAAAGATAAGCTTCAGCAAACGTTTCTGTATTACCAACAATATCTTTGTTATGATTTTATTATAATTTAGAATTGACGAAGATATAATGGAATATATAGAATACTAACAAACAAATTATAAGCCTAAATCTTCCTCGTGAAATACTCTATCCATTAGTGAAAATCATTCTCAAATTCGTTCAGTATTTACAGAGAAAATCATGCACCGACAGATAGACAGACGCGACAGAGGCTTAGTTTTATAATATGTAGTCATAACAAACATCTTCTAAATAAATTTTAAATTGAGACCAAACCACAGGTTATCTGATTTAAAAAATTTTATGTGAAAATCTATAAATATATGTAATTTGTACCTTTTTTTTTTATCGTCAATCACAATCGAGATACAGGGATAGAGGACGCCCTCTATGTCGAAAAGGAATGAAGATAGCCATGAACTCTTGACGGTATTGAAATTGTCTACAATTGATGATTGTTTACAATTATACTAAGGGACTTACTCGATAAAAATTTTGACCAGTCCTACCGTCAAATATGATTATTCATCTTCTAAATTCACGTTATAGTCCAAACCTTTACTCCTAATTTTATAGTTATATCCAGTAGCAGACTTTTTACGATGAAATTTCACGATTTTGCATTTACCCATGTAAAAATTTATTTCATTTAGTTTCGCCTCAATCGCTCAATCGAAATATATTCTGCTAAATATTTACAACTAATTACTAAGAGAGGTGAACCTGCAATTTTAAAATCGTCGACAAACCGTAAAAATTTTGAGCTTTTTATATTCCCTGCCAGCTTTCCATCTGTCAGATATTTTTTACTGAGTAGGATTCCTTAGAAAAATCTAAATAAATAACGGAACAGGCAGGTCAATTAAAATGACTTACTCTATCTTGTGCGTACACTTCAAAATCCTGTATCTCCACAAAAAATAATAGCATTTGGACAATTCAAAATAGATCTGGTAACACTAGTAGGATTGATCGCAATACTTATCAAAAAACTCTCTTAGTATGACAATACTTTAAAATATGCTAGAAACGGCATTTTTCGAGTTTTGAGGTCAAGATGTCTCGAAGTCCTGACGGGATGGAGCAACTTTGATGTTAGATTCATAATCAGCACTGAAAATTGCCCCCTAATCCAACAGACCTGTGTAATGGTTATATTAAATTTTTGGCAGTCAGTGACGAGATATATTAGCGAGTGTCAACAAAATTACTTTCCGGCTGCCTTTTTTTGCTTTTAAATCGGTGGTAATGAAATTTGGTATGAGGTTATAGACTACTAAAAGGGAATTTTTTGCGGATTGATGGTTTTTAAATGGGACACCTAGAATCTAATTATTATTCAGCTTGGGGTTGTAATACTTTTCAAACAGTTGGACCAAATTTGAATTTTTTATTGCAGATTTTATGTTTTATTCTGGAGTGGCGTGACTCAGTTAAAAACTTCTAAAATAGACGTAACATTTACGAAAAAATATAGTGACACTTTGTTCGTGATTACTTTCTTGTATAAGCGAACCTAAAGTTGACGAGATCAATTTTCTCAAAACAATATAAAATTTTTAAATGTTGTCACCCCATTTTCATCACAAGCTAAATGTATATTTCGATAACAAATATACCAATCAATTTTAGTATCGAAATTTGTAGCCCATTTTATTTCAAAAAGTATTTTTAAACATTATAATCGATTTTATTTAATGAAAAACTCTAAAATTATTATTTATCATATAGCTGTTGATAATCTGTTGAGATTATGATCTCTGCAAAACAATTCAAATTCCAGATCCACATTTTTATTGCAATTAAAAATGCATATATGGACAAAAATCCTACAACTTTAAGCACAACAAGGTCTAAAGTCAAATATATATATATATATATATATATATATATATATATATATATATATATATATATATATATATATATACACACACACAAAAGTTGTAGTGTTCGAAGGGGACCAACAGTGATCTTGGACATAACCTAAAGTGTCCTTAAAAGTTTTTTCAGTCAAGTCGACTTTTTAAATGGGAACATCTATTTTTTATATCAGGCGTGGAAAGCGGAGAAAATAAGAATAATCCACTTAAAAATCAAAAGTTTGGGTTATTTCTCGCGTGACCGAAAGTGGTGAAAAAAGAGTCCTTTTGTTGGTCTATTAACCTTGGTTGAAAAATAGTTAAATAGTAACAGGAAAGTGATTTCGTGGACATCCAGAATATTTCAACTAAAATAACTATTGTAGTTGCACGTGGCTATTTTGTAAACTGATATTAAGTATTACATTTATAAATAACTATATTAACCAAGCGGAGAAAAATAATGGGCACATTCCAGAGGCTTGTTTCATTAATATATTATTTTAGTCTATAGTGAATTTTTGTATCCATCACTGATTTTGTAAAACTTGTTAGGTTTTTGAAATTCGTTTAAATAGTTACCTTAATGTTAGCTTAGGGTTGTTTTGCTGCAAATCTTGTACAGAGTGCTGGGAAATAACATAGGATTGATTTTTATTGAAATTGTAGCCATTGTTAACAACACCATATAAGTATAAATAAGGTATTTGGAAGAACAAGCTCTCAAAAAGACGGGAGACTTTACTTAGTTCATTTACCCGTTTATTTAAATGCCAATTTCTGATCAAATGGCCAAATTTTTCCATATAAAATAAAAGTACATTAGTTTTTTGTTACTTTAAAGTCTTTAATAATATTTGTCAAAATCAAAAAGTTATGAAAGAAATAAACCTTCACTTTTTAGGTAGGGTCCTCTGAAATGTTTCCCGCGTAAGATGTAACATTTTAATAAAATTAGAAGGAAGGAACTTAGGACTTTTCATTCTTACATCACTGTACCTTTAACAAACTATTTTCATACTTCTAAGACGAGCTATATATCAATTTTCTTTAAAAACATTTACTGAGTTTTTGACCAGCAGTAAAGTTTCATAGTCCATAAAAACAGCGTTTATATTCTCTGCTGTTTTATAAAGTTCACTAAGGAAAAATAATATATATTTATTAATATAGAGACCTCTATTTCTCGATCACTTGAATGCGAGCTTGTATTTTGTTATAGAACTGTATTGTAAATTTGATATTTCTATATATAAAATATATTTAAAAAAAAAACACGGGTACACGCAAGTGCGAAAATTGCCTGTGAAAAAGCTGTATAGGTGACTTGTTCTGATAAGTTGTACAATACTTTTGTGGTGGTTTGTACATATATTATTGTTTTTGTTTATTTTAATGCTTTTCTATGTATATTTTTTAAGTTGATTTAGTAACTTGTGATTTTTTCTGTGTTACAGTTTATATTTTAAAAAATGATAATAAATATATTTGTAAGATTTAAAACTTTAAATTTTGCATGTTACTACAAATTTCAGTTTATGTACAGATAAGGAATTTAAATATTATTAAACTGAAACGCAAGTTAGTGCTTAATCATTTGTCAATCGCATAATTCGTTAATATTTCCGACCAACCTGAACTAAAATTCCTATGCGATACGGACACAGTGCTTAAGGCGGGGTCCAATGTATTAGCAGCATGCCAAATGAAGTTTTTTTTTCTTTTTATCGAGAACTATTCATCGCACGAAAAAAAGTCGAGGACATAAAATAATATTTATTTTGGGACAAGTATAGCACGCAGCTTCATATTTTTCTCGTCATATAAGATTAAACTCAACAATGCCAATAAGACTGAAAGAAATTGTTTTCATAAAAAATATCAATATATTTAATAGTTTCCTAGGAATTTAATTGTTTTTATTTATCGACTTAATTTACAAACCACCGAATAAAATATTATGATAAGTAATAAACCTGTAAATTTATGAAGGCTTTATAGACAAATACATTTTTCCTTTTAGTGTTTGCTTAACGGGATTAATTTTCTTTAAAATTTGCGTCATAATATTGACAAGTTGTTCACTCGAAAGTCCAGTTTTCTTTGATTTAAACTTCTGTAGAAGCTCGGTAGTAGTCATGGGCTTCCTCATCAGGTATTTGCGTACCGCGTCTTCCGTTATGCCCGATTCAGCTAAACCTAAAATAGCAAAATATTTTTTTGTTATTTCGTATTTGACTGGAGCGATTAGATTATTAATCAGTAGTTTATTTTAGTACCATACAATTGTGCATTTATTTATTAAATTTAATGTAATTATTACTCAGATTTGTATAAGGTGATATATTTTCAACAAATTTGTAAGGGTTCGTCTAGTATACGAGATTAATTCTATAAATAATTGCACATTTACATATAAATTAAGCTAATTTATTTTTGATACAGCTCACTTTAAGTGTCCAAAGCACTAAAGTAAAAGTTCAAGGTGAGCTAAAAATCAATGACAATCGTAACTGAATGACTAGGAAGAAATGTAACAGGATTCACGGCTTATCGTGCATTCATGGCACTTTCTTAGGCGTAAGTTGCCTTCCAGTCAACAACTTAGGGAAAATAATTCTTGATAGAACAGGCCTCAGGTTTAAGACAATAGAATACTTGCTTTACAAAATATCGATCGTGTCTACGAACACAATGACAGCTAAGCAGTATGCGGTGAAAAAAATTACATCTCAAAATGTGCGGCGTAAATTATGATTTTATAAAATTTTCGGTGTAAAAAATTACATTTTTGCAATTTCGAAGAAAATAATTACGCTTCCAAAAGTGCACATTTTAAAAATGTAATTTTTTCGCCGTATTTATTAGTTATGTAATTTTTTTTCGCTGTGGCTTTATAAATGTTCTTTTTTTTAAACGCAAATTTTTAGGTGCTATTTTTTCGCCGCATATTTCAGCGTTATTGTCTTCGTGGGCACCATCGATATTGCTTTCTAAACCTAGAAAACTATTCATTTTATGGCACTGTCACCTGCGGATATACATTAAAAAATTTGTAGCAAATATTGCGAAGAAACCACATTTCTTGCAAAACCCTAAGATGCGATACTTGGGGTATATCGAATAGGAGAGAGATAGATCTATCCAATCTGAAGCCATCTTCTATTTTCTTCATTCTATTCTTTCTTTCTAAGAAAAAGCCAACCCGTTTCTACGGGACCCGCGGTCTATACTTCATATGTCTATGGGCTTAACTAACGTAATCTAAATGTTATAAAAAATATAATATGGAATAACATGGTGGCAGCTGATGAAAAGAGCTAAGATTATCCATCGGATTAGAATTATTGATTTTTATGACGCGACGATATCCGGAATAAGCGGTATTAAGTCTAATCGGTTTTCAAAAGTGATTATTTGCTAAAACTCTTACTTGGAAAAATCGGAAACAACAAATTTTATTGTTCTATAATAGTATAGTTAGACTCTAAATTACACGATATTGTGTAAAGTTATAAAATAAAAAGTTTATTGATATAAAAATAAATACTTATTTTTGGTGTAAATCTAGTGATTCGATTAGGAAAGGGAACAAAATGGCTGAGCATCAAAACCCATGAATTTTTAGGGATTTAGCCCATAACTGGAAATTGTGGCTGCAAAAATTTCATTTATATTTATTAGCAAGTGACAAAACAAAAAAAAGCAGATGGGTTAATATAGCAATTTTGTTGAATTTACTTGGAGATGAAAGTAATCAATTTCTTTTTCAGCGAAGGAGAGGACAAAGATAAATTAATTTTGATCCTACATAAATTTGTGAAATATTCTAATTCAAGGAAAAATCTGGTTTATGAACATTTTACAACATTTAAAAGCGGACAATTACGGATAGAACAATCGACCAATTTATAACTGCTTTAAGATAATTAGCCTCTAATTGTGATTTAAAAAAAGATATATTTTGATAAGAGATCAAGTATTAGGCATAAGTGATCCTCGCATTCAAGAAAAATTACAATACCCAGATTTTGAACTAACCTAAGCTATAAATATAATAGACATCTAAAAAAAGTGGTGGTAACCTAATGGTTGTATATAGAACAGTATTATACAGCAAAGACAAGGAAATGATCTTCAAGTGTGTCAAATGTCGTCCGAAATGGTTTCGCTCGTCGTCACGTGAGCCGGGTTTTTATCGGTTCGCATTCGCCATTATTTCGTTATATTTTAAAAGAACTTGCTTAACTTGTTCTAGAGATTTCTCTTTGTTCAGGGTTTCCTTTTCAGGGTTTCCTGAGCGTGCGTGCGACTTTGGTAAGTTCTGTTCCCGACTACCGTCCTTGCTAGTCCCGGTCAAGGTCAATAAATTTGGAAAATTACGCTCTCCCGGAAGATTCTTATTAGGTTTCGACAATATTTGATTGAGTGGCGAGCCAGCGCCCACGTGTACATTAGATCTTATATTGCTTATATTACTAAGGTAAGTATTAAATTTAATGTTGGTGTGGAATTTCGCAAACATAAATTTGGAATACTAGTTGAATCGAATAAGTTAATTAAATGCTTTACAGAGCCGAGAGTTATTGAAGATGTTTCGTTTTGTTTGTTGTAATCATCAGGGTTACGTGCTTGAGGTGCCGTACCGTAACGCGCGCCGGTTAGAACCGACGCAGAGGACCCTCCATATTCACCCGGGGAGTCTGTATGACCACCCGCCTAATTTGACACGGATTTGATAATAGAAAAGGGAGTAGACATATTTTTAAAGGATGTATAACTGTATTTTTTTTATTGGTATTGTTTAAAGCAAGAAATATTTAACACGGTGGGCTTTATTTATTTATTTAATTTGATAGTGGTTATTTTAGGCTTAACAGGAAGTTTGTTAAGCGGGAATTTATTATTTATGGAAATTACTGCAGATTTTTTATTTATATATTTGTCTGTGTAAACGAATGTCAAGATTTTGAATAAATAAAAGTTCTATTGAAATTAATTTTAAATTAAATTAAAAAGTTGGCGATATTTTCTATTTTAGCTTAGGCCTTTGTTGGTATTTTTATGGTGGTCGACCTATACGTGTGTACTGTGTATTTTCTAAGAATTTAGGTAAAGGTCGTACGTCGTCCCGTATACCTTTTACAAAAGTTACTTAAGGGTAATTAAATATTTTATTTACAAAGTTTTTAACCAAATTAAACTAGTATTATACTTTTTAATAATAATCAATTGTAGCTAATAAACTAATTAGAGTTTTTCTTAGTAACAGTTAGGTAAACTATTGGTACTTCTTCTTTACGAGTTAAAATTCAGAGCCTTGAAAAGTTATTGATTTTCACTTGTTATGAAACTAGTTATTGTTTAAATGAGGTTGGAACAATGTTTTTGTTCCACACAATGTTTTTTAATTAGTTTTTTATAATAGGAAGATGGAATCCAACGTTATTTAATACCTAAATAATTACAATTATTGTTATGGAACTTAGTTCAGCCTTAATTGATTTAAATAAAAGATAACACAAAAGTAACTGTTTGATTCTAAGAAATAAAAATAAAGGTTTAATTCGTATTTAAAGAAAATAATTAAGTTTTATGAAAACTTTTTTAACTCAAAAATAAAAAAAAATAAGTATCATCAAATCCTTTTTTGCTAAAGGAGAAAATAAACGAAAAATAAAATATTAATTGTAGTCCTTGGTTCCTCGTTGTCAGGTTTACTAAAAGCAGACCGATTTTATGCAAACTGACCTTTTTATACTTTTGGAGACAAAGGATTTTACCCTTCCTACCCTTGGCATTGACTCTAGCCAATCGTGTGGGGGCTAAAAATCACCCTCAATCAGTGGCGTTTCATTGCTTAATTTCTTGATCAATTAGTGTTTTTTTAATAAGACTTGATTTCATATACATTTGGCGCTTAAGCGCTTTTATCATTTGTTAAGTTTATTTGTAAATTGTTATTGTCATTCTGACTCTATGACGCTCGTTGAGCTACATATTTACATGACTTGACTGACCAATCCGATTTACTTAGCGACGCTCACGAGACATGGGCGGCGCACTTATTACAGGATATTCTTGCTATTCTACTTCATGCGTAATTTATTTTTTTTTTAATTTACGGCTATTCTAGCCTTTTTGATTTTAGCATTTTAGTACAGAATATTTCTAGGCCATTTTTTGTATAAAAAATGGTGATTAATTTATATGTTTATTTATTTGTAATATTAAAAAATTCGATATTACAACACAAAAAAACAGTACAGTTTTCTGGACATTCAAGACAATATAAATTTAAAGGTGATTTTACCAAAAATACTGGACATCAGAATAAAGGTAAAACTTATGGTGCTTGTGGCATGCAACATGACCAGAGTAAGTGCTGAGCTTATAATGGACAATGTAGTTTTCGCAAACGTATAGGGCATTATCAAAATTTTGTCGTTTGCGTATAATAAATGAAGTTGCTGAGGGCAATAATGATAAAAATTCAAATATAGACTCTGAAAATTAACTTTTAAATGATCGTATAATCGATGAATAATACAGACATTAACGCGATAAAATGGTCAGAACAACTAAATATTGCGAGCACAAAAACAAAATTTAAAACCGATACTGGGAGCCAAGTTAATGCGTTAAATATGAAATTTAAAATACCAAGTGACAGACTTACAAAAGTGCCTTCATTGTTATCGTCATATACGGGACATGAAACCAAAAAATGAATCTAAATTGTTTTTTAAAAAATAAAAGTGAAAAATAATTATTTTATGTGTAGACTCAAGTAATCCATGGTCAATTTTAGGACTTAAATAAATACAAGAACTTGTGATCATTCCTGTTAATTTGAATAATAGTGTTCATACAAACTATTTCATTAGTTTTTAATGGAAGAGGTAAAATTAATACAAATTTTTAAATTAAGATTACTGATAATGCTATCTTTCATGTTAGTTTACTTTGAAAATGGTGGAACAAAATTTAATTATTCCTGTAACCGAACCAACGGACTGGGTCCTTCTAATTGTAGCGGTGCAAAGATCTAACAATGATGTGTGAATCTGCATGGAACCGCGTAATTTAAATAAACATATAAAACGTGAAATATATTTTTTAGATTTATAAGTACCTTAGCGATAATTGTGACACAGAATAAAAAGGAAAAAAAATAAAAATACCTCATTGAAAATGTGGAAAGAAGAAACGATGAAAAATTATATTATTTAAAAAATTATATTCGTTTCAATCCTAGGCAGTGAGTCCCTGAAAATATCACAGTCCATGTAGAAACGGTTGTAGTTAACCATTAATCTATTTATGAAGGCGAACTGACCGTAGTTAGTGAGATGATGACTTTCCTGTAATTGTTGCCGCACAAAAATTTCTATTTATTTTTATGACGTTTCGATTAGATTGTATCTCTAAAGCAGCGCGCCCACTGGTTCAGCTCGGTTCAGACCGCGCGGCTCCGCGCAATCGGCCCGTTTTGGTTTACATGTAAAAAATGAGAGACGCTGATGCTGAAAGCGCGGAAGCGTTCTGGCCGGTCGGAACCAATGAGCGGGCTCTCATTTATTTACGTGTAAACCAAAACGGGCCGATTGTGCGGAGCCAAGCGGTCTGAACCGAACCGAACCAGTGGGCGCGCTGCTTAATCGTTATCAAGTATAAACTGAGTCTTTTGTCTTAAGACTACGAGCTTATATAGGGACTGCGTCCACTGAAGCGCAAAGTTTCGCTTCACTGTACAGACTCAACACTCGGTTTACTGAACATTCCATTATTGTTTTTAATGTAAGCTGCTTCTATAAATTTTCTTTTTTTCATGTTGGGTTCCATATATATTGCCGCAGCCTCAGACCATTTTATATGGTGTTGTTTATCCCAGGCGTGTTCTGCAATACCTGATCTCGACGTTTCCCCTTTTTCTGTATGAGTTTTATATTCCTTAATTCTAACTTCTAGTGGTCGTTTGGTTTCTCCAATATACATTTCACCAGACTCGCATGGAACTTTGTAAACACATTCTTTCTTATCGGTACTTTTTAGTTTTGTTTTTGTTAAATAAACTCTAAGTGTATTTCCTGATTTAAAGGCTATTTTTATATTATAACTACTGGCAATTCGTCTTATTTTCTCCGAAGTTCCCTTAATGTACGGAATTGTGAAGAAGGAATGTGTTTCTTGCTGTCCAGTGTTCGTTGTTATAAAGTTATTTATAACATCATCAATTAGTTTCAAAGGATAACTATTCTGTTGTAAATCGGATTTAATATTTGCTACCTCTTTTTCCAATGAATCGGCATTATTGCATATAGATATAGCCCGATTATTGAAGTTGTGTAGAATTCATCATTATGTTGTAACAAAACGGAGAATTATACGCAACATCTATAATCGCGCTATATCTATATGCAATAATGCCGATTCATTGGAAAAAGAGGTAGCAAATATTAAATCAGATTTACAACAGAATGATTATCCTTTGAAACTAATTGACGACGTTATAAATAACCTTAGAACAACGAACATTGGACAGCAAGAAACACATTCCTTCTTCACAATTCCGTACATTAAGGGAACGTCGGAGAAAATAAGACAAATTGCCAGTAGTTATAATATAAAAACAGCCTTTAACTCCGGAAATACACTTAGAGCTCATTTAACAAAAACAAAACCGATAAGAAAGAATGTGTCTACAAAGTTCCATGTGAGTATGGTGAAATGTATATTGGAGAAACCAAACGACCACTAGAGGTTAGAATTAAGGAACATAAAACTCAGACACAAAAAGGGAAAACGTCGAGATCGGGTATTGCAGAACACGCCTGGGATAAACACACCATATAAAATGGTCTGAGGCTGCGGCAATATATATGGAACCCAACATGAAAAAAAGAAAATTTATAGAAGCAGCTTACATTAAAAACAATAATGGAATCTTCAGTAAACCGAGTGTTGAGATACCTAATCTTTAGCAACCACTACTTTGTAACATCAAATCATTGAGGTGTGTACAGTGAAGTGAAACTTTGCGCTTCAGTGGACACAGTCCCTATATAAGCTCGTAGTCTTAAGACAAAACATTCAGTTTATACTTGATAACGATTAGAGATACAACCTAATCGAAACGTCGTAAAAATAAATAAAAATAAAGATAATGCAAGTCCGACAACCATATTTTAGGAAAATTTCCATGTTGGGGAGTAGCCGGAGACTAAAAAGCGTTGGAATAATTTTTGAAGCTGTGATGCAAGTGGAGTGGACCAGTTGGTAGGAATACCATCGGGTCCTGTAGTTTTAGTTTTGTTGATATTTCCTCGGTGCAGTAATCGTGTTTGGATAAAACACCCTTCCAAGTTTGCATCAATTACATTACATTCGAGGAATATGCCAATGCGATGGAAAGGAGTCGGATATATCCGCAGGTCCATTCGATAACTTATTACTATATTTCATTTGCGCCGGTTGATTTGTCTCTCTTTAGATTGGTAATAAAAGGCCAGAAATGCTTAATATTTTGTGGTATAAGGTAGTCAGTATTGTTAATATAAAGGATGTAACACATACCAGTACTGAATCGAACTTCTCGTCCAACGATCGCTTAAGCTTCGTAGTCATTCTGAAGATGTGAATGTTTATATTTTTTATATAGCTTATTTTTGAGCGGTGTGAATTTACGAAGACCTC
This sequence comes from Diaprepes abbreviatus, assembly GCA_034092305.1. NCBI lineage: Eukaryota > Metazoa > Arthropoda > Insecta > Coleoptera > Curculionidae > Diaprepes > Diaprepes abbreviatus. The sequence goes on along the minus strand of JASJET010000261.1, from coordinate 1,388,651 downwards.
TGTCGAACCAATGTGGACATTTTTCAGTTGTCATGGCCTTTTTAGGGACGAAAAGATCGATTCTTCATAGAAAATATCGTAGAAATAATAAATAATAGATTCGAAATCATCCGTATTTGAAATGAAGGTCCAGTCAGCACAATCAAAATGATGATTCAAACCAGTATAGTCCGCTTGACGTAACTGATAAACTGTATTATTATTGCTGAGTTTGTTGAGAAATTGAAGGTTCAGTAAGGTCTTTGTTGCTGGTTGATAAACATCAACGAGCAGGAGTGAAAGTGAGCAGCAAAACACATCGACTGTATTGAAATTTACAAAAATCAGGTTCATCATTTTACCAAAAATATCCTATACTGAGTTGTCTTTTTGAAATTCAAGAAAATACATTGTATCGATGATGGTTTCTACACCCAGGGTGCCAAGTTTTATGGACACGAGAAATCAAAAATTTGTAATTTGTTGCGGAGATCTTCCAAGGTGTTTAAAAAGGATTTTTAAGATTCATCTTGTGAGTTGGAAGGTATGTATACGCAGTTGATTAGGTTAGTGTCGAATATGCTGAGTTGAACCTAGAAATCCTAGAAATTGTTGAAAATAGATGTGGAATTCAAGGATGATTTTAAGATACTTAGGCTGGCGATAAGCACACCTCCGCCGTGTCGAGATTATCGCAGTCTCTATCTCGTCGAAAGATAAAGTAGTGTAATCTGTAAAGTTCAGAGCTGTAAAATGTGCTGTTCAACTAGGTTTCAGAGAGAGCAATGATTTCAAAGATGCAGACGAAAGTAACGAGTCGTGTTCGGTAGTCAGTTGATTTAAGATGAGATTTCCATTGTCGAAGGCGTGACTATGTGGTTGCTGAAATGCTAAGTATAAAAATGCAAAGATATGTTAATATAATTTGTAGAAAGAAAATAAATGACTCATGTATTCAAACTGTAAAATTTGCATCGTTTCTAAAACACCATAAAGTAAAACGCTTTTTCTCTCTTGCCAAATCTTTGTAAATAATTTTATTGACTTTACGACTTTTCTACGATTATCACTGAATGGTATACTTCATAACTAGTTAAATCATTTAAAACTGAAACCATTTTGAATTAGATTAGGTGTAAGTTATAATTTAATTTATAATAGAATAAAACTTTTTATAAAAATCAATTATCCTGCTTAACTATCATATTGATATATTACTTTGATTTTATTTAAAATAGATTCTAGAAAAGTAATTTTTGATTGGCTGATTTTTTTTAAATCGTAAAATTAGGTTATCATACCAGACTAATAACGAGCCAGCTAGAAACGGTAACTGAACTGTAGTCGCCGTAATCTAAGAATTTTCCACATTTTAGATTTTTTAGGAGTAATATAAAAATCACTATAATGTAGCGGTATTTTTTTAAATATAATTTTTCCAACAAATGTTTTGGAAGAAGAGAAGCAATCAAGTGGCTAGGTCGTCGATTTCTTGATTATGTTCTATAATGTTATTACTTGTCTGTGCATGTGAATCGAAGTAATATAAAAAAATCTGTATTCTAAATATCGTACACCAACTCTGTGGGTTCGCTAAAGAGTCATATAATTCAACGTTAATTTAAAACCATTTCCATCGTTGTTATCAGTGATATTTATGTAAATTATCCAACATTATCTTTTACTGCATAAACGTAAAACAGTAATTTTTTTATTTACCTGGGATAAAGTTAGGAAGATCTAATTTCGGTTTCTTGCTAGGTCCTGCTAAAGCGTCATTCACAAGTTTACGTTTGTTGTCAATCGTCGGTGTAACAGATCTACTGCTATTTGCGCTAAAAAAATACAATAATTATTGATATCGGCTAAAATTTACAACATAAGTTAAAAAGGAAAATATACAGTGGCTCCATAAAGGAATACACCAATCTAATAAAAATTCAGGCAATAAATTTTAGAAAAAATGCTCTAACACATCACTAATTTATAACATTGCACTTTTTTGCCACTTAGTCCATTTATACAGGGTGCCCCATTGACGATTTCTATGAAAAATTGGAAAATCAAAATTTTAAAATCTTTTGAAAGTAGTTAAAGATATTTCTTATAAAGTACGCTTAGTCCATGAATTATCTGAAGATGACTTTGATAGAATTGCCGTGACAATATGATGGCACCATGTAATGAAAATTCAAGCTTTTTGCAAAATATCCTTTTTTTGGAGGAGATCATGTTAATCAACAAAATGCTCGATACTGGTCTGATACAAACCCATATTGAATGCAAAACGTGTTACATGTAACATCCCCCAAAGGTAAATATCTGGTCGGGAACAGTCCAAGAGCGAATATTTTGGCCATATTTTTAAGTAAAATATAACATAAGTTTTTTTATATCACGCAGCCCCTCTTGTCCACTGTTGAAAATAGGCCTCTCTCAACATTTTCTGCATCCAGTTTCCAGCTATACGTCTAATGTCATCAGTCCGTTAGGTATGAGGACATCCTCTGTTTCACAGCGGTAGGGTCTCCATTCATGTATCTTTTTTTGTTCACCTCTTATCCGTTAACTGGCTATCTGGCCCGCCCAATCTCGTACGCTTCAGATATATTGAAATGTTTACTTTAAAGACATGCCTCAATCTTCCATATGCAGTACAAGTCAAATCGCTCCTTTAACGAATTCCAGAGGTCCAACCTAATTTCATGCCCGAGATATTTATACCATGTGATCTGATCAATGGGTGTGTCCTAAATGTGCATTTCACTGGCATGGTTCAAACAGACTGGCATGATGAGTATATCATTCGCGAAGCAGAGGTGATTGAGCTTCCTATGATCTTTACATCCACATATTTTTTTTAAACCTGAATCTTAAGAGGGTTATGAAAAGTTTCGGTGACTTAGTGTCTCTCCGACGCACGCCTTTTTTTATTTTAAAGCATTCGGTATCATCGTAAAGCCGCACGCAAGTTGTGGCGTTTTAATAAATAAGGCGAATCATGGCTATGTATAGTCTATTCGATATTCAGTAAGTGCTCTTAACGTTTCCCCATGGTTGACAGTATCAAATGCTTTTTCATATTAAAAAAAATTAGAATCAACGGCTTATCATATTTACCTGACTTTTCGATCAATGTTATAATGACTAGTAGGTGATCATTCGTACCAAAATATGCTCGAAATCCAGCCAGTTCTCTGGACTGGTAAAAATCGAATTTTGAATTTATTGTGATAATCTTTATTAATGCCTTATAAAGATAAACAAAATAATTGGCTTACAATTGTGAAAATTGGTAACACGGGGGAAGCCGTTTATATTTCGAAAAGAATGAACATTTATTGTTTTTCAAAATATTCTCCATGACGATCAATACACTTTTGCATGCCTTTAAACTAATCCAAAAAGTATTTTTGGCATTGTGAAGATGGCATTCACAAAACATGCTTTTTGAACGCATCAATCATTTTTTCTGACGCAGAAAATCGTTAGGTGTCAAATTAGTGCTGTACAGCGGACAAACCATCAATACCACGTTTTAAGTATCCAAAAATCATTTGTTTAAGCCGATGTGTTAGAGTTCTCGTTGTCAGGGTGGAAAGTGATCCGGCGTCTCTGGTTTGCTTTGCTGAATTCACCGAAGACTTCCGACAAACAAATGATTGTGTACTATTTAGAATTAACCGTTCTACGATTCTCTAAAGGCACGGTTGTGACAAGACCAATTTTTCCGAAAAAAAAACAGGCGATTATGTGGTTCGAAGTGCGTCGCGCGTGAGCAACTTTTGTTGGTTTTGGCTCATCATGGAAGACCTATACGGTCGACTGCTGTTTACTTTCGGGCTCATACGCATAGATCCAAGACTCGTCACCTGTCGCGATCTTATAAATGTTTTTTGCAGCACCACGATCGTATTTTTGAGCATTTCTCTGACGCGAGCTTTTTTTACAGTTATCAATTATGCGGAATCCAACGCGAACATAGCTTCTTTATGACCATATATTATATACGCTAGTATTGCCTAGGGATGCCTCAATCTCACGATATATCACAAGACGATCTTGTATTATCAGTTCATGCACAGCACTAATCTTTACTTGCGCTACAACTGATTTTGGACGACTTTCACATCACTCGTTCGTAAGCAAACGACAGCCACGATTGAATTTATTAAACCAGCAATATACAGTAGTTAGTTTTGTTTCACTCATGATATTATTATAAATTGTAATATATATGCCAACAAACAAATTTGTATAAAAGATAAAAATCTAAAAATAAAGCACCGAAATCGATAAGAGTCATAGCTGTCTCCCGAAAATAAACAAAAGTTTTCATTTTTGCGGTATGGTAATAACAGAAACGATTCTTTTATTCATATATATTTTTAATGTTCACAATTGACTTATTATTGTCAACTTAGAACGTGTTAGTAAATTACGGGGTTAGATTCTTTAAAACACATTAATTTTGGGGCATTCAACTACAAATTGGCGCTTCTTAAAGTTTTTCAATACTGACCTTTCGGGTTCGGGTTTTCCATCCTTTTTGTCTTTTTCTTTTTTTTCTACCTTCTCTTTTTTATCGACTTTCTTTTTCTTACTTTCTTCATCTGTAGAACTATCCGAACTAAAATCATCGTCGGGGTCATTTTCTTTCTTTTTCTTGTCTTTCTGTAAAATCAAATATGTAACTAAGACTTTAAAATAATTATGAAAACATTTGACAATATATTTTATGTAAATTTTTAATAATGCAAATGCCCACATATTAAACATAATTATCTTATACTCGTAGTTAATATCTGGGCACACGGAAGTCTGGCATCCGAGTTCAGTAAGAAGCGGACAAGAGCACGTCGAGTGTCTATTAATCCGCACTATATCAAACATTATTTTTCACCACTATAACGATAAACCGAAAACCTTAAATTGATACATCTTACTAAGATTCATATCATAACCCTCAGGCATAATTACTCAGCGCTTTCCTAAACCATGAAAAACGTGCATTGCCCTTTGAAAAAATCCAACCCAGAAAGCTTCTCTGATACTTGACCAATAAGTCTGCTGCCAGTTTTTGGTAAAATTTTTGAAAAAATCGTTTATAGATGAATAACTATATAAATAATAAAATTTTTATAAAAACAAAATTGAACCGACTTCTAAAAGTGCGCTAAAAAGTGAAAAATAACTATACATTTTTATATGAAATTGAAATTTTTGAAGTCGGCGCCAAACAAATATACCTGACAAAATGTGTTTCGCATAAACAGATTAAAAATACTATACTTGTAATTGCTTATCTCACCATAATCTGTATATATTAGTACCTATTTATTTCATTTATAACAATTTGGCGCCGACTTCAAAAATTTCAATTTCATATAAAAATGTATAGTTATTTTTCCCTTTTTAGGGCACTTTTAGAAGTCGGTTCAATTTTTTTTAATTAAAATTTTATTTTTCGATTTTTAGTTTTGAATTTATTATGATATCCATAAATTACTTGTACTAAATACTAATCGAGATTAGTGTATACGCCCCAAGAACCCCGCAAAATCAATTTCAAGAAAAACGTAACATTTTCAGTCCCTCGTATTGTATCTTATCAACCTAATAGTTGTAAAAAATTAACTTCATATTCGTAATACACAACCATGAAAATCCTCTAATGCCAAATCTGAAAAAATGCGAATAAGGTAAGATTTTCAACCCACCATATTGGATACACCATACTGAATTTCAAAAAAATAATTTTAACGTTTTAATCTCATCTAAATCTAAACCCTTCAAGGCCCTCTAGTACCAATTTTGGATGAAATCCAGATATTTAAAATTTCTAGACCGTCATATTGCCTCTAAAATATTAGATTTTCTTAAAATAATTTGCTATTTACACCTGTAAGTAAAATTTTTAGTCCGCTATATTGAATTCGCCATACTGAATCCTGAACAAATACTTTTAAATTCATAATTTACACCCTCAACTCCCTATATCGGTGTCCCCAATACAGTGGCCTGACATTTTGCTAACTCATGTAAATGCCAAACTTCGTGAGCGCTTTCCCTATGAGGAGTCCGACAAACTTTTCCTCTGGAAAAATTTTTGGCGACGGGGCCTTTCGAAACTGTCAATTTGCGAAATTCTCATTTTGATGATGTATTACAATGTGATACATGTAAGTTTCTTTTTCATTGTGATAGACAGATTTTATGATAAAATCGACGAAAAAATGTTTGTCCGACAAAAACCATAAGGCGTGCGTGGGGTCCGACACCCTTAATATGTCGATATGACGTCATTATGATTCTCGATACATGTAAGTCTGATTTTTGTATCACTGTTTAATTAATACGTCTAAAACACAGTGGTCAACTTGTCCGACAAAAATCATGGGGCGTACGTGGGGTCCGCCACCCTCAATATGTCAATATGGCGTCATTATGTTTCCTGATACATGTAAGTCCCATTTTTACTTTTTTAGTTTCGTAATAAAGTATTTACAACAAAAAAATATTTGTCCGACAAGAATCGTAGGGCAAATCAATAATAGATTAAAAAAACCTTTCTCAAAAATTTCAATCGAACACCTCCATTTTTGCCTGTCGTATTTCATGTATTAATTGAGCTTATTGCTGTGAAAAATTGATAAGAATTAGATAATTTTCAGAATTTGATAACTAGTGATGTTATAAATCGCAACTGCTCCAAAATGAAATAAAAAATTGTAAAAAATAAATAAAGGTAAGTGGAAGCCTGCTTGTAAGCGTTCTTTCTCATAGCATTGCATAGATAATGAATAATGAAAAGTTATTTGTTTACAATGTTAAAAAACAATAAAACAATTATATTTTCGTATTGCAATTAGTCTCACTTTGTAGTTCTTAACTTGAACAATCAATTGCTGGTATGTGAATTAAAAGAATATTTACTGTTTCAAAAGTTATTCAAGATCAAAACTGACGAAAAATTTCATTTTTCAAATGTTCATCAATGTTTTACTCAAAAACAATACTTCGAACGAAACAGATATTTTTGGCTAAAAATTGCCCAAAGAATATGAAAATATATTTTTTTGCGAAAAATAATTTTTTTTTATTAACAATTCATTTCTTAATAACAAATTTCTGAATACAATGTCGTATTTTGTTTGTTAATTCAGGTGCGTTTAAAAATTCATTACTGATCTTATTACTCACAACAAATTGCTCCAAAATGAAATAAGTAGTTATAAATAATTTACGAAACTAATTAAAAAATTAATTTCGTTGCGTTGAATAAGTCAATAATTGTGAGCAAATTATTATAATTCTTTCTGTAAAAATAAGTTCTGAAACATTTCATAATCTGAAACTTTAGTTATTCAAATTTTCGCGGCAAAATTCTTATGCAGGTACGGTAGAATGTAGATTTTTGATGACGATAGTGATAGTGACGATGTCTGCGTGGAAGACGATATTAGTGATGAATATGATTAATAATATTTTACATAACGGTTAAATATGTTTTACTGTTTAAGTGCATTTTTAACTTTTTTGCAGAGTTTGACGATAATTTGACTGATAATGACAATGCCTGCATGGAAGACTATATAAGTGATCAATATTACTCGGAGTACACATTTTTTTTTGCGTTATATATTTTTTAAAATAATTATAATACTCATTTGTTAATGAATAAATATTAAAAACGCGGTAAAATATTCATGTTATTACTTTTCTATTGTTGAATAATTATATAAATTATTATATTTATATATCTCATACAACATTTTTTATTATTCAAAAATACTTGTTGACGGGCGTTTTTTTATTTGATAACGTATTAGTACAAATAATTAAACCCACATATTAAAGTAATATTTTTCACTGTAAATAATAATTTGAAAAGTTTAAAAATTTTACATTTTACAAAAAACTGGAAAATTTTTTAAGATCTACATTTCCCCATTTTGAAATAGTACATTACGTAGCGAGTGCGAAATTATTTTCCTAGACGAGAGTGACAATCACACTCGTCTAGAAAAATACTTTCACACGAGTTTCGTATAAAATTTTTCAGTAGGACGTACAGGAAGAGCTATTATTCGCACGCTTGCATGCAGAAAAACGCACTTTCCGAACGGAGTGCTGAAAAAAACATATTGATAAAAAAATATTATTCCTTATTTTTCAGCTTTTCCGATGGAAATTACTCTGTATTGACAACATATAGTGATTGTATAAACAAAAATTATCCATTAAGTATATGTGTTTCTTACATTTTCACAATATCTATAGCTTATTTAGCTATACATGTCGAATAAGAAGTATATGATTCTGTAATAATATTTTTTATCTGTTTTCTTGTCGGACTGACGATTAAACATGACATTTTTGTAGGACAGTGCTAAATTTCCGTCAAAAATGCATTCATATATCATGTGTATTTTTGTCCGACATACATGTATTAGCTAACATAATGACGCCATATTGACATATTGAGGGTGGCGGACCCCACGTACGCCCCATGATTTTTGTCGGACAAGTTGACCACTGTGTTTTAGACGTATTAATTAAACAGTGATACAAAAATCAGACTTACATGTATCGAGAATCATAATGACGTCATATCGACATATTAAGGGTGTCGGACCCCACGCACGCCTTATGGTTTTTGTCGGACAAACATTTTTTCGTCGATTTTATCATAAAATCCGTCTATTACAATGAAAAAGAAACTTACATGTATCGCATTGTAATACACCATCAAAATGAGAATTTCGCAAATTGATAGTTTCGAAAGGCCCCGTCGCCAAAAATTTTTCCAGAGGAAAAGTTTGTCGGACTCCTCATAGGGAAAGCGCTCACGAAGTTTGGCATTTACATGAGTTAGCAAAATGTCAGGTCGCTGTACTAGGGACTATCAGTTTTGGAGAAAATCGAAGAATGTAAAATTTTCAGGACGCCATATGAATCCGCGAGATTCAAAAAAAATATTTTAAATTCGTAATTAACACTAAACAAAAATCTCCTAATACTGATTTTAGACAAAATTTTTAATCTGCCATATTTAATTTTTTTTAAATAATTTCAGATTCGTAATGTGCGATCCCAAAAACTCCCCCATATTAATTGTGAAAAAATCGGACAAAATTAGTTTTTTATCTGCCATATTGGATACGCCATATTGAATTTTTTAAAAACAATTTCAGATTCGTTATATGCGACCCCGAAAACTCCCTCATATCAATTTTGGAGAAAATCCGACAAAATTGATTTTTTTGGCTGCCATATTAAATTGTTCTAAAATAATTTTAGATTCGTTATGTGCGACCCCGAAAACTCCCCCGTACCAATTTTGGAGAAAATAGGAAAAAATTGATTTTTTTATCTGCCATATTGGATTTTTTTGAACGCCATATTGAATTAAAAAAAAATAATTTCAGAATCGTTGTGTACGACCCCGAAAATCTCATACCAATTTTGGAGAAAATCGGACAAAATTTATTTTTTTGGCCGCCATATTGTCAGCGCCATCTTGGATTTTACTGCACCAATTTCGTGCAAAAAAATATGGGACCACCGCAACAACTTCCTGAACATAACGTAAAAAATTTCATTCAAATCGGTGCCGCCGTTCCGGAGTAATCGGTATACATACATAAAAAAAAAATACATAGTCAACGAATTGAGAATCTCCCGCTTTTACAAGTCGGTTAAAAATGGCCCGTCTTCAAAAGTATAGTCAGGTTTTCGGACTTGACGTAATATTATAATTATTTTACTAGATTACTGATACTCCTAGATTACATTATGATATTCGACCTTCGAACGTGAGCTCTTATTTTTGTTTCTTAGATAATCGAGTAAAACTTATCAAATAACAGTCAGGTGATTGCTACTAATGATTATAAATCTAATCCGAAATACTTTAGTAATGGAGTCCCTCAAGAGTCTATATTAGGGGCTTTTTTTGTAGTATACACTATGCATCTATGTTGCATCCACCAATTTGCGGGTAACACCCAGCTTTATATCAATTACAAAAAGGATAATGCAGATGATTCAACTGTTAAATTAAATCTTCAAAAGATATATGATTATTCTGTAAGACAGAGAGAAACATAATGGATAAATGTTGTACAATCTGTGGATTCTGTAAAAGATCTTAGTTTGTTAATAAAGATTTACGTTTTAGATCTCATGTAAAAATGGTAATATACAAGGCGTATTCTGTTCTAAAACACCTACATCGCGACCAAAATATATTAAATACTGCAAACTATGCAAATCACGTATATGAGCTAGCTAAGCTCAAGATCACTTCAAGGAAACTCTGCAATTAAGCAAAGCATTCAGGAAGTTGGGAAGAATACAAAACAACCTCACTAGATACAATAAAGAATTCAGACGATCCAAGAGAAGAAAAATTCTTAAAAGAACACTCGCTTCTCGGGATCCAACTACGTAAATGAAAAGGCTCAAATGGAAGAGGTTACATATAGTTTCACCAACTCCAGTAGACGCTCAACAAGGAAAATCTTCACCACAAAGAAATAAAGTGGAAGATTAAACGCTTTAACCTTTCAAATCATCCGGAAGGAACCATAGACTCCTAACGAAGGGAGTCTAAAGGTCAGCTGCTCTTTACGTTATATAACTCAAGCATGCATGATAATGGTTCCAAAAAAAACCCAAAATGTAAGAGATTTTAGGAAGAACAAAAAATTGATATCCTGGGGTAGCCAGATCAGAGCTCTGACGTGAATCCCTTAGAAAATTTATAGATGTCAGGTTATATCCTCCTAATTCACTAACATGGTTTAATTTTAAAACGGTCTAGATTGACAGAGAATTTAAGTTGACAAGGGTAACAATACGTCAAGCAAGTTTTGAACCTTTAAAATACAATTAAAATAATATCATAAGAAAAATAAAACTGGTCATCTAGAAAATCTAATTTCCGAGGCAACTAGATCGGGTCTAAGGCTTAAACCTTCTTAGTGAATCTGGCTATATAATTCTTCGATGTGAATCCCTTATTATCAATAAAGGTTGTATAATTAAATATTACAATTGTATTTTCATTAAACAAATATTTTATGCAATACATGGAGCTAAAAAAAGATATGTATATATCTATTAAACGTAGCTATTAGTTTGACTATGTTTTATTTTCAATTTTGTAATTTTCCTTTGATTTTATAGGAAAACGAATAAAACGTCAATTAGTTCACAATAAAACAATATAAATCTCATCCAAATATATTTCTTATGATAAATTCAAAAATAGTTTTTAAACACTGCTCTCTTATTTTGACCACAACTGTACATATAACCCATAACTCTGTATAATTCACACATATCATGCGTCATGAAAATGGCATTAATTTTTGCTCCCGGAAGCAATAATAACAAGAGGATGTTTTTTGTGTACTTTAAGTTATCAACAGTGATATCAACATACCTTTTTATCTTTTTTTTTCTTGTTCTTATCTTTATCTCCCTCAGATTTTTTTTCCCCATCTTCTTCCTTTTCTTCCTCTTCGTTGTTTTTGTCTTTCTCTTCCTTTTCTGAGTCTTCAGATTCCTCTTCATCAGAGTTAAGAAGTTTTCTGAAAATAGATGTTTTAATAAGAATTCCATATCAACAAAGTTCCGCTGTTAATATTATTTAAATGGTTAGTTTTATTTTCAGAGTCAAACTATTTACTACACCCAAAAAATTTAAATCTTTATAACTTAAGACGAGTCTCCGATGGAAGTAATTATTGGTTATTAATAATAATTATTAATTTTTTAAGACAAGCAGAAACTAAGCGTAAAGGGTGGGATATTTATTATTTACATTAAATTATTGACCGTGCATACTTGCATACGTTTTTGCCACACCTAGATGAAAATCTAAAAACAAAAAGTTTTATAACTTCACAAGAAATGGTCGAAGCGTAAAAATTCCAACGATATCTTAAAATTTAGGGGAAAAGCTTCAAAAAACCGTTACATTAATCTTCAAAATCCATAAGCATATTTTTTTAACAATATCAAAAAAGTAAAAAAAATCTTTATGCTGTTATAATTTTAAGTACAAATGTTGCAGAATAAACAAGACAGTTTGAAAAAGTATTGCTTCACCTTTAAAATTAGCGGTAGGACGTCCAATTTGGTCCAGTTGAACCAAAGTTAGACCAATTTTTGTAAGAAAGTATTTTTTTTTGGAAACGCGAATGTTTAAAAACTAAATAAGATCGGAAAAAAGTATTAATAGAAAAAAAAACGTGTTTGTGTAACAAACAGATATATAGTTTACAAAAAATCCGAGAAAAAAACTTTTGTCCTCTTTTTTACATGACATAAAAAATTTCAAAATTGATGGATAAAATTACACGATCTTTTGTTGAAGTTAAAGAAAAACACTTTTATTTAACAAAGGAATAATTTAAAATCATATTTACATTATATAGATTTTATATTCACATATATTACACAAGAAAGGTTTGTATCTACGATGATCTAAGTGTCTCAATGTGTAAACAAAATCAAATTACTTTGCGAAATATTAAATTCCTTTGTACAAATAGCTTTCAAAATTTTGAACGACTTTGTTATAAATTTACTGAACGTTAGTTTTTCGTCATGATTCTTGTTGAACGCACGTGCTTATACAATTCAAATACATCATGGGTAAACCTAATTTGACATATGAAAAGTGAGTCTCCATCCTAGCTTATCATAAATTAAAGCCAACGAATAAAAAAAATTGCATAAAAGTTGAATGTAAGTAGACGTACAGTTGATTACAACGTTAGAAAATACAAGGAAACTGGCTCTATTATTCGTAGACGTAATACAAAATATCTGAAGAAAACAACTCTTAAAGGAGACAGATAAATTGTTCAAAGTGTTTTACGTAATAGACGTTTAAGTGTTTCTGATTGAACTGCGCAAATTAATAATAATTTGAAAAATAAAATTAGTAACACTACTGTACGTCGGAGACTTCATGAAAATTAAATTTTTGGACGAGTTGCTACTGAAAAAAACCCTTGTTAAGAACAGTAAATTTAAAAAAGAGCTTAAAATGGGCAAGGCAACATAAAAATTGGAGTCCCGCTCAGTGGAAATAGGTGCTTTTTAGTGACGAATCCAAGTTTGAAATTTTTGGACTGAAAAGAAAAGTGTATGTGCTTAGGAAAACAAATGAAAAATTTTTGAAAGATTGTTTGGTTCCTAGTATAGAACATGGGGGTGGCTCAGTAATGGTTTGGGGTTGCTTTGCCGGATCACGTGTTGGTGACCCTGTAAAAGTAGAAGGAATCTTGAAAAAGGAAGGCCATAAAAGATTCTACAAAAGAACGTAGGTATTCCTTTTACTTTCCAACATGATAACGACCACAAACACACTGCAAATATCTACAAAAGTTACTTGGAAAGTCTTTAAAAAAAGAAGAAATTGAAAGTCATGGAGTGACCACTACAGAGCCGATTTAAATCCGATAGATTTATTATGTATGAATTAGACAGAGCTGTCTAAAAGCAACGTCCAACATCGGTTTACAACTTATGGGAAATCTTACAAAGTTGAAAAAATCAAGGCAAGTACACTAAACAAACTAATCTTGCAAATGCCAAGAATCTGCCAGGCAGTAATTAAAAGCAAAGACTACCATTCTGGTGAGAAAAAGGTTTAGACGTGACTATTGTACTATCTAACAAATTGATATTTAATTTCTTCGTTATAATTCTTTGTTAAAATTGTTTCTTTAAATTATTTATTTGTATAAATTTTGAATCCTATGTATATTGATATTTAAGAAGTGACCGCTAATTAGTAGGGACCGATATTTATTTTTGTTTTCATTAAAACGCTTACTACCTAGTAACTCTAAATATGAATTAAAATTGTCCCTTTGTTAAATAAAAGTATTTTTCTTTAACTTCAACAAAATATTGTGTCTTTTTTTTAAATTAATTTTACAATTTTGAAATTTTTTGTCATAAAAAATAGGAAAAAATTTTTTTCTCTGATTTTTGAACTATGTATCTGTTTTCTTTACGTAAAAACACGTCTTTTTTCTATCTTGTTTAGTTTTTTAAATATACGCGTTTCGAAAAAAAACATACTTTCTACCCAAATTTTAAGATGCCATTAAAATTTTTACGCTGCGACCATTTCTTTTGAAGTTAGGTATGGTAAAAACAGATGCAGGAGAATATATATTGGAATCGTTCGATCTAATTGAGTAATCCTATAAGACGATATGGAAGGTACAATATGTCTGTTTCCAAGTGGGCTTAGTCATCGCGGTATGCACTCTCGATAGTAAACTTACTTTAATCCTTTTTCTTCAGCTACTCCATCTAAGTTTGTATTTTCTGGCTCACTCTCACTACTATCACTGATATAATCCAGCTCTCTTCCTTCTTCGTCGCCATCATCCGAGTCTTCAACTGCTTCCAAGTCAGTATCCCTTTTCTTTTTAGGTTTAACCACATCTGAAATGGGAATTTTTTTTAGAATCGTTTTACCCAGACACGAGACTTTAACAAAAATTTATACCGACATGTTTTCAAGAATGTCAACCAAATTGTATATGCCAAAGTAATCTCGCGTATTTAAAGAAAAACAGTAATTATTGACAGAAAATTTTAAGTAGGTTTAACTTTTTATAGTTCCAGAACTACCGATGTTTTTAGTGAGAATTATCAAATCCGCACCAGTAATTTCTATATTTTCTTCTTAATATGTATCTACAGTTCTCTCGTAATTTATTTACATAATACCAATTTATTGGTTTACTGAATATATTTTTATAAAAGGCCATTAAATAAGAGATTCCTAACTTTAGTTTAATCTAAAAGAATAACTGTATTGGGTTGATATTTTTTAAATTTAAATGATTGACGATAATCGTTGCATTACTTATTATTTAAAAATTGCTACGTGTAAATGGTCGCCTCGTGATTCTGGAACACCAATTTAGAGCCACTTTTTCAATAAATCGGTACTAATTTCATCATTGACAAGAATATTTGGTTTTAGGTCATTGAAAGTTTTTGATTTAATGGCATAAGTTTAAGATTTAACATAATCTCAGAGCAAAAAATCCAATGGGCTTCTATAGCATGAACTTGGTGGCCAGATCACAACGGCGTTTGTTGAGATTACATTTTCAGCAAACTTATCTCTCAATAAATTGATTGCTTCACAAGATGTATAGCATGTTACACCGTTTTGATGAAACCACATATGGTCTAGATCAAAATCAACCAATTCATGCTAGAAGTAATCGGTAATTATGTTTCTCTAACATTGTCCATTGACGATAGTAGCAGCACCATTTTCATTTTCCAAAAGGTAACGTCCGATGTTGCCTTCAGACCAAAAACCACATCAAACAATTAATTTTTATGGATGAATGGTGTCTCAATGACACTATGTGGATTAGATCATTCCAAATGCTACAATTTTGTTTCTTCGTAAAGATGATTCGTCTCTGCCCCAGTCCATCGAGTACAGTGCACTCTCTGAGGACATGGTCAACAGTTTTATCCTCCAGACATTATGGTCCCTGGTAAAAACCTCATTCCAGGAGTCTGCCTTCAGGATTCAATATTTTTTTTTTTCGGGTAATGGTTTAATTCTTTCTTACAAACAGAAACAGGTAAATTTGGTTTGGGTCTGAATCTTTGCCAGATGATCTACTTCCTCGTTTCTGTGTATACCTGAGTGACCCAAGACCCGAGTCTGATAGTGCAGATTTTCTTTGTCAGACATTCTTGTACTCAGACACCAGTCGGGAGCTACGATACTAGACATAAGTACCAATATTGCAGCCGAATTGTCTGAGCATACGAGTGCGTCTATAAAACAACGAGACTGATGCTTCTACAAAAGAAGTACACACGCGCTAATGCCGAAAGACCGACAGCTGTAGAGCGTGAAGCCTTCTCTTTCGAATGCGACGCCTCCCGTGTTTGTAGACAAATCAGTCTGGCCGAGGCTTTTGAATGTCGTGAAATTACATATGACCCTTTTAAAAACCACTACTGAAACTTATCTTTTATTAAAGGAAGTGTATGTCAATGAATACTTATTTCGTGCACGAGTTTTTAAGTGGTTTAAGCGTATTTCCAAGATCGTCGAGAAGCCGTTGAAGATGATTCAAGCCCGGGTCGCCCTTTTACGTCAAAAACGGATTAAAATATTGAAAAAGTCGGTAATCTGATTCGATCTAACCGTCAATTAAGTATTCGTACAATTGCTGAACTGTAGGAATTAACAAAGAATGTGTAAGGCAAATTTCACATAACAATTTAAGATGTAAAAGGTGTGTGAGAAAATGGTGTCTAAAATTATCACAATCGAAAAAAACGAAGCTAGCGAAAATATTTGTATTGACCCCTTCAATGCTATTGAAAATGATTCGAACTTGTTGGAAAGACTGACATGTAACGAATCTTGATTTTTCACTAAGTGCCAGTCCATACATTGGAATTGCCCCTTCACCGAGAGCTAAAAAAGCCTGAATGAGCATATCAAGATTCAAAGCAATGGCGATTGTTTGTTTGATGTTCATGGGAATGTGTACCTTCACTAGGCTCCTGAAGGTCAAATGATTAATCAATCAGCTTGACTCCGTGAAAGAATAAGAAAAAACCCGAATTGTGAAAGAACAAGTCAGGGGTTCTCTATCAAGAGAGCGCGCCGGCTGGCTCATTTTGCATTGTCGGTAAAGATGTTTCTAGCAACGTACACTCTTCCAGTGTTAGACCATCTGCTGTGTTCGCCTGATCTAGTACCATTGACTTTTATCTGTTCCCCAATATCAAATATGCATTAAAAGGAACAATATTTCAATCCGTTGAAGATGTGAAAGAAAAAGCGGGATGCGTTATGAAGGAGCTCACAGAAGAAGACTTCCAGTGTTTTCAAACAATAGAAAATCCGCATGGAACGTTGTAGGGATAGAGGAAAGGTGTATATTGCAGATGATAATAACTAAATATGCGTAAATTTAAAATAAAATGTTTTACAGCAATAGTCTCGTTATTTTACAGCCATACCTTGTATGTTTATTGCCTTATTTCTGTTTGTTGAGATCCATCTGTAAACCACCAGGATTCATTTCTCGGAATTTGCTCCTCTTTTCAATCCTCTCTGCATGGCAAAAATTTCTCAAACGAGTAATCAGGTTTGAAAACCGACGCCATAGAGTCTGTTTGCATGGGTAGTGATGGACATCTCTCACCACGATTCCTCAGCCACACGAGTAGCCGCCAATTCCAGATCCAAGATGCTCTAGACAACTGAGACGATAAACAGCCCTCAAAGCCTCGTTCTCTATGTATAAGTGGATAGGAGGTAGGTACATTAGGACCTCCAGTGCCCTAGTAGGGATGTACTTTGGACGTTACATTGTCAATGTTTTATTTACCTTCTTTAGAGCCATATAGGGTGAATCAGGAGGAATGTCCCTAAACTTAGAGGTACATTCTACATGCAAAAAAAATTTAAAAACTCAAATTGTTGTTATCCGATTTTTATTTGCTTTCAAGCTATAACGTGATAACGAAATTCCTTACACAGATTCTTTTAATTGTAGCCTTCGTAGTTTAGTTCTCCATAAAAGTTATTTTATTGATTCTTAATCACCTGGTCACAGTTTACTATAGTAATTTGGCTGTTTAAATTAATTGATTGTAGCGACCAAACAAATTTCATTCAATTTCTTGTATCGGTAAGTGCCATTGTAATGAAAAGTCTATTTTATTATATATTTTACTGGACAAAGTGTTACAAAATACCACACACTTATTCAAATCTTGGATATGCCTTTGTTTATAGGCGTTGCAATGGGAGTGTTACAGCGGCTGTTGAAGAATATCAACAACGGTTTCCACACCAGAGATAATCGGATTGGTACGAAGCTGGAATGCTTCTCAGTGCTAACCTAACATTTGAACATGAAAATACTACTAAATGTAGTGAAAGATACTCCAACGATCAATACACGAAGAATTGGGCTCGTGTGGGCATTCCTCAAACACTGAAACAATCCATACTACTTACAAACGTGTACGTATATCACCTACAACCAGAAAATTATGATCGTTGCTATATAAAAAATAATCCGCTTGTATCTAGGCGCGATACCGATGATGCAACATCTACCTGTGATGGCATTAATTACACTCATAACACCCATGTATGGTCGGATGACAATCTCCAAGGAACAGTCAAAATACATTTTCAACACAAGTTATCGGTAAACATCTGGTATAATTGACAATTATTTAACGGGCCCTTTCAATTGGAGCATAGCCTCACAGAGGACCAGTACTTTACTGTTTTCGACAATGAATTACCTATGATTACTACAGGATCTTCCTCCAAGTTAAAAGGTTTTCAGATCGGTGGATTGGTCGCAGTGGTCTTATTAGTAGCTAGCAAAGGTCTCCTGATCTTCTCATCCTATTGTTTATGGGACATATAAAGAAAATGTCGGTACTCGAGATGCACTAATTCGAAATATTATAAATACTGTAGCTAATATTAAAGAACGACACGAATCAATCAAAGCAACAACGAGCGCCTTTAGTAGAACAAGCCAAGTAGAAAATATATAAGTCAATGGCGATATTTTTGACATTTATTTCAAAAAAAATGTTAGGATGATATATATGCATATGAGATTCATTGAAAATTGTTATTCATATAAAAAAAATAAAATGTTAATGAAAGTTAAATTATATTTAATGTCCTTTTAAGCATAAAACATAAAGATAAATAATATTTACTTTTCCCTTTTTTCTTCTTATCTTTACCGTCTTCATCATCTGCTTCTTCTTTCTCCTCTTTTTCTGAATCAGAGTCAGCGTCTGAACTATCCATCCATTCGTCCATATCAGAAATCTTTAGTTCTTTGTCTTTTTTAGAAGTTTTCTTAGCTTTTTCCCCTTCTTCATCCAATTCCGTGTCGTCTTCACCTTTTAATCTTTTCCTGCAAAAAAATGTCTTTAGGTACTTCATATTATGATATAAATAGAAATGAAATAACCAATAGGCATTGTCCCGGGCGAAGTTATCGGCGATCTCTAAAAAGTATAACTCCAATTCTAGCCTTGTGTACTAATAATTTTATGATTTTACACTTTTGATCGCTTTGTATTTCAAATTGAGAAAGAACACAACTTTAACATATCTCTTAAAATCTATTTTAATATTTTATAAGAAACTACGGTAATTATTTACTTCCCATGTCAAAATCAATCATTTCTTTCAGAATGAAGCGTACATTGTGAAATGGAAATGAAATGAAATCATAGTGCTGGCGTGACTGTAGATAATTTCAGTAAAATACAAGGTTCGTATCAACTGTTGGTTTACGATCGAAACTTGATCAAAAAAATATAAACCAATTTTACATTCATTTATTTCCATAATATTAACAGTTTTTTGGGGCCCGATATTTTCAACAGGAGAAACTTCAGGAAAACAATTTATAGGAAGTATTACTATTGTTGTACCTTGTTTTTAACTTTGAGTACTGCTACTTCATCTGTTTTTAAAAGTAAGGTTTTTGCTTCTTAAGTTATAGTGCTACAAATTTTGGAGGTCTAACTTTACCTTAACATAAGAGAAAAATAATTCAAATGCTTATTTCTCTTATTAAATTCCATCTCCGCCTCTTCTGCAGATAAAGATTTGTAACGTTGAATAGACTGAAATTTATACCATTCATGTAATGGAAAAGCTTCGATGGCTCCGTCTTCTGCATGGGTGAAAACATAATAGGCTGTGTTTTCGGAAATCCCGCCTTCCCTAATACCTAATGAAAATAAAAAGGTCATACTGTGAATCCTGTGTAAAAATTACAGGAAATTGAAAACCAAGAGTAACTTGTTGGAAAAAACTGAACAAAGATCGTTAAAAATTTTGTATTTTACAGTTTTAAATCAACTAGAGCTAGATTTTCAAATAACCATTTTAAAGTGGTAACATTCTCAGGTCATATGTTCATTGGTAAATCTACTCTGTAATACACTATAACAAGTTCTTGATAAATTAAGTTATAGTTGTGTCCAACCAGCTATTGTTTGACATATTCTAAAACACCACAAAATTATGATGAAAAATGCTTTTTCTATATGAATGTTTAGTTAATTTAGTAGCTTTGTTCTGAAGAACAGTTGTGGAACGTTTCTGACTGAAATGAATTAGTCAGATATACAAGTTGATTTAATCATATAAAATGGGTAGAGGTATGAAAATTTTACTTTTTCTTTTGTTTACCGTAAGCTGATAGTTCAGGCGTTGCATTCGATTTGTTAAGAACTGTAATAAGAACTGAACAACTCTGGCTCTAAATGAAAGCCATTTATTTATTTTTATAAAAAAATAATTCAGCAGCTTAAAAATTTGAAATTTAAAAAAATATGTTGTGAAATTTTACCTTTGAATTTTTTTACAGTACTTCCGTAACATTTAAGAATCCATGGTTGATCATCTGGTCGGTATTTTTTTGCAACGATACCCAGTTTCTTACGTCGGGCCTCTTCTTTCGCTTCCCTACCAAATTCTGAACCAGCGCCAAATCTAAAAATAATGTGTACTATAGAGGCCTTAAAAAATATAACTTATGGGAAGTTATATATTATTGATTTCCTGGAAAATTTTATTACTGAAATAAGTCATGGCTCGTTCGTAAACTTGATACTTGTTAATGGGCCTGTTCGTAGAGAAATTACAAGCCAAACAAATTGCCAATCAGAAGTTATTAAAATGGTCAGGAGATGATCTGATTTGCGCTGACTCGTTTCTGATTGTTTTGTGAACAGAGTTACTATGAAATTATTTTTTTAAACATACAAAATAAAATAATTCCTTAATAATTTTTATTACAATGTTGCTCTGATAATGAAGACTGAAAGTAGAAAATATCTACCAAAATCACATTTTCACATCCAATTCTAGATAAATTTCATATCCTGTACCCAAATCAAGTCAAATAATTTCCGAGATATTAACATCTAAAAAATTATGTTACCAGCTGACAGGTTGTGGTAGTTAAACGATAATGATATGTTAAGATAAACAGGAAGTTGGCATTTTTGGATTGAAAATAACAAACTACCTACGATAAAAATCAAGAACTGAAATTAAACATTAAAATTTGGTATATGCAGAAAATTTAACCGACATAAAATTGGTAACAAAACATTAAAATACAGAGTGAAATTTAAACAATTAAAAAAATAAAGACATAGAAAAAAGGACAAAATTCAAACAATTAAGATATATTTCAATGTAATAATTATAGGTTTTAAGTCTATACACCATAATATTCTGATAAGCTGTAATAAGCTTTCGTCTTAAAAACAAATAACACATCTAGGTTCGTAAGTTTTTTATGTGATTCGGAAAGTGAATAAAAATCTCAATATTCTCAAAAAATAGAGTTCTGAGTTACTGCGCTTTTTGGAACTGGCAGTGGCAGAAGTATGAAAAGACGGGGAAGGGTTTCTCGTCTAAATAGTGGTTAACGAGACTTTCGCCATTATTTTCCGCATACCTCATCGATTTTTTTTACGAATTCAAAGTCGACTACGCAGATACTAGCTGCAAAATCCCTAAAAAGCTATACCATGCCTAGAAATAGCTTACCACAAGCGATAAATAACCCTAACAATTCATTCTCTTATACTTTTTCATTGATTAAAATACAAGGAAGCATATTAAACTGCTCGTTTTCTAGCTCGCAATAATGTTCAAGTCATTCTCACTATTGACTGTGATATAAAACGGTGGAATCGTCTGCAAATACCCTAAATTGACTCCAAATTAAATTAACCTCGGTATTAAGGGTTATACCGAAGTCGAGAAAATTACTGCCAACTTGAAACTTTTCTAATTTGATATTGCTCTCTCAGAAAATTTTATTTCTGATATAAATTGGTATATGGGTACACCCATTTGAGTGCATCAAAGTTTATGTATATTTCCAAAAGCATCTTAAAAATGAAGACATGTGACTATTACCTATTTAATATTTTTGATTTTAAATATTTGGATATACGGATTATTAAATATGTGGATGATCAAATACCAAAACTTTATACCTAAAAAAAGCATAGAAAACAATTTTATCATTTTGCCGATTTTTAGCGGGTTCCATTGTAATTAGTAAATTAAATTTATATACGTTAAAAAATAAGTGCTCATTTGAATTTTGTAATCCACACCAAACATTCTGTTTTAAAATTTGTTTAATTCAATTGGCTTACTTCGGTTGTTCTTCATCAATACCCTTAAACTCTTTCAGATTATTCTCACGTTCCATTTTCACCTGAGACCATTTTCCGAAATCTACGCCTAGGGTTCCATTAAACCTCATCACGTGATATTTCCTTTGTCCATTTTTAGGCACTCTTATAGTAAACTCTTGAATGGAAACCTGTAACATACAATTGGAAAAAGATAAGTTATTTTTAATACCATTACTTTTTAATTTTAAATAGTAGATTACCGCCTGAATTAAGCAACGGCCATCTTATTTTATTTTGAATTACGTATTTACCAGTTTATTTATTTAGTAATCCTTAAGATGACAAAAATATTAACAGTGATAAAAATTTCAATATGTGTAAAACAGTTTCACAAAATGTGTATGAAAAGATTTTGCAAGAAGATATCGTCTTAATGTTTTTTTGAAAACGCGTTGTGAATCCTAAAGAGATTTGGAAGTTCTTTAAAAATATAGCGACTCAAGCAACATGAAAATAATAATAATACTCTTTTTGTAAGTAGATCTAAAATTTGAAATTAAAACATCATTATTTTCTTATTTATAATATAATTAGGGATATCAGCAACTATCGGAATTTCGGTTATACGTTTCCTAACGTAGGTAGCAGCCTCGATGCTTACAATACTAGGAATGGTTAAAAATGGTTTATTCTTAAAAATTGCTGTTTCGGTTAAGTTTAACGAAAATATTTTTTTAATTCTTTATTGCAAAACAATGACATAAATTACTTGAAAGGACTATAAACCGAGGTCTTTTTAAGATATTCTACAGATGCAAAGTAGACTGACTTTACATTACTCACTACGTGTTCCAAATGCATCTCCCGTGTGATCCGATAAAACATATATCTTTAAAATCTTTGTTCTTTTTATTTCGATGCCATTCATCCTAGGAATAAATTTAGGTATAAGGTTTTCCATTCATTTATTATTAATTTATCCCGAGAGCACCAATTCTTGAATTTATCTGGAGTTTGGTATGCACGCGCAATGAAATTATCAAGTTGTGGCTCAGAAAAAATTATAGAGATATTATTAGCATACAGCAAAATTGTGGAGTTGCCGCCTAATTCAAAATTAGTTATTACGTCATTTATAAATGGAAATAAGTGTCAAGGGGAAAGTAAAATTTCTCGGGGGACTCAGAATGATTTAACTCCAAATCATAAGTTCTACAGTTTTTTAGTAGTATTTTACTGTCGCTGCTGCCGCAAGACTTAATTTATTGCTTATAGTAATGCTGGCTACTAGACAGTAGTTTAAAAATGACAATAATTAAAGTATTGGTGTAAGTACAGCAGTCTCTTGAAACCTAGTTTACTCTTTTTAGTTTAATAATGAGAATAATAATAATACATTTATCGTCTACTAACATATACATAGAGAATTACATTTGTTTAAAAATAATATAAAAGTTGGTAAAATAATGGCACTTAAAAAAATCAGACATTTAGTCCAAGGAATTGGGTACTATTCAAGCTCGAAATTAACTAAAGCACTACTAAAAGCTACAATCTAATTAACTAATTTTACTGAAAATATTAATAATTTAAGATGCAAGGTAGAAGGAAAGAAAAGGGGTAGTGTTAGCCATAGTTTCTGCCTATAATTATAAAATAAATCGATTTTTTTTATTCGTATATTTTTTATGTTTGAAACTTGATTGACTTATAGTTGCAGTTACAAACTTAAACCATTTTTGTCAGCTTAGACCATGCCAGTAAATTAGAGAGTATATGTTTTAATTGTAACAATCAGTAGAGGATTTTAAATTTATACAATTTGTGAGAGGACGTTTCTAAAAATTTTGAATTTTTATAGTTTTTGGGTTCACTAAAATTACAGTTCCTTAGAGAAATCATATATGTTCAACTTAATCGATTTCTAAAAAGCTGTAGAAAAAAGGTGGTTTATGAGGAAGTAATTATTTTAATTCTAAGAGTTTAATTCTAGATAATTAGTCAGAATTTCGTAAGGGACTCTCTTAAGAAACTGCAATTCAACTTATTGTAACCAAATCGAAAAATTTAATTGATGATAAAGAACAAGTCATTTTGGATTTGAAAAAAGTATCCGGGCCCATTGACAGAAATATATTAAGGAAAGCATTTAAATATTATGGTAATGAATATAAGGCATTTGGTGAGCTCAATAACTATGTGATACTAACCATTATCTACACCAATGTTCATTAAAAATCTCACAATCTTTTTAGGATAAACTTTTTCTAAGCTGGTAAAAATACAATCAATTTGTCTACCAGTGCTCTATGAAGATATTGAGAAAACTCAAATATATTTGTAATATTACGTTTTGAAAAAAAGACAAAATCATGTGGTTCATATGTAACCATATGCTGAAAGCTATTAGTCTGTTACTTTTACTTCCTAATCCGAGTAAAAAATGAACCCATATTCAGCAGCTTCAGAAAATTGGTAAAGATTTAAATATTAAATGTGAAAATATGCAGGGCAGATCAACAAATTGCAAGCATATATCCCCAAAATAGTGTGTCAATCAGAAGGGCTTCAAGAAACTCGAGGCATATATTGGAGCAGTCCAGGGTAGTTACTAAAAAAATAAAAATAATCCCAAACTAGAACAGAATAATTGTCGCTAAGCGCGCTCACAAAACATAAATTTTTATCCGTAACTTTCAAATTACTGTTATTAAATAACACCTCTCAAAATATTTAGATGTTAAATTTTGCGATAAAAACAACTTTAATGCTGTCGAAGGATTAAAACAGTATAAAATCGAATACCGACCCACCTACACAAAACTTAATGTTAAATAAGTACACTGGCCTATGGTGGTTCAGTAGTTTGATTTTTACCGTTCAATAATAACCGTTCCAACACAATTACCGTGATGGCTATGGAGCTACTTTTTTTTGAGCTTGGCATTGTAACTTGTCCAGCAGCGTATATTCTCTGGAGAGCGTAATATACATATTGATGTTCACGATCATTTTACCCCCCGCACTTCATACCAGTGGCGTAAATAATGACCCCGCAGGCCCCGGGTTCGGGGGCGCAGCCAATTCAGGGACGCCTTCAAGTCTCTTGAAGACCAGTGCAAAATAGTAGAACGCATTCAAAAATCTGCGGGGGGAGGCGCACATACTCTTAGGTACGCTACTGCTTCATACCCACCTACTACAGGCTGAGTAAATGTCAAGACAGACCAGATTTTTTAGCTGTTAAGATGTTTAATAAACTACTTGTTCATGTTAGAATGCTGAATACCAAAGATTTGAATAATGTTTCAAAACTGTTCCTATATTTTTTTATACTGAACAGGAATTTTTGATTTTAATCTTACCAACTATAATTTTAATGTGTAGTTTTTAACTGGTTTTAGGCATTTTAGTATTATTTTATACTAACAACGGTAAATCTAATGATAGTTTGTTTCATATTGTTTCTAGGAACAAAACTGTATATCTGTATTTTTTACATTTTTTTTTGATATGGGTAATTTTTGATTCGACACAAATAAACTATTTTGATTTTGATACCATCAATCCGTATGAGGGCAAAAACGTCGATATCACTTCGAAAAAAAACTTATTGGCATTGTACTCCATTTCTAATTATAACTTTTTTTTAGTAATTTAACAGGCGCTTATGTTTTCCGAATAAAAAATTTCAAACTATAGTCATTTGTAGAGACATTAAAATTGACTACTTAAAGATCCTACTATTTAAAAATTCGATCTTTGATTCTTGGGGGGGGGGGGGTTTCAACCCCAGAAAATATCCTCCACCTACTCCCACCTTGACATCCATGACTGTACATGGGAAATCGTCCACCGCTTTCTAGCAAAGAGAGTAGACATATTAATAATTTGGAAAAAAATATTTCAGACCACTACTGAGTTATTAACACTGTGCCAATAAATAATATTATTTCACCAAATTTAGCACGTATGAGAGCTTTTTAGTAATAATTTGATTAATATAAAACGTTTTTATCCACTACTGATTTTTATGATTTGTATGATTCAGGATGTGAATTTGGCTTGGAATTAATTTCATTTGTAATGTAGATAAAAGCCCAATTTCAAGGGTACTTTTTTTATAAACCAAACGACAATAAGTGGATAAATCTATATCACCAAATACGATTAAGAATTAAAGACACATGTACTGATTGAGAAAACTTGTTCAGAAGTACTAGAGCACTACATGGAAGCAGAAAAAATAATTATAAAACTGTAACTGCTAAAAAACATTTCGTCTAAAATTATATAATTACTTCAGCAAACACATTTGAAAGTATCATACTCCCTTTAATTGAAGCTTTTTTTTGTATTGGAACCTTAAGGTTTTCTACAGTCTCGTTAGTCAGTAGACGTGTACGACGAAATTTTGAAAATGCTCCATTCTTCTTTTTCATGAGCTGAATAGTAGCTTTTGAAAAATAATTACGATATTTTAGAGTGAGTATGTTAGTTTTTGGGGCAACAATAAATAGAATTGTAAAAAAGCTATCAATGTCATCACCATACAAATAGCTCCAGTCCATAAGTTCAAAATTGTTATTTGGTTATAGTCAGTTTTGTGAAAATTGTAGTTAGTAATGTGCGACTGCAATGCTATGTCGTGAACAAAACCAGCGCTGAAATTTACTAGTAGAGGAGGGTTGTGTCTATCCACGTTAGTTAATGATAAATTAGATTTAAAGAGCACTATATCACAATAATTGCAAAAAACTAAATCTATCATTACATTGTCAATGTTACAAACATTGTTATTTTTTTGTAGGTCACGACAACAAACAGAGTCATAGCGAATTTGTTCACTTTCATTGTTGGATGTAAATACAAAATAAATCACTATTAAATAAATTCAGAAATGAATGTTGGTTACTACACTAGATTGGGAGATGAATATGAAAATAACAACAGAAATTTTTGGCGTGCTCTCAATGGAAACAGAATGTTTTAAAACCGTTGGACCAATCAGTTTCAATCTATTATCAAAACGTTCGGGGAATTAGAACTAAATTCCATAATATTTTAACATTAAACGAAAAATTTGAGCATAATATTATCGTTGGCACTAAAATTTGGCTCAACGAAGATATTCAGGATGCTAAAATTGAATTAAACAATTTTACTATTTTTCGATATGATAGAACCAAAGAAACAAGTGACAAATTAAGGGGTTGAGGAGATTTATTGGTTACCAAGTGTGATATACTTATAACTCAGCTTGTTTGTGACAATAATTCTATTGAATGTTTGTTTGCGCTAATAGGAAAAGGTTTAAATAAGATGCTGATTGATGTTGTATACTCTCTTCCAAAATCTAACATAGAGATAATCATTCTGCAATACTGTTGAATATGTAATGGAGAAAACTGTATCTAATAAAACGGTAATATGTAGGGAATTTAATTAATATCCTAGCAGTAGCGTAGGAAAATGATGCATATGGAACCAGGGTGATTTATCACTTCAGTGTAGAGTTCTTTCGGATTTTTTTTTGCATATTTAAATTTAAGTTAGAAAATCATACATTTGGTAGCTATTTAGATCTAATAGCAACTAACGTTGAATCTGTATGCATTTTGTGCGTTTCTGGATCTCTACTACCTTTTGGCAACTATCATCCAGCTCTATTTTTCGGTCTTTATTTTAGTCATCAATCGTCAGAGACCTTGAATTCTTCCTACGAGTTTTTGGACTTTAAAAATTATAATTATATTAATACGATAATTTTTTTGGTGCCTTTGATTGGTCTTAGGCTTTAAATTCAGATAACATCAATACAGATGTAAGATTGTTTTATAACATCGTTTATTATAGCTTTAATTTGTTTGTTCCAAAAAAATTATCAAAAAAGTCGGCATTTCCATTATGGTATGTATAATGATTCTCTCTTAGTGTATACTTAACAAAAAAGTAGCTCATAAAAGTTTAAAAATACCAACAATGTAAATTATCACAGAGAATTTTCTGATTTGCGACGTAAGTGTAAGCGTCTTTCTGAATTTTTTTACCGTGAACATATCACACAAACTGAAAGTTCTACTAGTCAAGTAATAAGGATTTTTGGAAATATGTAAAGAAAAAATAACTCCTATGATATTCTCAAAACTATATCTTACAAAAATAAATCTTCTGATGATGGAAATGTGACTGTAAATTGTTTCAATGATTTTTTTTTCATCTTTTATTGTGACAAAGAATGTGATATATTCAATTTTAATATACCTAAGTATGTGTTTATAAGTACTATAAGTGATATTAGTGTAATTCATGTTTAGAATTCAATCTAGCTTAAAAGATCATTTATATCTTGGTCTTGATGACATATCTGGGATATTTTTTAAATAAGTGTTCGTTTATGTCAGCCTTTCTTTTGAATATTTTTACATGGTCAGTTGCAACTGACGTTTGTCGGGATATCTCCAAAAGGTCATTTGTAACATCTATATTTAAAAATGGTGAAAAAGCTGAAGTTACTAACTATAGAGCAATGCAAAATATCTTTGATAGCAAAGGTACTTAAAAGAATTAGCGATTCTAAGATCAAATCAAAACTTCAATCTATTTTAAGTGAAAGCCAACATGATTTCGTTAGTGGTAAATCTACTGTAAGTAATTTGCTTGTTTATGACCAGTTTTTGAGAAGTACTCTTGCGGACACTAATCAGATTGACTCTATTAATTTTTAATTATATTATTTCTTTACGGCCTTTGACAAGGTAAATCATTCTCTACTTTTGAAAAAGTTGGAAAAGTATGGTATACTTGGTAACCTTGTGCACTGATTTTATAGTTACCTAACCAATGTGAAACAACAGGTAAACATTAGCAGTTTTGTTTTTAGTGAGATTATCGTTTCATCCGGTGTACTACAAGATTCCCATTTAGCTCCACTTCTATTCAATATCTTTATCAACGATATGATTGAATGTATGAAATATTCTAAGTGTCTATTGTATGCTGACACCTTAAAGATTTTTCGAATAGTCAAAAACGTGGAAAGTTACACGAGACTTCGAGAAGATTTGAATACTGAGAGTGAATGGTGCAACTTAAATGGTATGCAACTGAATGTAAGTAAATGTTTTGTCTTGAGATTCTATTGCATTAAGCATGTTATTCAATACGATTATTTGATTGATAATATATGAATGAATGAATGAAAAAGGGGTGGTGATACCAGATCATCGATGCTTAGGCCTCCATTGGGCCCTTTACATCCCACCATATCTGCAGGTTTTTCGAGGCCGATCGCCTTTGCGAATCCAAGCAGCCTCGTTAATTGAACTTGCCTAACTGCTTCCGGTAACAAAATTGTATCTCCGAAATATCTCTGCCTCGGCCCGTTGAGTGCTAGGTACTCTCTGAGAACATGTCCAACAGTTTCATCCTCCTCCAAACACCATCTGCATGTCGGATCGTTTTCGACACCGATTCTATGAAGATGGCCCCTGAGGTGACAATGCCCTGTCAACAATCCCACAATAATTCGCAACTCTTTTCTTCCCAAGGAGAGAAGCTCCTTAGTACCTTAGTACGCCGTGCACTAGGCCCAGTTATATGTTCCTTAGCACACCTTATTCCAGGAGCTTCCCTCCACGATTCAATAAATTTGCTTTCCAGCAACGATTTTAATTCCCTTTTGACAATAGCAATTGGGACAGGTAATATTGGTTGGGGTCCATACGGTTCAGTCACCGAACCCAACTTTGCCAGACGGTCTGCTTCCTCATTCCCGCGTATGCCCGAGTGTCCCGGGACCCATACGAGTGTAACTGTGCAGCCTTTCCCTGTCATACTATTTAGTACATCCTTGCAATCAGACACCAGTCGCGAAGTCACGACACTGGACTTCAGTGCCAATATCGCAGCCTTACTGTCTGAGCATATATTTATTACTCTATTCCTGTCTATGCCCCTCTCACAAAGATGGGCACACTGTAGAATAGCATAAATTTCCGCTGTAAAAATTGTCGCACATTGTCCGAGAGGGTAATACTGTCTGACTCCTGTGCTCCTGCTGAACATTCTGGCTCCAGCTCTTCCATCTTGTTGATATCCATCAGTATACCACCAGGATCCATTTTTCGGAAGATTTTGTTCTCCCTCCCAATCCTCTTTACTTGGCAGAAATATCTCCAGGGAGAGGTTGGGTTTTAAAAACGGCGTCATGTAATCTGTCCGCATGGGGAGTGATGGACACCTTTCCACCGCGCTTTCCCAGATACCTGAGTAGCCGCCCGTTACAATTCCAAGATGTCCCAGGCAACTGAGACGATAAACAGTCTTCAGGGCCTCGTTCTCTATGTATAAGTGAAGAGGAGGCAGGTTCGCCAGGACTTCCAGAGCCCTGGTGGGAGCAGTCCTTATCGCACTCAATATTCCCACACAAGCCATTCTTTGAACTTTGTCAAGTTGAAGAATGTGTTTGGGCTTTGTTGTACTACGCCACCATACAATAGCGGCGTACGTTATCATGGGGCGGATCACCATAGTGTATATCCAAAATAGCACTTTAGGTGTCAGTCCCCATGTACACTTAAATGCTCGTTTACAAGCCCAGAAAGCACATATGGCTTTCTTGAATCGAGCCTCAATATGATCATTCCAGCTCAGTCGTGAGTCCAGAATTACTCCCAGGTACTTAACTATACCCTTAAGTTGAAGAGTCCTTCCCACCAATGTAATTGTGGGAAGTCTCCCCACTTTTCTCTTTTTTGTAAAAAGTACTATCTCGGCCTTGTCTGGATTTATTCCGAGCCCCTCCCTGCGGCACCATCGTTGGCCCCTCCAGCTCCCGCATCATTGGCCCCTCCAGCTTCCAGACATGACGACCAGGGCACAATTCAGTTCACTCAACAAGCTGTCTACCACAAGGCTTCACAGCAAAAGCGACAGAACTCCTCCCTGTGGACAGCCCCTACTTGACAGTGCTTTAACAGTTACATTCTCTTAGTTAACATTGCTCTGATCAATGGGACTATTGTCGGTTCAGAGCCTCGTGGTTGTAGAGCATTGCATCGTGAGACGTGATTGATAATATATCACTTGAGACCTAGGACTATATTTTGACAGTAATTTAAGTTTTAACTTTTATGTGAATCATATTACTAATAAAACATTACAATTAATGGGCTTTATTAAAAGAACTTTTCAATATTTGAATAACATTGCTTGCTTTAAAACTCTATTTTCTTTCTATGGTAACAATGACAAGGGAAATCGCGCACGTAACAGACCCGATTTCATTTTAGTAGATAAAATATCCAAGCGAGCAATACTAATAAAAGTCGTCATACCTAACAACAACCTAAGGGACAAGCATAATGAGAAGATCGCCAAATAGAGACACCCGAAGGTACAAATATGCCGACAATGGGGAATGAATAGCATCCGGACAATCCCCATAATTCTATTAACAACCGGCGTCGCACCAGAGTCTTCTGCTTAATATCAAGGAATTAGGCCTTAACGAATACCTGTATAAAGATATAATCGTGACCATTTGAGATGCAAAACGGTCAACCTATTGCGGCTATGAAGGCAGAACAGACCTATAAATATTTGGGCATGAAAGAAGCACAAATAATTGATCAATGAACTTTGAAGACCGAATTAACTAACGGTTCATAACACGGGTGAGGCTGGTACGACGAACTAACCTAAACATTAAAAATCTTTTTAAGGTGATCAACACCTATGCAAGCTCTGTATTTACTCTTTTGGAATTGTGAAATGGAGCAGGACGGACATAGAAGGTCTGCAGAGGAAAGTCAGAACACGCAAATATCATCCTCATAGTGGTACTGAACGGACAATGCTATCAAAATATCACGGAGGAGGAGGACTGGTGGATATTGGTAAACAATTGGACCAACAATTAACCAACTTATGCTAATATTTTCACAGGCTGGCAGAGCGTTTTGTGTTACACCGATTAATTCGCGAGGCAGACAGTTCAAAATAGCTGTGATTGAGGGACCATGAACTGACTTCTCATCACCAACCAAACTTCAAACTTGGCTACAGGAGCCCCTTCATGGAAGTCACCCCAATGAAGTTAACCAGGAAAATGTCGACAAATAGCGTCCGGACCATCCCCATAATATTATCAACAACCGACATCGCACTGAAGTATTTTGCCTAATATTGTAATGAAGGACTAAAATAACTTTTCAATAGGCTATTGTATTACAAATAATATTTTGATGCCATGAGTCTTTATTTTAATGTGCCGAAAGGAATATTATATCGATGAGTCATATTTCTAGATAGTTCTCAACTTTTATGCAAGTATATTTCTTGTTATTTCCAGGTAGTTCTATAAATATATAAATAGGGATAGGATATGAGTTTTAAGAGAGTGGTATATTTGTATTTGAATTGTGAAGGTATTAAAAAGTAATAATTAGATAGTTGTGATTGAGCGATAAATGTGTTAAGAAGTAAATATAGTACTGAAAATTTAGTGAAAAGTGTTTTATTCTGCGGACCTACCAGTGAGCGATTTTAAAGAGACAAAATCGTAACAATTGGTGTCAGAAGTGAGGATTATCATCGGGTTTACAGAAAATTGTATTGGGAATTAGAAGAGATAGAGAAAAACGGATTTCACTGTTGAATTTGTTATCAAGTAAGGAGATTAATGTTCGACAAAGTTTTAGAACGTTCTATTTTGAAACCCAATGAGATAGCGAAAAACTGACTTCAACGGTGAATTTGTCATTACGACAGAAATTTAGAACAGAATTTTCAACAAAGCTCTAGAACATTCTATTTGAAAACTAAAAGAGATCGGGGAAACGGACTTCACCATCGGATTTGTTATTAAAAAAAGAAGGCTAGAACCGAATTTTCGACAAAGTTCTAGAACATCTTATTTGAAAACTAAAAGAGATGTTAGAAAACGGACTTCGCCATCGAATTTGTCATCAATAAAGAAGTTTAGAAACGAGTTTTGAGAATATTCTCGAAGTTTTTATGGTAAATACTAGTCAGCAAATGGCCGAAATGGGCCCAATAAATAAAATATCGGCTGGTTTTTTGGAACGTATGGAAGAACGTTACCAAAAAGAAGAACAACGGGGTCAAAAAGAGAAACAGGAAGAAGAAGCATGACTCCAAAAAGAAGAACAACGTGTCTGAAAGAGAAACAAAAACACCGTCGCATTAAAGAAAAACCAGAAGATGAACGTCGCTTTAATAATCTAAAATGAAGTGCCTACAGATAGAAGTCAATAAAATTAAGAAGCATGGCCCTTCTGATAAAGTAATAACAACCGGACAGAACATCAAACCTCCACGATGGTCAAACATCTTGGATAATGTATAAACGACAATTTAAAGAGTTTATGTTGCGTGTAAGAAAGCTTAGTCATTGTGGTGAGGCGTTGGACAGGGCTTTGGAAATAGAGGCAGTTTATAATGTGTCAAGGCCAAAAATAAAAGGTATTACCATAGAAGAAAATAAGGATTCGTCGCACCAAACAATGGACAAAATGTTATCTGAAATAATTAAGACACTAGACACGACAGGTGATACTTCACGTTATAGAAGAAACCAGGAAGAATTGAATACAAGAGGCGATATTTCACGTTACAGCAGAAACCAAATCGAGAGCTACAGATGTGGACTGAACACACAAGAAGGGACTGTCGAGTAGAATTAAGAAAGCACATAAAGTGCTACAGATGTGGACGAACTGGACACATGAGATGGGACTGTCAGATGCAATTAGTTCAACATCCAGAGACTGCAGAGAAGAGAACCATGAAAAACTGCAACGGTAGAATTAGTAAAAACTACAACATTCCAATTCTAAAATCAAAAGTAGAATAAGTGATACTTCACGTTACAGCAGAAGCCAGATAGAGTGCTACAGATGTAGACGAATTGGACACATGAGAAGGGACTGTCGACTGCAATTAAGAGACCAGATAAAGTGTTATAAATGAGGACGAACCGGACACATGAGGAGGGACTGTTCGGTGGAATTAAGAAGACCCATAAAGTGCTACAGATGTGGACTGTTGGGTGGAATTAAGAAGGCCCATAAAGTGCTACAGATGTGGACTAACTGCACACATGAGACTGTCAGATGCGATTTAGGTCTAATTTACCATCCAGAGACCGCATAGAAGAGAACCATGAAAAACTGCAACGGTAGAATTTTAATATCCAATATAGATCAGGAAGATTGCGTAACAACGCAGATACCTTGTTAAGATTATGTAAGGAAGAATACAAGCAGTGCAGCAAAATAGAACAGAGAGAAGGGTTTCCTATACGTAAAGTCACTTTTAACGTTGATCCAAACAGGAGTACAGTTCAGATGAGAAAGGACCAACTTCAGATTAAAGGAAAAGTCAATGCTACACCTATTACCATAACTGTTGATACTAGTGCTGCCGTATCTTTGATAAAGTCAAATCTTGTTGATAAATTTAAAATCCTACCATTGCCCAGCAAAGTAGCATTAAGAACTAACCGGAGAAGTAGTTGATGTGATTGGAGAAATGCAAGGGGAGCTTCAACTTGGAGGGCTAAAATTAAACCATTTGGTGTTAGTTGACAACTGGGAATGGACCTGATTCGTCAACATAGATTTTTCTTCGACAACAAGCTTAACATTCTAAAGTTTGGCACTGAAGAATTTATTCTGTTCCAGAACTGTGACAGCGTACCAATCAGAGGCATTGCCAAACAAACAACTAGAATAAGGGGAAGCACGAAGAAAATCATTTACGGAAGATTGGACAATAATTCTGGAAGCAACGTCGAATTAGTTCAACACAAATAAACCCTGTAAGTATGTGGTACCGAAGGCATTAGTCAATTCATATGGCAACAAAGCAAACTCGGCAAGGTGATAGAGTTTGGTTATGGAATCCACAGAGAAAGAAGGACAAATCGCCTAAGTTGATGCCATCATGGAAAGGACCGTATCCAACGAGATCCCAATGCCAAAATGAAAGTAATACATCTCCACAGGTTCAAGCCATACCACAGAATTAACAAAGCTGATCGAGACGATCAGAGTTAGGAGGGGGCAGTGTAAAAAAGGAATAGAGAAACTTTTCAATACGCCATTGTATTACGAATAATATTTCGATGCGAAGAGTCATCTTTATTATAATGTGCCGAAAAGAATATTTCAACGAGTCATATTTCCAGATAATTCCCAACTTTTATGCCAGTATATTTCTTGTTATTTCTAGGTGGTTCTGTTAGAATATAAGTAGGGATAGGATATGAGTTTCAAGAGAGTGGTATAGTTGTATTTGAATAGTGAAGGTAGATAGATGTGATTGACCAGTAAATGTGTTAAGAAGTAGTTGATATAGTACTGAACGTATTGGTGAAAAGTGTCTGGAACTGGGCCTTAGTGAACACCTGTATAGCCATATAAAAGGCAGTGCTACTTAGAACTATCAGGAAGTTTAAGGGAAATTCAGAAGACCATAACATCATCTACGGTCTGACAACATGTGAAGGGCCGACCACAAAGCTCTATCCTTATGATATCTGAGTATATCTAGGATGAGCCAGTGTTCCCTGAAGGGAAAGCAAAAGCCACTTGGCTAAGTATATCAATCAATCAAAGTTTTATTGTCTAAAGCATTATTTTCTCACTGACAAAGCTAAGAAACAAAAATTATTTAAAAATAAATCTTAACAAATGATCAAAAAAAAAAAGAAAAAAAAGAGAGATCCTCATCTGACTGGTGCATGAAATGTACAGAGGAATATTGTAGGTTAAGCGAGTATTTTGTACAGATAGGCATGAGATATAGTTTTGTTTTATGAGATGGGCAATGAATGATAGATTTCAATTTTTTATGCATTAAACATGCAGATTGCAGAATAAAAATACAAGACAGTGGGAAAATTCTATACCTCACAAACGAGCGCCGACATGAGTCAATAAGCTTTGCTCCGGACATATACCTCAGTGCTCTCTTGTCTAGAAGAAACACACTACTAAACAATTTCCTAGAACAAATACCACAAAAGCAAAGACCATACCTCAAGTGAGTTTTGATGAGGTCAAAATATAAATTTTTTGCTACCGTTGCTTCAAGTTGATTGCTTATAATGCTTAAAGCAAAGCACCCAGAAGCAAGCCTTAAATTTAGTACCCTTAAGTGACTCTCAAATCTTAACCAACTATCCAAATAAAGACCAAGATATCTATTTACTTAAAGGTTTTTTAGTGAAGTATTTTTGATAGAAATATCATTTAGACTACATTTAAACTGAATAACACACGTTTTGTTCACAGACTCAATTCATTTGAGTCACATCAAATTTTAATCATCTGCATATGTTCAATTACAGTTAGGCTCAAGTCTCCATAATCTGTACCCATGCCACAAGATAACGGCAACATCAGCCAATAAGGTAAATTTGTCTCTTAATGTCCAAATTAGCAATGTCGTTGGTGTATAAGAGAAATAAAATCGGGCCTAAGACACTGTAGTACACCCGATGTACTACTCAAATGATCAGAAGTGCAATCCCCAAAAGTAACAGTCTGTGTTCTGCCCTCCAAATAAGAGAAAAACCACTGATGCGCCCGACCCCTAAAGCCGTAACTTTCCAGTTTATCAAGCAGCATGGCATGGTTCACACAATCGAACGCCTTTAACAAGTCTCAGAAGACAGCAGCAGCGGACTTCTTTTCATTAATCTTTAAATATAATGACTCCAAAAACGAAAATATAGCATCTTTACTGTTTTTTGTTGACGGAAAACCATACTGTGCAGAATTAAAAATATTATTCTTCTCCAAAAATATTATCACTCGAGACTTAACCAACCTTCTAATAATCTTGGATAAGGTAGGTAAAAGAGCAGTAGGGCGAAAAGTACATAGACATTAAACGGGGAGGAGACTACTAGTAAATGATATCAGTAAAAACATTCAACATATTGTTAGGAAGGTTAAGGAATATTTGCACACCCACTCCATCCCATTCAGACAAATGTTTACTAGAGAACACCTATATAAGGCCTTGCAAAAGGAAGTGCTACTTGGGACTGCTTGAACTGTCTAGAAGTTTATGGGAAATGTAAAGGACCATAACATCATCTAGGGTCCAACATCAGGCAAAGGGTCCTTCACAAAGCTCCATCTTTATGATATCCGAGTATATCATAAATCAGCGAGTGTTCCCTGAAGGAAGCGCAAAAGTCATTTGGCTAAGTATATGGGATGATAATAATAATCATTTACCTCTTCAATTGACAAGTAAAAATAATACAACAATTGAAGATATCAAATATACAACATTGAAAAACATATAAAATAAAATTTTACCCAAAAATTCTTTTAAACTATATAAATTTAGATCTAGTGGATTTTTTTAAGTATTTTTTAAACATGTTTAAACTGACATTTCTAATGTTACTATTTAATTTGTTGAAAAATTTACATCCTGTAAAATAAATAAATTTTTGATACTGGCAAGATCCATAATTTTTTAGGCAATAAAAGTGTTTTAAATATAATGTTATACTTATGTGCAGATCTAGAACGTTGCACGATCTTTTTTATTTAAACAAACATGCAAACCTTGTAAATGTAAATACCTGTAACCTTTAAAATTGTTAACCTTTAAAAAGCATCTTTACATGAATGTCTACATCCTAAATCAGCAACTCTTTGAGTAGTATGCTTCTGCAAAATAAAAACCCTATTTACATTAGCACTTGTTCCCCAGTTTAAGAGATACCATATCATATTTGAGAATGGATAATGGCATAATAAATGGTCAAGGTTACAATTACTATGGACAGTATATTCAACAGATTGAAACACTGCAGAAAAGTTCATTAGATTTATGTGTTATAAAATGGGGATACCAAGTGAACGAACAATAATTTGATACCTCTCAAGGAAAGGAGAATATATATTGATATGCATACCTTTTATAAAATAGTGCATGGATTAATGATTGTCCTGAATTATTAGCTGGATGGGCATAAACGTTCCACAGCGAGTTTTGAAAGAATTTCATCTCTTTAGTGTTCCTTATCACAGAATAAACTATGGTCTATTATCATTTTTAATTCGTTCTTCAATAACAGCCAATAAATTTGAAAATGATATAAATTTCTTTAATGATACATTAAATTCATTTAGCTTAAAAATAAAGAATGCACTGAGATATGGGTATCTAGTTTTATTTTTGAATACGTATACTTTTTAATGTTTGTGATTTTGATTCCTTTTATCCATAGATTATATATTGTTATATTTCATATTTGCCTAACTACTATGCACCCTCTTTAGACTTTTAACTTTTGTGTTTGTGTGATTATATTTTATACAATTTTATCTACATAGTACATCTTTAAGTTCATGTATTTTTAGATTTGCTTGATTACTTTAATATTTGTTCAATGTTTCGTTTCATATTTTTATTTATACCTGTACTACTAAGGATTCTTGTATTATACTTATGTATTGATTTTTTCATGTTTTATAAATGGTTGGTCTGTCAATAAATATTTATTATTGGGTTTTTGAGGTTATGGCAGAACCCTAACATGACAGGGCTAAATGGACTTGGAGATCCTGAAAATATATAGTTAATATGATCTGATCATCAGATCTAAAAAAAAAAAAATGTGTGGCTGTGTTATTTGTTGTTTGAATTCTGGCGATAGAATATGGAAAAATCAAATCATTACTGAATTGAGTTATGTAAAATAATATAAACTAACAATTCCCTATTGCATCTGCAGTCCACAACCTTAACACGAGAAATAGCAACAACACTTTAATTGCCAATTTTTATTTATCAGCTTGTCAAAAAAATCCTATTTCTATAGTTGTATTTGTGATAACTTGCCTAAGAATAAAAGTACCATTAATTCTCTAGAACATATATTATATATCCTATTAAATTATTTGAAATATGCACCCAACAAGTTTTTGTTTGCCTTAGATTGGAAATGGATTTTTGTCAATATTGATTTTGTACATTTTATGGCTGAATGAACTTTTGACTGTACTGACCCAATAGCAATACATTTTAACTTCTTAATTTGAGTAACTTTATGTAATTTCCATTTAATGAAGCTACACACCCAGTTTTGATGACAATGTAAGCAATAAGCAATGTAATAAATACATCTACACACTAAAAATATAAGATGATATACACTCTACATCTAAAGAACAACTATGTTTTAATTTGGTTATTGAACAATTTTACGTTTTAAATCAATTCCAGCTTTTGGTGCTCAACCTAAAGCCAGTATATCCATGTGTACACTTACATTTGGTTGTGTGGAGCCTGAAGTTATAGAACTTTGGACAGCGCTCAAATTTCCAGAACTTGATGCCATTTAAACAAAAAAGAATGTATCTATAAATTTGGATTCTCAGATAATAAGTTTATTTTTTTGAGATAAGAAAATATAAACTATATTTTGTGTTTTATGACATAAACTCCCAGCATGACAACACAACCATATTTTCCTTTTTGCTTGCTACTGCTCCAGAGGGCAGATAAACAATTTCTTCTTCAATTCTCAATTACCAATGGCAGATAGACAATAGGGCTATTCTTTTGAGTCATTATCACTTTCACTTCGATCACTTGAAGTAATCATGATCACTTCAGCCCAATGACAAGTAAATGCATTTTCAAAAGAACATGAAGTTATCAGTTTCACTTTGTTCACTTTGATCAATTGATAATTACTCAAAAGGATATAGCCAATTTATAATTCTTAGAGTGGGTCCACACGATAAGAAAAATCTGGGCGTAAGCGTAGCATCATAATACATAAGTCAAATTTGAAGCATTTACTGCCCTCGATTCATTAGCATGAATAGCTCGAAACTGTACAGGTGCAAGAAACCCTCGCTTTATTCAAGTAGTGCATTATGCCTCGGCGCTTGTCAGATCTGCTTTCCTATTACCCCTCAAGTACCAAAAAAAATATTTGGTGTATAAAGCCCTAACAGCTACCAGTTATCATTTTTAGGTGCTATTTTTAGGTAAAAAAACATTTTATACATGAAATGGAGACACAAAAATAAGATTATTTCACAATATATCGAATTTACCTTCATAGTTTTTTTTAACGAATTGCGAAATATTTATGGCCGAAAATGCCATGACACCAGACAAAATTCAAAACTAATAAGTAATAATATAATATTTTTATTTTTTTGTCTACAATATGTTTCGCAATGTATATTAAAAACACAAATTCCGAAAAAAAATAATTTGTAGGTTATTTACGGTTCCAATTAATACTTTTACCGCTTTATTCAGATTTGCTCGGAGCTACTCAGGGTTTGATGCACCCGAGCTTAAAACTCTTGAATCGAGGGCAGTAACTGTGATCTGTTAAATAAAAAAAAAGGCAAAGACCGAAGATTTCCCACCTAAATCCGCTTTTTCTAAGGTCATTATGCAAAGCTGTTAAGGTTTAACTTTTCAGTTGACTGTTTTAGACATGGCGGAAACTGTTTATTTTTAATATTTTGTGTGAAAATAACCTGTTTTTTTTTTTCAGAAATTTGTTGTTTTATTTAAATTTTTTATTTTGCGAGTTTTGAGATAATGGATACTTATAAACTATATTTAATTGTTTGGTAATCTTTGGAGAAAGTGGAAATACACAACTTTTCGAATTTTTCGATAATTTGTTACATACCTCCTATTTTTGGGTCATAGAACACGAAAATGTTAATTTTCGCCAATCTGGCGTGATTTTTCCGAAAAAATAAAATTAATTTTCACTCATATAACTTGTATTTTCCGATCATTACCTTTAAATTTTGAGCATTTATAGTAAAATACACAAACACTACACAATATTTAATCATTTTTTTTTACCAAATTTACATAAATAACCTTGGAAAAATACGAATTTTCCATAAAACGTAAGAAAATCGTTGTCTTGCCGTTTTATACAGTTTCTAGGCATGCATGGTTGTTTGCATACGATTTAAATCCAAACAAGTGATGCGACGTTGCCACGTTGACGTGGATTTTAAATTCATTAGGCTGAAAAATTTGATAGTTCAAATGCAATTAATTGTAGTCATTCCAATATTGTTGCGTAAAATGTGGGTAGTTTAGTTATGATTTTTGCATGTTTACCCACAACTAATCAAAAATTTTGGGGTGGTTAAAATAAATTTTTTCCCGAGAATGTATAAAACATTACAAAAATTAAACTGTATTGTTGACTGACATGGACAAATTTTATAATTTATACCACGAAAGTATTTTACATCTGGCAACGTATCAAACGAATATTAATCGTTTCCGCGAGTCTGATGGTCGAATTTGTGCAAAAATAGTTGAAATATATTACATACATGCTATTTTAACTAGTACCACTGAAAATAAATATGTAAGTTCGATGTTTTCTTCAGAATTAAAAGTACTTGGTGAAGTGACGCTTAACGTTATTTGAGTTTTCCGGACAATACTATATATTGATGCATTGTTATAAATAAAAAATCTGCATAAATGTCTTGATAACATACATAAATTATTATCATTAAACACAAAGAATACGCCAGGACGCCGATTGCCACTTTCGCAAATCCTGCTCTTGTTTTCTGGTTTTCATATTGCCAACCTCATACAACACAATTACTATCAAATTTCTTTCTCCGCTTGCTCTACGTAGCCACTTGATGTCAATTTATGACATTTATTTTCTGCATGTTAGAATAATTTTTTTGGTATTTGGCCTATTTTTGTAGTTTTCAATATCCCCTCTAGCTTCCTTGATTTTCAACGAAAAACCAAAAATACTATCTACTATTGCTGTAACGAAAATGACAGCTAATCTTTCCAACGTTGCCGGATGCAAATTATAACGCTTTATGTGCTGCCTCCAGAAGAATATACTTGAAAATTCAAAAGTATTATCACCCAATTATTTTTATAAATTCTGGTTGGTGCTGACTGGTTTGTGATTTCTTATAGGCCTACTGTGTTTTAAGTAAATTACAATTTAACCTAGGTTAGGTTTACCAATTAATACAAAAAGTAAATTGAAGCAGGTTAAACAAAAAATTTTAGGCATAAACAAATCAGTTTTTCTGTAATCTTTAGGATGAAAATCAGCACAATTCTCAGGAGCTCGACAATAACAGGCTGGCCGCATTCTTACTAGACGGAATGAAGCAAAAAATATTAAAGGCCTTTTCTTATTTATAGGTGCCCACCCTGGGTCCCGGGTTTTACTAGTAACCATAGAAGAAGAAGTATACATCGTTTATGCTGTAACCACGCACTTATAAAGTATATGTACTGATCGTCAAATAAACAGAAAATGTCCGGACCATGCTATGCGCCATTTTGGGTAAGGTGAAGTTATAATAACAGTGAATACGCTGTCGCCACTGAAAAATTATAACGACTAAACGTAGTCGTCTACCTCCCACTGACAAGGTTTGAAGCAATTTGCATACCTTTCCGAAATTTCATCGACATAAGTAGTTGAACGAAACGAATGGTAGAAAGAGATAAAATAACAGTATTACGTTATAACCTTACCCAACTTATCCAATTTGTGTCAATTGATTGTTATGTGTGGACGTCTGTCATACTATTGGTCGGTCGTAAAAATAAATTAAAAATTTTTATTATATTTTTGGTTGTTAAAAATAACTAGTCCTTAAAAAAAGCAATATGTTGACAAACCGTTTCTTCAAAACGTTTTATTTTTTGAAAAATCAGTTGAAATGTTAATTAGGTAGTACCCGTTATTTTCAGTATTTTCTAATTAAAATTTCTTTAGAAAGTTGAATGTTTCGCAAATTTCAAGTAAATTTGAGATTATAGACATACAAAATGATTACATTAAATTCTGTTCATATCTCAATAGTATAAGCGTGCTGTTTAAGAATTGTTTTTCTACGACTAGTTCTAATTATGGATTTAACATAAACACTTGTGTCCCTATATCTTCAAACGGTCGAGTATCTTACTTTGAAACAGTTAAGTGTAACATTGTTTTCATCAACACGACTTATAAAAAATTTGAGAAGTAACAATTTGTAAGATATTTAAAACTTTTATTTAAATAAATAACATTCAATTTTATATTCAAATAATGTTAAATGCAACATTTTACTTCCTTAGACTGTGTTAAACACTATACTACACTACAACTAAATAAATATTATTGATTATAATTTATTAGGACATATAAATTTGAACCCTACAAGCCAACAAACGAGGTCCTTCAGAATAAAAAAGCTTATTTATAGCACGTTTGGTCTTCAAGCCCCTACAAATCTTCACAAACTAATAAAAAAAAGTAAATTAAAGGTTGAATAGTATCATTAATGGGGGGTCTTCGGGCTGGTCTATGGTTCCGGCCCCTGGTCGTACACAGTTCCTCTATCACCGGTCAAGTTTCAGGTTTTCTTTCAAACTTGTCAGGACAGGAAGTCTTGCAATAATCGGCTAGATGTTTAGTGAATTCATACAATAATTGATTGGTGGATAGCTAGGACGATGGATTTTAGTAATACTACATAGAGCAGTGGTTTCTACCGTTTCAAGTTTTATGAGTGCTGGCTTCCTGCAATTACTGTATATAGGAGGTATGTATTCCTATTAAAGTCAGTACATTACTTTGTATATATGAGTTGTTTTTCTTTGTATATTAGACTCTTAAGGTATTTGGCCCTTTGTATACATTTTTTGTTTAACAGTTCCAAAGTGCCAATTGAAGATAATTTTGTGGTCTATATTTACACCTAAATATTTGACTGATGGCTTGGTGCATATTACTTGGTTATTAAGTTTTTTAAAATAAATTTAATCCAAGGAAAAACAAAGATTATTTCACGATAATAACAACAATGACACTATTTTTTGACTTTTGACGGTTAATTTGACGTGCCAAAACGTTACTTTTACCCAAAATGGCGCAGAGCATACTTCGGACATGCAGAAAATAAATGTCATAAATTGACATCGACTGGCTATGTGGAGCAAGCGTAGTAAATTTGTTGCATGAAGTTAGCAATGTGAGAACGGGAAATCAGGGCTGGGTTTGCGACACGATCGGCGTCCCGGGGTATTCTTTATGTTTAATGCGGTTGTTTGCCATCGTCCTCGACGCTTATTTTCTTTGTTGTGCGGTGCAGTATCATTAGTTAAATTTCGGAATGTATATTTGTGTATGTTGTCAAGACATTTATATAGACTTTAACTTAACAATGTATCAGTGTATGGTATTGTTTTGTCAATTGCGTGGTTCGATCCCGGAAATTCATTATTTTCGGTAAGTACCTACGTTTTTTGTATTACATCAATTGGTAAGATTATAGTGAAGATCTTTTAATAGATCGACGATTTTAAAGTTTTGTTTGCGCCAGTGTGTAGTTTTTATCATTTTTTTCATTTCAATTTTTTTTGATCAGAAATTAATTATTTTAAAGTTTAGAACGTACATGGAAAACACTTTAGTTAATAATAACATAAAAGAGGAGTAACATATAGTTAATCCCTATGGCCAGATCCTTTTTAACATTGTATATAAGATAAGGTTTTATTTAGAATTATGTTTAAATTTCTTTTAAAGCAGCGTTTATTTCATTAGTCGTTTTATAACCTGAACTTTAAATCGTAATTTTTCAATATAATAACATAAATAAGAGGT
This sequence comes from Diaprepes abbreviatus, assembly GCA_034092305.1. Taxonomy (NCBI): domain Eukaryota; kingdom Metazoa; phylum Arthropoda; class Insecta; order Coleoptera; family Curculionidae; genus Diaprepes; species Diaprepes abbreviatus. The sequence continues at coordinate 1,343,719 of JASJET010000261.1, read as the reverse complement.
TTCTCAAATCCAGTCCTGTCCCTTGACCTACTGCGGAAGTGCAGCATAGCCACATTGAGGGGAGTACAGAGTTACATGAGGAACCAAATTTAGTTTAGGGTATTCTCTTTCCTTTTACCCCTTCCAACTTCCTTGCCTCCAATTGACAAGGTTTGAAGCAGAAATTTCATCGACATAAGTAGTTGAACGAAATGAATGGTAGAAAGAGATAAAAAGGCAATATTACGTTATAACCTCACCCAACTGATCCAATTCGTGCCAATTGATTGTAATCTGTGGATGTCTGCGATACTATTGCTCGGTCGTAAAAATAGATTAAAAACTTTTATAATATTTTTGGTTGTTAAAAATAACTAGCCATTTAAAAAAAGCAACATGTTGACGAATCGTTTCTTCAAAACGTTTTATTTTTTGACAGAACAGTTGAAATGTTAATTAGGTGGTACCCCGTTATTTTCAGTGTTTTCTAATTTTTAAAATATTCTTAGAAAGTTGAATGTCTCGCAACTCTCAAATAAATTTGAGGTGATAGACATATAAAATTATTACACTAAATTCTGTTCATATCTCAATAGTATGAACGTGCTGTTTAAAAATTGTTGCCCTACGGCTAGTTCTGATTATGGATTTAACATAAACACATGTGTCCATAACAGTCAATTATCTTACTTTTAACCAGTTAAGTCTAACATAATTGTTTTCATCAACACAACTTATAAAAAATTTGAGAAATAACAATTTGTAAGATATTTGAAACTTTTATTTAAATAAATAACATTAAATTTTATATTCAAATAATGTTATATGCAACATTTTACTTCGTTACGCTGTGTTAAACACTATACTACATTCCAATTAAATAAATATTATTATCAATATAATTTATTAAGACATATGAATTTGAACCCTACAGGCCAACAAACGAGGTCCTTTGGAATAAAAACTTTATTTATGATACATTTAATCTTCAACCCCTGCAAATCTTTACAAAATAATAAAAAAAGTATATTAAAGGTTGAATGTGAGATCTGCCAGTATCATTAATGGAGATCTTCTAGCTGGCTTATGGTTTCGGTCCCTGGTCGTACACTGTTCCTTTATCACCGGTCAAATTTTAGGTTTTCTTTCAAGTTTAGTTGTCAGGATAGGAAGTCTTGCCGCAAGAGACTAGATGTTTAGTGAATTCACACAATAATTGATTGGATAGTTTATATAGTGGATTGCTAGGATGATGGATTTTAGTCATACAATTTAGAGCTGCGGTTTCAACCGTTTTAAGGTTTATCAGTGCTGGCTTCCTGCATTACTGTAGTAGGGTACAGGTATTCCAATTAAAGCCAGTATATTGCTTTGTATATATGAGTTATTTTTCTTGATATGCCTTTTTCTTTGCATACATTTTTGTTTAACAATTCTAAAGTACCAATTGAAGATAATTTTGAAGGGTCAGATCTGCTTTTCCCTTACCTCTCAAGCACCAATAAAAATATTTGGTGTATAAAGCTCTAGCAGCTATCAGTTATTATTTTTAGATGCTATTTTTGGGTAAAAAACATTTTATACATGAAATGGAGAGACAAAAAATAAAATTATTTCACAATCAATCGGACTTACGTTCATAGTGTTTTTAATTAACGAATTACAAAATATTTATTGCCGAAAATGTTTTGACACCACACAAAATTCAAAACTAATAAATAATAAAATAATATTTTTACCTTTTTGCCTCCAATATATTTTGCTATGCATATAAAAAACACCAATTCCAAAAAAAATAATTTGGCGGTTATATACCCTTCAGAGTGAGTCCACACGATAAGAAAAATCTGGGCGTAAGCGTAGCGTAATAAGACTTATGTCAAATTTCAAGCATTGTGATTTGTTAGATTTAAAAAAAGACAAAGATCTGGGCGTAAGCGTAGCGTAATAAGACTTATGTCAAATTTCAAGCATTGTGATTTGTTAGATTTAAAAAAAGACAAAGACCGAAGATTTCCCGCCTAAATCCGCCTTTTCCAAGGTCATTACGCCAAATGATGATGAACTTTTCAGCGGACTGCTTTAAAAATGGTGGAAACTGTTTATTTTCAATATTTTGTATGAAAACATAACCTATGTTTTTTTTTAAACTTTGTTGTTTTATTTATATATTTTATTTAGCGCGTTTTGAAATAATGGATATTTATGAACTATGTTAAATTGTTTTAATTTATTAAAAATGCTTGTTACCGAAGATCATTACTGCTTGGTCCTCAAAAAAAAAACGAGTTTTGTTCATTTTTTTATTAATTTTATAACAATTGCAATAACACAGGTGTTTGTTATATAAATTAAAGCTTATGAAACAAAGGCCGTTATATAATAAAATTTCTATTCAACGACAATCTGTGATATCGAGACGCTAATCCACAGACATGCCCTTAGCTATGGTTACCAGATCAAATAATGAGATTCTTCTTTCTGTAAATATCCGGGCATTTTATCTTAATGTTGTATGTTAAGGCAGTGAGATTTTCAAAATTTTTGCAATCAAAGCATCAAATGCCAATATCGAGTGAGTATTCTCATTAATGGGAGCGTAGTGGACTAAGGAGAGACATAGACTGTCTATATTGTTATAAGCTTTGCCTATCGCTGCCACCAATGTTATAACTTTGCTAGTTCTGCTTTTAGTTTATCACTGGTTTCGATGAATTCAAATAAGTCTTCTAATATTACTTTTTTAATATTTTATTATAATGTTCACCAAATCATGAGGTAACAACAGTTTTTGTTCTTACTTACTAATTTAATGTTACTATTTTAGTTTTTTGATTTTAGTTCCTCTCGTCTCAATGTTCATGTCCTAGTTACATTCTATTCTGTATCTAAATTATATATTTTACAGTCATAGGCGTACTAACACATATAACTTATAAATATTTATTTACATGATTACTGAAATGAAAAAGTGTGTATTTATGGGACAATGACAATATGAACAAAACTAATGGTCTCTGTAAAAAGTAAAGTTTTAGAGTTTTGGAGATTAAGGCATGCTTTTGTATGAGCCTATTAGATCCTAAATTTACTTAAGATATAACTGTTTCTTAAAGGAGTATTAAATATTAGACTATAATTATCTATTAATCCATAAGAGAAACTTAAAAATATATATAGTAATTTAATAATTAATAATTTGTAGTAATAGTTGGTTTACAACAATGTCTTGTGTTAAGGTTCTACTCTAGACACAATTTAACTTAAAGAACATATCATGTGAAGAATGTCATGAAATGGTTATAAAAGTCCAGCAATTGCCAAAAGAAACATCAAGCAATAAAAGGTATGAAACTAAATTTATTACTATACTAAATTAACAATTCACTCATTTTGTTAACGTTTAATCAATTTATTTTTTTCTCACTAGAATGATTAATAAATATTTTTTCATTACTTATATTTTCCTCTTTTAATTTCAAAAAAATACTGACAATTGCAGTTTTTTCCTCTTTCTTCCTAACAAGGGGCTAAAATTTCAGACATGTCAGGAAAATTCCTGTCGTCTGGTAACCCTACCCTTAGCAAATTTTATATAAACCTATTATAAACCATTAAAAAGTAAAAATTAACATTAATGGAAATTTAATAACAGAAATCCAGTTAGTGTCATACGTAATATATTCTTCTAAAAACTACGAACAATTGTAATTATTAAAACGATTGTTAAAATGACACTTTATATTAAAACTCTCGTCTTTGAACTCTTTGGCAATTCTTTACCAGGTAGAAGTGGCAAACTTCGGAAATAAAACTTGCTTTAAAGAGTCACATATTATCGCATAAGTAACATGACTAATTTCAAAAACACTGTTTACCGACTCGGAATTCGCACTGTTCCTTTCACATGCTGATTTCATCAGCTAAATATCACAATGTTTTTTCAAACCTTGTAATAAGGGTATAGCTGTACACATTTTCATAGCGTGCTTCCTATTTATTGGCTTAACAACAGCTTTTCAATACTCACCAAGAGTAACAGACCGGATCTAGTAGCGACGACTTTTCCGTTTTTTTAATAAAGAATATATTAATAATGTCCTTATCTTTTATAATTTTTTTCTTTAGTTTTCTTTTTCTACATAACAACATTGCTGCAATTATTTTTTTATTTTCTTTCATTTTAATTTATACATAAATAAATATTATCAAAAAATCAGAAAAAAGTTAGGTTACCACAAAAAAAAACATACACAACACTTTACGACTGCACGATAAAAGTTGCCCGTGTGGATGAGACATTTTAAACATAAATTGGCGTAATACGCCTACGCCGAAATTTTTCTTATCGTGTGGACTCACTCTCAAATTAACAGTTTTACTGCACTCGATTCATTGGCATGAACAGCTCAGAGCTGTTCAGGTGCATGAAACGGTCGCTTCATTCAAGTAGTGCATGATGCCTCGGCGCTTGTCAGATCTGCCTACCCCTCAAGCACCAATAAAAATATTTGGGTAATAAAGGCCTAGCAGCTATCAGTTATCATTTTTAGATGTTATTTTTGGGTAAAAAAAACATTTTATACATGAAATCGATAGACAAAAATAAGATTATTTCATAAGCTATCGGACTTGGGTTCATAGTTTTTTTAACGAATTACGAAATATTTATGACCGAAAATGCCATGACACCCGACAAAAGTCTAAACTAATAAGTAATAAAATATTTTTCCTTTTTTGTCTTCAATATGTTTTGCTATGCATATTAAAAACACCAGTTACGAAAAAAATAATTTGGCGGTTATTTACCCTTCAAATTAACCACAGTTTTCAGGTTAGTTTAATATGTGCATACTTATTACTCAAGGATTTCATAATATTTATATGTGCCTGTTATTATCATAGAATGGCCAAACAACATCAGTGGTAAGTTTTTATTTTGATTATTTTCATTTCAGATTGAGTTCTATAGTTGAAACCTATTAAATAAATAAATGTATTTAGAAAAACAACCAAATGTACTTACCTTATTTTTAAGCCAAAAACCTGCATGTTTTCGGAGTTCTTTTTTTGTTATAGGCCTTTTTTATTCTTGCCATGCTCAATGTTCCTTTCTCTGTGCCAGCCTTTTGTGAAGAATTGTTTTTATTTTATTCAAGTCTAAATCATCAGCCCCATCTTAGTGTTCGAGGGCCCATCGAAGGCCTACCTCAATGTAAGGACTGAAGCCCCTGTGACTTTCAAACTCATCATCCACAATCTCAGTTTTATCTGTTCGTGCTAGCACAGACTCTCACAATTTACTGCCCTGTACCTTCTCTCTACAATGTTGCTTCCGATTATTTTATATATATACATATATAGATATATGTTTATGCGGCTCACGGATTCCTCCGTGTGAGATGCAATAGCAGTGGATATATCCATATTACTGTTCACATTTCACTTCATATATATATATATATATATATATATATATATATATAAATATGTTGTATCATAGGTTTTCACCGATGGTGGAATGTATCCTGGTGTTTTTCCGGTTTTCAATCCGTTCGTCAGTAGAAATATCTTCACGACGTTTCGCCAACATATCAGCTGGCATTTTCAAGTGATGCTTCCTCAACAGCTGCTCGACTTAGAATTCTAAGCATACATTTATGTTGGTAACCTATATTCAGCTCTTGCATGAGCTCTTGAGGGTATGAAACACCAACACTTTAGTATGTAAACAGCTGATTGTGACAGTCACCAGGATGGGTGTCTTTTTTTAAATCAAAACTAAAAAAAAAATTATATATATTTATTTATTTATTTATCCATACATGGGACAGGCCCATTCCCACAAAGAACTAAATAACAATAATCACAGTCTCTAGTTAAAATGTAGATTACAAGAAAAATCAAATAATAAACAAACAATCAACCAATCACAATTTAGAGAAGTTACATTTAGATTTATCACAAATATATAAATTCAGACAACCAATTGTAAAGTTTTTTTTTTAAAACAAACCTTAATCTATTTAGAGAAATATCAAATAAATCCCCATGAAACGCGTTTCCATTTCTCGTAATACGGTTGACTGGCAAATTTTCTCCATACGTTATTCTATGTTACTCAACTGGAATACTTTACATTTTCTCATTTGTCTAGGAGGAATATATATTTGAAACAATTCAGTAAGTTCTGGGCTATTAAAGAACTCCTACAGAATCTTGTAAGAAAACAATATATCATAATTTTCCCTACGTTTTGCTATACTATTCAAATTTAACTCCAATTTTAAGCTTTTATAATTGATATTTTCCTTTGTTATATGCTTTATTTATTTATTTACAAACCTTACAGATTTACATCCAATTACAGAGTAGGACAAGAAACTTAGTTTAAACAAATCAATATTAATAATAATAAGAATATAAACATTGCTAAACACTAACATTCCACTGTATCACTTGCATTATATCATACAGCAATGCTCTAAGCCTATTTGATATGCTGATATCACAAAAATCAAATCTTGATCGTATTTGATTATATAACCTACACATTACCATAACAGGTGAATTATTGTAATAGTTAGTAGGAGTATTATCACCATAAAAAACAAGTGGATTTCTGGTTCTATATGGCGGAGCATAAAAGTTAATTAAGGCTAATAAGTCAGGAGCATTTATCATACTGTTCAACAATTTATATAAAAAATAGATAGATGATACCTTCCTTCTACTTTCAAGTGTTTTAATATTATGATTATTCATAATATCTATTTTTGGTATATGCATTTGATATATGCCCGTTTCTTTGTAATAGATATATCTTAAGAACTTATTCTGTATTTTTTCTATTTTGTAAATATGATTCTCATAACATGGACTCCATATTATTGAACAATATTCCAAAATACTCCTCACATGGGCCACATACAACAACTTAATACACTTAACATTAAACGCTTTACAATTTCTATGCATTTGATATATGCCCGTTTCTTTGTAATAGATATATCTTAAGAACTTATTCTGTATTTTTTCTATTTTGTAAATATGATTCTCATAACATGGACTCCATATTATTGAACAATATTCCAAAATACTCCTCACATGGGCCACATACAACAACTTAATACACTTAACATTAAACTCTTTACAATTTCTAACTATATACCATACATCTTAGAGGCCCTACTAGTTATATCACATATATGATCTTTAAATGTCAGTCGAGTGTCAAAGGTGAGTCCAAGATCCCGCATTTCGTCAACTCTTGTCAATGCTCTCCCATTCATTTCATAAACATGATTTAGATAATATTTTTTCCTACTAAAACTAAGGACAAAACACTTGTCAATATTAAAATGCAAATTATGTTTCATTGACCATTGATATAGTATGTCCAAATTTTGTTGAAGGACCTGAGAGTCATTGTAATTATTAATTTTTATATATAATTTAAGATCATCAGCAAACAATAGTACTTTAGATGCGTTAATTTCATCAACCAGATTATTTATAAACAACAGGAATAGCAATGGACCTAGGTTAGAGCCCTGCGGTATACCTGATGTAGCAAAGAAATAATCAGAATAATAGCCTCTAATGGTCACCCTTTGTGGTCTGTTTTGCAAATAAGATTTCAACAAATGTTCAAGGTTGTCATGAAAGCCAAATTCCCCATGTAATTTCTGTACAAGAATGTTATGCGATACCCTGTCAAAGGCCTTGGCAAAATCTGTATAAACAACGTCAACCTGGTTCTTTTTATCAAGGTTTTCGGCTATATATTGGGTTAGTTCACATAAATTAGTGGCTGTAGATTTTTTACTTAAAAACCCATGTTGTCGATTTGATATTTTATTTTCAACAAAATTATATACAAATTTGTATAAAACAGATTCAAATATCTTTGCCGGTCATGACAATAGGGATATAGGTCTACAATTTTTTACATCACTGTTAGCGCCTTTCTTGAAAACTGGGCAAATTTTAGCCTCCTTCCAAATTTGAGGAAATGTATTGGTTTTCAGAGAAAGGTTAAACAAAGAGGTTCAGCCAGAAAGCTGATCATTCCCTTAAACACAAATACAAGTATATTGTCTGGACCAACTGCTCTATTAACTTTAAGGCCCTTGACAGCATCACACGCATCCTCATAAGTGACTTGATCAATACACACAGAATCAAAGACTCGAAATTCATCCATAACAAGGTCATCAAGATATCCAGAGTCATCAACAAAAACAGCTGAAATATGAAGCAAATGCATTTGATATCGATTTCCCATGGATATACTCAACATCATTTAGACGCACCTTCTTTGGAACACCAACAACACCTCTATTACTATTAATATATCGCCAAAATGACCCTGAATCCTCGCAGATGCCTGACTGGATTTTATTGATATAGTTTTCATAGGCAGTTCCTATATCTCTTTTTATTTTAGCTCTTAATTGTATAAATTTATTATATAATTCTACATCCCCAGTTCTTTTACTGTTAATTCTCAATTTATCTTTAGTTTTTATGTTTTTGATAATATTTTTTGTGAAGTATATAGGGTATATTTTTGTGCAAGGTTTATTTTTAGGAACACAGATTTCAAATATTGCAAATACTTTGTCATAGAAACGTTTTACAGCCATATTGACATCTTTGAAAGATTTCAGGTCATTCCACTCTGTATGCTGAAATAACTGATACATAGCCTCAAAATTAGCCTTCCTGAAGTTGAAACTGAGAACAGTATTATTATTAGGTAAAATTCGCATTTTAGGAGTTCTAAGTACTATTTCTATGGTTAAAGGGGGGTGATGTGGGTCAACTTCAACAAAACTGAATGTACTTTCACAAACTTTACATCTAGTATTAGTAACTGTAACATCAAGTATATGGTTATTTTTGTTTAGTACTCGATTTAATTGTTGGCAGCCAAAAAACTCAACAAGATTAATGAATGTATCTATTTGTTGGTCCCTGAAATTAGTTGTGTAATAATCATTTAAATGACTAATATTAGAATCTCCAATAACAACAATTTTTTCCTGGTAAATACATTCTAGGCTTTCTATGTAAGAGAATAAGTCTTCTCTTTCTTTTAGAGGGCAGTTGGGTGAAATATAAACTACCAATATATACATAAAATAAACATTATCTGTGAAAATTTTGACCGCCAAAAAATCTATAGATGATATGCTATAATCTAATTTTAATAAACTGCATTTGTATATTTTTTTAACTGCCAACAATACTCCACCGCCACGCATATTATCTTCCCTGTTTCGACCTCTAAAAACCGTAAAAGATCCTGGAAATAATTCACTATTATTTACACTATTGTTTAACCATGTTTCACTTAAAGCTATTGCATCATATTCATTCTCTGTTAAAAAAACTGAATTGTAAAACACTGCTATTTTACTATTAAGGCCCCGCACATTCTAATAAGCAAAGCTGAATGTCATATCTTGTTCGGTATGATGTTTATCACTAACACCATTTTGGTTTTCAAAATTGGTTACGTCACTGCTAAAAAAGTATCTGGATGAATAATTAGTTTGCTGTTGAAGTCTATGAATTCTTTGTACATATACCGGGCAAGATGTATTTCTAGCTGAGTGATTTCCTTGTGGTAATTTAGATCTCTTGCAGTTAGGACAGTCAAAGGTATTTGCATTACATTGAGTACCCTCATGCATACCTCCACATTTATGACAACACATATTCGCCGTACAGTATTTGGCAACGTGACCAAATAAACAACATTTGAAACAAATCGCTACATTGGTATATTCTTGTACATACGCCGGACAAAGGTCAAACACCAAATTGTTGTTTCTAATAAGCCACTTAAATAAATCCGGAGGTACCTGAAATATCCAATTTTATTTAGTATTGTTTCTGCAATCTCTCTTTGTAGTATATTTAAATTGACGTTCCACATCTTGACCAAAAGTTTGTATAATATCTGGGTTTTCAGCAACAAATTCTTTGATAAATGTCTCAGGAGTGTATCATTTGAAAATTCCTGTTAACCTTATCATTGGATCTAAATTAAAAGTATTTTTTACTTCAACATTATCATTAGTTCTTTAAAGGGTTTCCTTCAACTTCTATTGTTGAGATGCATCACGGCATTCTATCACGACACTCCCGCTTTTTAAAGGTTTGACTCTTTTGAAGTTTCCCTCCATATTCGTAACTCTAAGATTATGCTTTAATTCTTGCATAACCTTTCGAGAGTCATTGTTTCCTTTAAGTCTAACTATTGTTTCATGTTTTTTGTTTTGCGGCGGCGGAGTTTCCCATTCGGATTTACGCGCATTTGATGTAGGGTTATTACTTGCTGGTGTATATTTCAGTATATCCCTAAACGAGGGTTTTTGGCTCATAGGACTAGTAGGAGCTTGAGGTATATCCAGATCACTATGCGGAGACGAACTTTTATCTGTCGATAATTCTTTTATTCTATTTATAAGTTCTAAATTATTTTTTTCAGTGTGACCTATTCTAAATGCCAAGTTTGTTATATGCTTATGTACTGTAAACAAATCAGAACTGCTATTTTGGGCTTCTTTTTGTGGCATTAGCTCAATATTTTTATGAATTCTCTGCAAGGCATCAAGTATTTCATTTAAAATAGCTTCTGTAGAGTTTGGGGTGCAAACTTCAATTGACTTGGTGTCTGTCCCAGCATTCTGTCTAGATTCAGGATTCATCTTTTTCATTTTACTTCGTTCTTCTAATGTTGTTGGACTTGATTCGGATCTAGGTCGTTTTTGGGAATTAGTAAATTCATCTCCAGATGCAACATTTTCATCACTGGCTTTATCCTGCTGTTTGTTGTAAGTTATAGAACTTTGAGGTGGAGTACGCAAAAAGAATTTCTTTGGTTTAAAAATTTGGTCCGATGCTAAATTACCGTCATGCGTGCTAAAACTCTGCTGGGATACGCTAGGATTTTCTTTATCACTGAAAATGTTTACATTATCTTGTACTTTGTTTTGTTCCGGTGTCTTTAAATAATTTTTTACTGGCATGGGTTTTGTGATATTGTCGATTCCAATAATTTTGTTTATATTTGCTGGGCTAAAATTCATTGTACCCGCAGATAAACTACGTTTTTTAATAGATGTAATCAATTTCTTTTCCAATTTCTTATCACGCTCTTCATTACCATTACTATTTAAGTCCATAATGAAAATTTTAACATTTAATTAGCTTTAACACTGCCAAAAAACACGAAAATAACGGAGCGATTTTAAACACGTCTATCATGTATCGATATACCCTTCGATCATACTCTAGATATAAACAACAATGGATTTGTCTGAAGGCTATTTATGGTCGGTGGGGGAGACGCTTTTTTGGTGTTTGACAAACATAAACATATTTACTTATCTTGTCTTTCAGTTTAATTGCTTGTCGTGAGTTTTTTCGGTGTTTTTAAGTGTTAGAAATTACTATAAATGCAAAGTTTACAATTAATATTAACAAAAAGAGGATTTAAAAACTTATTTTTATCGGTAAATATTGTTAGATTGTTTACATATTGAAAATAACAATAATAAAAATTTAGGCAACCATATATTCATACTTTGTTTTCAGAATTGACGTACCCAGGGGTATGTTCGAAGGACGTACCGATGATACTCGTTTAAATAATGCAATTAGAAAAGGATAGCATAAAATCGGCATGTCTGTACCAAGAAATTAAATATCTACTGTTTATCAACACTTTTTGAAATATAAATAAAAATATTATTACGTTATTCAGCGTTCAAACAACCGGGCCCTAGTTCTGACGTTATGCTACTTCTACAGGGGTATGTTCGAAGGATATACCACTACGTATTTATCAAGGCTATATAATGTAATAATTTCCTTTCGACTGAATCAAGCTTATTATTATAGACCTGATAGGACTGCACACACTGGTACAATTTTCCAAATGTGGTCTTACAAGAGAGGTATATAATATTTTGATAGCATTGACGTTATTAAAATCTCTAGTGTTTCTCATTATGAAACCCAGCATCTTGAGAGCCTTGTTACGGCAAGCATCAACATATTGAGCAAAAGTAAGTTTGTTATCAAAGAGAACCCCAAGATTCCGAATAAGTTTAACACTCTCGATTTAATAATTGTTCAAACAGTTATTCTCTTGAAAATTAGTTGACTTGGAAAATTGTATATATTTACATTTTTCAACATTCAAAACCAGTTTGCTTACATTGTACAACCTAGATAATCTGTTAATGTCGTTCTGTAAATAGCACAGATCCTCAGCATTACATATCATTTTAAAAATTTTTAAGTCATCAACATGTAATACATAACTTGAATACAAAAAACGTGATCCAATATCATATACATATATATATATATATATATATATATATATATATATATATATATATATATATATATAGAATAATAGTGGTGCAAGATGTGCTCCCTGCGATACACCAGAGGTAACAGTTATTGGTTTTGAAAAATAATTATTTATTTTAACTATTTGATACCCGTTCGAGATATATGATTTCATTCACTGCAAAAAGGAGCCATTTATACCATATCTAGACAATTTACATAGCAAAACTTCATGATTCAATTTATCAAAAGCCTTTGAAAGATTTGTGTAAATGGAGTCAACAACTTAACCATCTTCCAAAGATTCTGTTATATATTCAGTATATGTTAGCAGATTTGTTACTATTGACCTTCCCTTACTGAAACCATGCTGGCGTGTTATAATTATGTTTTGAAAAGTACTATCAAGAAAGTCAGTTATAATTGATTCCATAATTTTTGGTATAAGTGAAATTTTAGATACTGGTCTATAATCCGATACACAATCTCTTTTTCCAGCATTTTTGAAAATTGAACTTATAAAGGACGTTTTCCAGGCATTAGGGAATGTTCTTAGAAATTTGGGAGACAATCCATCTAGCCCGGGACTCTTTGTTAAGTCAGTATTATCCAACTTTTCAAGAATATTTGATATATTAAATTTAAAACAGAAAATGTTTAAATCGGCTAGGTCAGAGAACTCCTCTTCAAAACCGTTTATCTGATCATTCTGTTTTCCAGCATATACAGATGCAAAATTATCTGCAAAAACGTTAACAATTTCAAATTCATGTGTTAATTGTATATTATTGTAGGTCATAACATGAGGAATGCCACCTTGTTCCTTCTATAATCTCTATGTATTCCTGCTTCAACATCTCGAATATACTACTTATAACATTTACTAGAGAGATCCTTACATTGAGTGCGCAATTCACAAAACTTACTGTAATCTATAGATTTAGTAGATTTATATTGTTATGTAACTCTTTTTTCTTTATAATGCAGTCTCTAAGTTCGGGATAAAACCATTTTGAAAAGTAAAAATTATTTATAATAATTATTCTAGGAACATACATATTTAAACATTGATCCAAAATATAGTAAAATCTTTCAACCGCTAAATTAACATCATAATTTAAAATCTGGTCCCAGCTGACATTAATCAAAAACTCGTTGATCATTACATAATCACTTATTGAAATTAAAAACACTTTCTATTGAGTTAATAGGAATCAAAAAGGGTGCTCCAAAACCAAGGCAGGGTGGTGACTATCACAGGGTAATAATATATGACAGGCGCATTCAATTACGACATTGGAATTGTTGCTAAAAATTAAATCGAAAAGTAATCCCTTTGCATTAGTGATATTATTAATTTGATATAAATTGCAATAAGCAACAGAAGCTGTCAGTTGGTCGCCAGCTGCATTGTTTCTTCGAGCTTTACAATTCTATTTTACATTATCTAAAAAAAAACAGTTCTGGTAGATTATAGTCCCCTAAAACATACACAACATTTTCATCCTGCAGGGACACCAAATGTTCCATTACATCACAATGGCACTCATATTCATCAGGTGCACAGTTTGTAGGAAAGTACACCAGACCAAACAGAATGTTCTGATTATTAAGTGAGACCAGTATTCGTAGTTCTTCATGATCATATGATTCTGAGTCAATTATTACTTCTGTTGATTTAATTTTGTTCTTGATAGTGAAATAGCACGCCCCCACCTCTACTCTTACCAGTCACCTCCAAATCCCGATCTTTTCTACAGACAGTGTAATTGTTCAGCCCTAACTCCGCATTTGTATATTCTTTGGTTAACCATGTTCCTGTAAGTGCAATTTGCAAATTGCTTGACACAACATTTAATGAACGAGCGAACGAGTTTTGTTCGAAGGCCTCTAACATTTTGAAAATAAATATTAAGTTTGTTTGGTATGCTCTTGTTTTGATTTGTATGGTCAACCAATGTTAAGACATTCGTTGATTTCTTATTCGAAAATTTTGAAAATTCCGTTTTCCCTCCGGACTGTGTCTTCGCGTCCCTGACCATCCAATGTAATTCCTATTTCTGCTGAAAAGAAAAGGCTTCACAACAACATTGAGGGGCCACACTTTGCTGTTACAAAAGATACCATTCTGGTCTAGTCTTATGTATAACTTAAAGGAGGCTTAGTGGTCCTGCTGAGATTGAAGCTTTTCACAGGAGAGCAAATTGATTTTATGATTATGTAAGTATTGTTTTAAGTATTCCTCTGTAGTTTCACTTGCAAGGTTACTAATGTAAAACCACTTATGTTCCTCTGCTACTGACAATAGATTATTGGTATGATTGGTACCCTTGACGATATTGGAAATGTCTCCATTCCCTGATCCAACTTGGTCGGCATTCCCTAAGTGTCCAACAGAATTTGCATTCGCTAAATTTTCTACAGGATCTGTGCTCTCCTGTACTGGGATTGGCATGGTCAGTTGTTTGTTAGAAACTATTAGAATATCGCTATACTTAGATGTAAAAAATCTGACAAGTTCACAATTTGTCTCCTTAATAGCAGTAATACCTGTGTCCAGCTTAAATGGCATTTGTTCTGTTTGAGTAGTCATTAATTGTTTGATGATTGGAAGAATACTTTCATTCAACAACCTGAGAATCCGTAGCCATTCAGTCCATAGTTTGAGTCTTCAGTTTATCTATATCATCTCGACTTGGATTTCTTTGTGTGTTACAATTAGCCTGACTCTCAATTCTTATCTTCAGTTGTCCTTTTCAAATGAATCCATCCTATCCGATTTCTTTAATGATACATTGAATTTATTGAGCTCAAAACTAAAGAATGCACTGTGATATATGTATCTGGTCACTTTATCTATAGATGGTAACTTGTTTTAGTATATGTATTTTATATTTGCCCACTTATTGTATGCCTCTTTGTTTTAACTTTTGTGTTTGTAGGAGTATATTATACCCTATTTTACCTATATTGTATATCTTCAAGTTCATATATTTTTGTATTTGCCTAATTATCTTATTATTTGTTTTGTGTATGTTTCGTTGTATGTTTCTGTTCATGCGTGTGATACTAGGGATTTTTTATATTAAACTTATGTATTGATTTTTTTCCTTTGTCAATGGCTGGTCCATCAATAAACATTTATATATTTTATTTATTTAGAAGTCATCTCAGTTACCTTAGGCTTTGCCTCAAGTTTGGACACCACTTTACCAATCTTATTTTTTAGAGATGCAATCTCGTTCTTCAAAGTATCTACCAATTTGATTGTTTTAGGCAACTCCTAAAATAAGTAATACAATCCGGACAAAGGTGAATAAGAGTTCTCGTCTGACTTGGAATTACACATACCTGTTGTGACTGTGCATTGAAACACTTCTCACAAATAACCCTACTACACAGGTCACATGGAGAGCCAAAACGGTGTGATTTTTCCTCCTTAAAACACATTCTGCGTTGCATTTAAAACATTTATTTCCAGTAGCCATATTTGTAGGTTAAAATCTTATTGATTTCAAAAATTCGGCCTTAATGGTAAATTATTATTATGTAAATTAAATTCCGCCTCGAATTTCACTTTGTTCAATCCTTTGAACACAATATTCCATATATTTGCAATAATCTTTCAAAAGAGCAAAATTTCAATAAGAACACGTGGTTACCGTTTGACATAGCGAGCTTTTTTAAAAGTATAATCTAAAATAATAAAATTTTTATAAAAAAATTGAACCGACTTGTAAAAGTGCGCTAAAAAGTGAAAAATAACTAGAAATGTTTGTTTGAAGGTTATAGACAATGATGTTTCTTGCGAAGTAGTAGATATCTGTTGGACTTTCATTGTCTTTATTTTTAGTAGTGATATTCAACAAAAATAAAGACAATGGAAGTCCAACAGATATCTACTACTTCGCAAAAAAATAACTAGAGATGTTCATATGAAATCGAAATTTTTGAAGTCGGTGCCCAACTAATACCTGACAAAATGTGATTCGCATAAACAGATTAAAAATACTTTATTTGTAATTGCTTTCTTACCATAATTTTTATATATTAGTAGTTATTTGTTTCATTTCGAAATAATTTGGCGCCGACTTCAAAAATTTCAATTTCATATAAAAATTTCTAGTTATTTTTCACTTTTTAGCGCCCTTTTAGAAGTCGGTTCAACTTTTTTATAAAAATTTTATTTTTCTATTTTTAGTTTTGAATTCATTATGATATTCATAAATTATTTTGAACTAAGTGCTAATCGAGATTAGTGTACTTCGTAATGACTTCAAGTTAGCAAAAAAGTACCCATTCTATCCATAATTGTAAGTCACCTTAAAATGAACCACTAAAAATTCTTTGATTTTTAGAGTTCTCCAAATACCAATGAAATTGTGTCAAACAAATATTTAGTCTGTCATAGTAAATCCACTATCTTAAATTTCAAAGTAATTTTAGATTGGTCATATAGGCCCCAAAACCTTCCAATATCGATATTTAAAGAATTTGAGACGTAAATTTCTTAGCCCGATATATTTTATATTGCATATTGAGTTTGTATACGCCCCAAGAATCCCGAAATAACAATTTTAGATAAAACCGGAAAATGTAAAATTTTTAGTCCCTTATATAGTATCTTGTCAACCTAATAATTGTAAAAAATTAACTTCATATTCGTAATACACCACCTCCCAACCCCCTAATACCAGATCTGAAAAAATGAGAATAAGGTAAAATTTTCAACCCACCATATTGGATCCGCCATATTGAATTTCAAAAAAATAATTTTAACGTCTTAATCTAATCTAAATCTAAACCCTTCAAAGCCCCCTAGTACTAATATTTGATAAAATCCAGAAATTTAAAATTTCTAAACGGTCATACTGCATGTGACATATTGGATTTTCTTAAAATAATTTTATATTCGCTATTTACATCCTGGAAAACGATTCAGTTCCACATTTGAACAAAATCGAAAAATTAAGAGAACCTTCTATATCAGTTTTGGAGAAAGTCAAAAATGTAAAATTTTTAGGACACCCTATTGAATCCGCCAGATTGATTTTTTCAAAAAATATTTTAATTTCGTAATTAACACTAACAAAAATCCCCCAATACTGATTTTAGACAAAATCGAGAGATGTAGTATCTTTAATCCTCCATCTTAGATCCACCATATTTAATTTTTTTTAAATAATATCAAATTCGTAATGTGCTATAAATCAGTTTTGAAAAAAATCGGACAAAATTAATTTTTTATCCACCATATTGGATACGCCATATTGAATTTTTTAAAAATAATTTTAGATTCGTCATATGTGACCCCGAAAACTCTCCCGTACCAATTTTGGTGAAAATCGGACAAAATTGAATTTTTTGTCCGCCATATTAGATTCGCCATATTGAATTTTTTAAAAATAATTTCCGATTCGTTATGTGAGGCCCCGAAAACTCCCCCATACCAATTTTGGAGACAATTGGACAAAATAGATTTTTTCGTCCGCCATATTGGATTTGCCATATTGAATTTTTAAAAAATTATTTTAGATTCGTCATGTGCGACCCCGAAAACTCCCCCGTACCAATTTTGGAGAAAATCGGACAAAATCGATTTTTTTGTCCGCCATATTGGATCCGTCATATTGAATTTTAAAAAAATTATTTTAGATACGTCATGTGCGACCCCGAAAACTCCCCCGTACCAGTTTTGGAAAAAATCGGACAAAATCGATTTTTTTGTCCGCCATATTGAATTTTTTAAAAATGTTTTGAATTCATTATGTGCAACCTCGAAATCTTCCCCATACCAGTTTTGGAGAAAATTGGACAAAGTAATTTTTTTTGTCCGCCATATTGGATCAGCCATTTTGAATTTTTTAAAAATAATTTCAGATTCGATGGGTACAACCCCGAAAATTCCTCCATACCAATTTTGGAGAAAATCGGACAAAATCGGACAAAATTAATTTTTTTGGCCGCCATATTGTAAGCGCCATCTTGGATTTTAGTGCACCAATTTCATCTAAAAAAATATGGGACCACCGCAGCAACTTCCTGAACATAACGTAAAAAATTTCATTCAAATCGGTGCAGCCGTTCCGGAGTAATCGGTGTACATACATTAAAATAAATACATAGTCGACGAATTGAGAATCTCCTTCTTTTAGAAATCGGTTAAAAATAAAAATTATTCACCTCAATTTTCTTGTGTTGTGTTTCTTAATAAATTATTTTTTATTTGGGAACCTTTTTTGTTTAGTTTTTTCTGATTTTCAAATAAATTTTATTGACATCAGCTATACAGTATGTTGTAAAACAATAAGGGCTATAATAGTTGGTTTAGTTTATTAGGTTAAAATATATTTGGCTTAGGTTTTTGATATCTTGTTTGTCATTGATTGCTCGTTTTTCCTTTTTTATATGTAGCATTTCCTTTATTTTAAGTTTGTGGTAGTTTTTTTCCTGGGTTAGAATTTTTGTGTTCGAAAAATTAAATTCATGTTTAAAATTTGAATCATGTTGGTGTAATGCTGTGGTTGTGTTTTTTATGTATTTATGTCCGTTCAGTCTGCTGTCTAGATATTGTGTTGTCATTCCAATATATTTCAGTGCACAATTTAGACATGGTATGGAATAAATAACGTTGGATTTCTTTTTGTGGGTTACCTAATTTTTTAATTTTTTGAGTAGTGGTGACAAGTGTTTTGTGTCGAACTATAACATCGTGCTGTTTGAGGATGTGTGTAACCTTTTTTTGACAATAAATTAATTAATTAATAAATTTATTTTCATAATTCTGAAATAGTGTGAGGTCAAGGAAATTTATTTTTCCATTGTGTTCGACTTCTGATGTAAATTGTATCTTCTGGTGGAAATTGTTGAATGCATCTAATATGGCGTTTATTTCATTTAATTCAAATGAAATTTAATTCAAATGTTTGTTCATCATTATGAGAATGTGTCCATTTCGAACATGAGTCTAGCCTTAGAAAGTTCTTATTTTTGGAAATGGTGCATATAAATAATGAAAACAAGGCAATTAATTCCAGTTCCGATAAAGATTCACTCAGTACCATTTATTGCAACATTTCAAAATAGTAATCTGCTCTTCGTGGAACATCTCTCATTTGTTACAAGTTAATTTGATATAAATTAAATAAGTATTTGAATCCAGTCAGTTAATTGTACCCAACACTGTATGTTCGATATTAAATTAAATTCTTATCATTAAATTTTTCTTTGTTTTTTTTTGGGCACTATGTGAACCTAAAGTAAAGTTAAGGTTTTAATATGTTGACAATGTTAGTGTTCATCGTGAAAGTAATGTCGTAAATTTATTTTGAAGCAAAATGGATGTTAGTCAGTTCCTTAAATTTTAGATGTAAGCAGTTGAAATAGTATAGATGTAATCAAATCTGTTATATTGTTTTTTTACTATGTAGTTTGTAGTATTATATTTATTGTTGTTATTTTTTCTTTGCTGTATTTTCCCTTACATGTAATTCCTGCAGTGTTTGTAAGGTCTACCTAATAAATAAATAAAATAGCTGCATTTGTAGTTTCAACTGCTTCCACAATTTTTTCTTTTAATAGATAAATGTTGTTATTAAAATCGTTGTTGTAAACCTTTTGCTTTAAGTATTATTATTATTATGGTCTTCAGTGGTAGGCTGATTAAGACTCCCATGGAAACACTGAGTTGTTCCATAGTTCACAGTTAGTTGTATCACAACATCAGAGAGTTTGAACATCTCACAGTCACCTCATCCGAGTTAAAGTTGTTGTGTAATGCATACCACAGTCCTTCATTTCCTGATTTAGGAGATTTTTAAATTGGCTGATTGACGTTGCACTGATTGTTTCACTTTTAAGTCTGTTCCACTGGTATACTACTCTGTTTGTTAAGAAATTTCTCTGTAGCAACTTATTACGTCTTTCCCTGGTAAGTTTCTGGTCATGCCCTCTAGTGTTGGCGTTGTTGGTAGAATGGAAGAAATTTATCTTACTTGCATAATGAGCATTTAGTATTTTATGTTTCTCTAAGATCTCCCCTTGTTCTTCTGTCTTTCAGTGTGGTGAGGTTTAATTGATATAGTCGGCTTTCATAAGGTAAGTCTTTCAGTTTATTTCGTATTCTTGTCATACATTTTTGTACTCTCTCAATCAGTTTAGTGTCTTTCACATAATAAGGGTTCCAGATTGAATGGACTTATTCCAGTCTTGGTCTTACCTAAGTTTTATAGAGTTTTAAGACCATTTCTTTTGATAAATCCTTAAATGATTTTTGGATAAAGTAAATAAGGGAATTAGCTTTTTTTGTGATTTCAGTAATATTTAGTTCCCATTTTAAATCTATTATGATTATTATTCCTAAATCTTTGTCTTGTAACATTTTGTTACTGGTATTTGTTGATAATCATTCCTGGATAAGTAAAATTGAACACACACTCTTTCATTGCGATGAAATCTTCCTGAAGGTCAGCATGCTGTGATAGTGGGTTGCAATATATATTTGTGTCATTTGCAAATGATACACCCTTATAAGCCTGACCTTTTAATCGATTAATATTTTCGAAAAAGGATATTCGCCAGTGGTCAATTTTGTTTGCAAATTTGGTAATTAATGGCTCCTAAAATAATTTTTGAGCGTCTAGGGTACTTCAGATAAACTAATGTGAACTAACCGTTAAAGGAAATTAAAAGGGTGGTTATGGCATGGCGTAATATATTTTTATTATTTCATACTAGAATTCCCATTCTATAGACACCTTGTATAACATAATGAATAAAAGTTCAATGTATACTAATTTTGGATTTGTAATTGTACTATTTTTGTTAAAAATCTGACTTTCTCATTATCATATATTGATCTGCATGGATGAATAAATAAATATAATTCTAAATCCTGTCACTGCTCTACAAAACACCTAATTTAATATAATGAAAGTTCGAAGTAATAGTACAAGAGCAATAAAAAAAATGAAAATAATTTTATATATACTTTATTTATTGATTTACATATAAGTTTTAAGTCTAAGGAGAAAACATGTTATTTGCGTAATGCTTTTGGCATTTTTACTTCCTAGTTTCAGCATACTGACAAAGAAGTAGTTATATATAGGTTATTTTAGCAATTTATAGTTATAAATTTAAAAATAGTTGAAAATAATAATCTAATTACAAAATAACTTAGAGTATGTTTGAAATACTGAAGCGTATACAAACATATATATTATTGTTTTAAGTGAAGCATGAAAATACCATAGATTATCATCAGTATGTTAAATAACTTAAAGCCCATTCAATTATTAATTCCATTCTAAGATATTTACTCAAAAACCTTTTATAATTGTTGTCAGTAATTATAGACAGCTATATATTTTAAAGTATTTTATCTACTAGTAATACGGAGGATTGTGAAATTCATAGTTTTAAACAATTAAGTCCATAATAATTAAACAACAACAATTACAACAACTTGATAAAAAATTGAGGAAATGACAATTTATAACATATTTGAAACTTTTATTAAAATAATTAGTCGTTAAATTTTATAATTAAATAATGTTAACTACAATATTCATAACTCAACTGTTTTAAACACATTATTTAGATTGTTATTTATTGGGATATATACATATGAACCCAATAGGTCATAGACCAAAGTCTTTTAGCATATATATAATATAGACCTACCTGGCATATTTGATAATAAAGTCTACATATCTTTACCAAATTAAAAAAAAAACCCATATTGCACCCTAATTTCACGTGACGAGTAGTTCTTATATCGTAAAATCTGTATTCTCCCCGTGAGATAGATTCGCATCTACGAAAGGAGCGGATACGTTAATGGTTGAATATGAGTTTTGCCAGTATTGTTAAAGGATGCGTTTTGGTTGTCCTTTAGTTTCGATTCCTCGTCATATATAGTTCCTCTATCATCCGAGTTTCAGTTTTTTTTTAACCTTAGTTCAGGTTAGTACGTATACATATGAACCCAATAGGCCATAGACCAAAGTCTTTTAGCATAGGCAACTTATTTATGGTATATTTGATTTTAAAGTCTACATATCTTTAAAAAATTAAAAAAAAATATATTTATGGTTGAGTATGAGTTTTGCCAGTATCGTTAAAGGAAGCCTTTTAGTTTCGGTTCCTGGTCATATACAGTTCCTCTATCATCCGAGTTTCAAGTTTTCTTTCAAATTTAGTTCAGGTTAGTACGGAAAGTCTGGTTAGGAATGAGCTGGATGTTCGTCAATTCATAAAATGATTGGATGATTTAAATAAATAAATAAATAAATGTTTTATTAACAGTTAAACCAGTTTAAAATTTACAACACTTTATAACTTACAAGCTTTCAAAACAGATAAAAAATACCAAAACAATAAACAAACAAATCCAAAGTATCCGTTAAACTACAGTATGCTCACGTTTAAGACCACGCGAAGAACATTGAGAAGTAAAAATTTGCACTATAGATATCGCTTTAAAAATTTTTTGAAACTATTTAAGGACATGTTAAAAATATCCAGATCAACGTGATTACGGGAGAACTTATTAGCTAAAATGCACATTCTATTTAGAGGTGCATAGGTGGAGTAGTTGGTTCTATGAGAGAGAACACTTCAACCTATCGACTATTTCTGAGGCCCATTGAAA
The DNA here is from genome assembly GCA_034092305.1 of Diaprepes abbreviatus. Taxonomy (NCBI): domain Eukaryota; kingdom Metazoa; phylum Arthropoda; class Insecta; order Coleoptera; family Curculionidae; genus Diaprepes; species Diaprepes abbreviatus. The sequence continues at coordinate 1,320,711 of JASJET010000261.1, read as the reverse complement.
CCAATATGCAATAGTAATTCTGGAGAATTTATTATGCTATTAACGATTTTAAATAGACAAAGTAAGTCAATGTATTCTCTGCGATGTTTAAGAGGCTTCAAATTTAATTGGAGTATTAAATGAGGGTAGTTGATATTTTCTTTAGGAACACCTAATTTATAAGCTACGAATCTTAAAAAGCGCTTCTGCACCCTTTCTAACTTCAATTTGTGTACATTGTAGAAAGGTGGCCATATTGGTGAGACATACTCCAGTACAGAACGCACACACTGCAATAAACATTTTTAAGACAAATAATATCGTTGAAGTCAGATAGATTCCGTGTAACAAACCCCACTAATTTCATTTGATTATTTGTGATATTATGTATACGCTCTTTAAAAATCAACTGACTATCCAATATTACACCAACATCAGTTATAGTTTTCTTTCTACAGAACCACACTGTCTTGCACTTTCCGATGTTAAGGTACAACCTGTTAGTAGTACACCATACACTAAATGCATCCAAATCAGACTGCATATCAATGCAATCCTGCAGAGATTTAATGCACTTAAAAAAAATTAAATCATCAGCGAAAAGCAGTGCCGTTCCATGCGAAAACGATTTGACGACAACATTCAAAAACAAGTTGAACAGAAGAGGGGCTAAACGCGCTCCCTGAGGAACCCCATATTGCACCCTAATTTCACGTGACGAGTAGTTCTTATATCGTAAAATGTGTATTCTCCCCGTGAGATAGCTTCGCATCTACGAAAGGAGCGGATCTTGAATACCAAATGCGCTCCCTGAGGAACCCCAGATTGCACCCTAATTTCACGCGACGAGTAGTTCTTATATCGTACAATCTGTATTTTCCCCGTGAGACAGCTTCGCATCCACGAATGGAGCGGATCTTGAATACCAATATATTTCAGTTTAGTTAAAAAAGTTATTCACTGTGTCAAAAGCCTTGGAAAATCAGTATATATAGTATCAACTTGGCAACGATCATCTAAAGCACATAGCAAAAAGTCAACATAAATCGAAAGATTTGTAATTGTAGACTTCCCCATGTTGTTCCGGACTATATAATTTCCAAAAACAGTTGTTAATTCATCAGTTAAAAGAGAATCGAATATTTTTGAAAGTATGGAATATTTAGAAATTGGCCTATAATTTTCTATATGTGGTCTATTTGAATTCTTATAAATAGGGTATACATAACCTCTCTTCCACTCATCAGGAAAAATCTAAGTTTGAAGGGACAAATTATATAATTTGCTCAAAATAAGTGAAAAGATACATTGGCATTGTTTTAAAAAAAAACACTCTTATATTATCAGGACCAGAGCCCAAGTTGTCTTTTAATGTGTTTATCTTATTAAAAACATCAGTGAGTGAAAATGTACAAGTTGAAAAATTTATATTAGCGTTACAATAAAAGTTAAAAGCTGCCCCAGGATCGTGATCATTATATATATATATATATATATATATATATATATATATATATATATATATATATATATATATATATGAAGATGAAAAATGATCGGCAAATAAGTTCACTATCGAATTTGGATCGTCACTAGTTGTATCATTATATGCCATTTACATACTTCCAAAACTTATCACCATCCAAAACTTTTGCAGGGACGAAATGTATTCTTCATAATTCAACCTAGATACGATCTTACATTGAGACCTTAAGTTTGAGAATAACACATAATCAGTTTTAGAGTTAGTAGTATTTAATCGTTTATGAGCAATCTTTTTATTAAATATTAATTCTTTAAGCTCAGAACTAAACCAGTTAGGATACTTTGGATTCTTGGATGATTAGATGAAGGATTTTAGTGATAATACGTAGAGCTGTTATTTCAACTTTTTCAAAGTTTTTCACTGCTTGCTTTCTGCAATTACTGTACATAGCGCACATGCATTTTAATAGACGTCGGTATATTGCTTTCTATATATGTGCTGCTGTTTTTCTCGATATCCCTCTATCTTTATATATTAAACTCCCGAACTGTTTGGCTGTTTGATGTATTTTTGTTGTAACGATTTTAAATTGAAGTTAATTTTGTAGCCCGTCTTTACACCTAAATACTTGGCTGATGGCCTGGCCTGTTTTACTTGGTTGTTAAGTAATGTAAAACAAATATAAACCAGCCAAAGAACAAAGATTTTAATGGTAATCAAAAACTTCATAACAAAAAGGATTAATTTGCCGTGTTTTAGGATTATCCACAAGAGAAATAATTAAAATTTCATTGTTGCCAAACTAGTTTGGCACCGCATGGCTATGAGCGCGCTAGTCATATTTGGTTTGACCCTTCGCTTATAGGCATTCGATTCCACTAAGAGGTGATTAATATTAATATGTGATTCTTTTTTTTGTTGTTGCAGAAACAAATTTTTTAAGGTATTTATATTTCGATTAGTATTTCTGACGTAATCTCGTTTCCTATGTCCCTTTTGTGTCGTTTCGTTTGTCAACTTTTTCGTATTTGAGGGTTTGGTCATCTCACAATTACGATCATAGACGTATAAAATATAGACTGCTGATGCTATATGCGAGAAATAGCCCCACGTACAGCTAAATAAGGTGGTAGTCGTTCTATTTTTAATGGGTGGAGCTATGAGCCATGCATCCATTGGTCCAGGAGAAGAACTTAGCGTCTTTGCGGTATCGTAATATTCAGTTCTTATAAACAGAGCAACTACAACCTTATTTGGTTCTGTGTGGTATACGGCATCCGCAGTCTAGACTTTGTACGTTCATGTTCATGATCACAATATGTAAATCTCAATTAATCGATAAATTTAACTTTTCCATCAAAATATCTTTATCGCATGTAATGCATAATGCATAACTACATAACCGCATTTTATAATTCTCAAAATAATTTTATTTACAATAACTTTTCGGTAGACTAAAATGTGGTTGTCGGACTTGCATTGTCTTTATTTTCATTTATTTTTACGAAGTTTCGATTATGTTATATCTCTAATCGTTATCAAGTATAAACGATTAGAGATTCAACCTAATCGAAACGTCGTAAAAATAAATAAAAATAAAGACAATGCAAGCCCGACAACCACATTTTAGTTAATCTTCAACATTGTCTACAACCTTCAAACTTTTCGGTACTTCTACTGGGCGCCATTTTGCTTGTTTCTTACTTATTACTGTTTCTGGACAAAGGATTCTATAATCATCAACAAAGGAAGACCTCTACCTAAATCTAGGTTATTACCTATGTTATTAATGACTAAAAGGAATATCGCTGTATAAATTTGGGATCTGTAAACTTTAAGTTCAACAAATGATGTTCTATTATGTGAATATGATGATAACAATGAAATTATATCCACAGTAATATCATGGAGAGTTTTCACTATCTTTTGAAGATTCACTTTATCACAGGCTTTTTCTAAGTCATTAAAAATATCAGCCTGGTAACCATGCTTAAGAGATTCATGATTATACACTGAATACTTTATTAAATTTTTAACATTTGATCGCAGAAGTAAAAACCATGTTGATGATCCGATACTCTTTGTTTAATATCGTTATATATTCTATTATAAAGAATTAGCTCGTAACATTTTTGAACAAGTCCAAGCAATTTCAACATACAGGTACTTATATTTATGAATGTTATTTTTATCACCACTTTTAAATATACCCAGTTTCAGACATAGGCTAAAATATATTCGACACAATCTTTAATAACATTATCAGTTGCTAGTCATCTATTTTTAACTCCTTAATTACTTCCTTTACTTCAATCTCTGTAGTTTCTGAAAAAGCAAAGCAGCCAAATTCCCGTGGTATGCAGATTGTCAGTTTTGTTTTGCTTATGATGATATAGGCTGTATTCTTTACAGTAAATTATGACTGATCAAAGTGAATGTGATAACTTCATGTTTTTTGAATATGCATTTACTTGTCATTGGGTCGAAGTGATCATGATTATTTCAACTAATAGAACTGAAAGTAATACTGACTCAAAAGAATAGGCCTATAATGTGTATTGAATAAAATCACATATAAATATTGATCTTTAAAAATTAAATATAAAAACTTAAAGATAAAGCAGCGGTAAGAGGAATAGTGATCTGCGGAAAATAAGCGAAATTTTCAGTTTTTTTTTCGGTTTGATAATAAAATAATACAATTTTATTATCTTTGTGGTTTTAAAATTTAAAACTTGATTGGCCCACGGCTAGTCTAATTTTAAGTTTAGACGATGTTAGCTAGTTGTTCATTAGTATAGAACAAAGTAAATTTGTTTTTCTGTAAAGATATTTTGCTCAGGTGCAATGTTAGACCATTTTCAGTTTTAATAATAGAGTTTTTTTTTTCATAATTTCGTTATAATATAAATTTTTTAGGTCAAAATAACCACTTAAACATTACAAAAAAGTGAAAAAATTTATAATAGCGGCCATCAGCAAAATAAAAGTTAGTGCTACTCTCTCAAAAACAAAAAATATTGATAATTATTTTTATGACTAAATTTGCCATAAAAAAGTGTTTTAATGATTTAGTACTTTGACAGCAACAGGTGTGTTATTAACAGAAAACCAAATTGCAAGTTTTTAGTTTTTCTCTGAATGTCTAAAGAACAGTTTTCAAAAGATCTTCTTAGTCAGCATTTAATTCCTCAAAGGTTTCCTTATTTAATCGGCTTTCTATCTACCATAATAACCAATATTCCAACTGCGAGTCTTGAATTTGGCTACACTATAGACTCTACTTATAGTGCGCTGAAAATTCTACAACCAAGTTATTAGGTGTGCAACTTATCTTGTTGTGACAATTAAAATAACTAAAATATGTTATAAAAGGACATATGTTAAAAAAATATTACTGAAAAATAGGCTCTTTGTACTATAATTTTAGTTGTGTTTAAAATTTTGGCCCAAAGGAAGCATTTCTTTAGCGACATCAATCCGATGCTGTTTCTGCAATAAATTCAGCACTCTCCGTACAAACCGCGCTTCAACTCGCCTCATGTCTAAAACATCATGCAGAACGCTCTGCGCCGATTCGAACGGACACCATGATCGGCTGCTATCTTCCTGATGCTCACACGACGGTCTGCGAGCAACCCAGAAAAAAAAATTGACAATATCTCAAAGCGCGATTTGTTTGAATGGGAAATTCCGGGTACTGTTTGATCAGAAGGTACGTTTTAATGAGTAAACGGTTGCGTTGATATATTTGTAAATGTTTTTAGCGTTAGAATACTAGGTTTTTCTGTTTTTGTTATTTGAAAAAATTCTAAAATAAGAAGTATTTCTGCTTATATGTTTTTGTAACATTAACTTGTTGAATGAGTTTGCGACTTGTTATTTCAGGTTTGATTCCATTTTTAGGATTGATTCTTACTATAGTGCCGCTTTCGATTCGATCTCGATACGCTCTCGGTCCGGTAAAATATTCTTACAGGAGAAACAATGAACCTATTCACACTATCGGTTTCGCGGAGATTTCGATATCGTAAACTCTTTTTCATTTAAAAAAAAATTATCGAACCGAGAGGGAACCGAGATAGTACCGAGAGCGGCACTATAGTGAGAATCAAGTCTTAACGTGCAAAATACGTTTTAAATCACGTATTTATTTTAAATTATAAAAATAAAAGGATTGAGTTGAAATGTTCCATTTGATATATACTTCAATGAAAACCATTTATTATGAGAATTTCAAGTGGATACAACTGCATCGGAATGCTGCGTTAGAATCAAGGTGTTTTATTGCAAAATACAGGATGTTTCGTAGTTGCATGCTCATTCTCATTGGATGATTTTAAGAAAAAATGTAGGTCTTCAATAGCTTTATTTTTGGGAGACGGGGTGTTAATTTTTTCTTCCAAATCGATTGTTCCTTGATGTGTCTGAGACCGCTTAGGGTATTTTTTTGCATTTTCATGATACTAATTAAGCATGAAAATGCATATTTTTGAGTACAGTAATTTTTTTACTTCCACCAGAGGCATTTTGAATATTTCTAACAAAAAATGATTTTTTTTTTCCAAAATAAATATTTTATTAATGGTTATTTATTTTTTAGTAAACATTTTTGATTTTTATCGTCCGACGAATGGCATTCGATTAAAAATAACAAAAGCATTTATTTGCAGTGTGTCTGTATGGCATAAGGAATCTGTTATTTAGTTCTTATTACAAATGTGGGATTAGCGGCATGCAAATAAATCTCAGAAACTCTCCTTCCAATGAAGAAACTACGAGATTACATTTTTACTAAGAAATGAGGCATAATTATAAAAACAATATGTATTTTTATAAAAAGCAGTGGCGTACCTGTTTTGTTAAAAATATCGTTTTAATCTAAAAATGTATTTATGCACAATTAGTACCCAAGTTTAACAAATTATTTGAGAAGGTCTCAGACATATTGAAGAACAACCGATTGAGAAAAAAAAGAGTAACATCCTGTATCCTAAAAATAAAGCGGCTGCGGACCTGAACTAACCCGAACTTTTTTTTAAAATCATCTAAGGATTCATAGTTTTAAGTATTAGCATTCAGTTATGAAATATCATGTATATATAATATTATTAATTCTCTAATTCCTTCGTAATTTTGTACTGATTCCTTCGAAATTTTGTACTGATGCATTATTGCAGGTTGAATGGAGAATAGTAGTTCATTTTTTTTTTTTGAAAAATGATCTAGTTGTCTTATTGGAAGATGTGTCCTCAGGACAAAGAAAAATTATGTATTTTATGCATGATGGTGCTCCTCCACATTTGACCACGGAATTAAGGCAGCATAAAAGTAAGGTTTTTGAGCGACGTTGGGTGGGACGAGAAGAATGCAATGCTTGACTTCATTTAGATCTTTACTTGTGATATGATTGAATTACGACAATTCCAAAGTAAAAAATGGAGGTTTATGGAACAGGTAGAATTAAGGTAGATAATTAAATTAAATTAAAACTTCGTGATAAATCTCTTTTAACAATTAAACATTCATAGTTTCAAGTTTTAATAATTCAGTTGTACGAGGGTAACTATTTATATTTCAGGAACTGAAAACACTGACATTGCTAGGTGTCATCTGATATATTCATTGTATTCATTCATTTTATAGACGCCATACGTAGTCATAACATTTTGATATACGAACGTTATTTGTGTCGTTTACAGTAACTTAAAATTTCATCTCTTCCAGAAATGAAATTAAATCGTGAACATTTTCGTGCGATTGTCACAACCTTCAATGTGGTTTATCTTAACAAGAGTGAATCCATTATTTGGTTATGGCGGTTTAATGAATTCAATCGTGGCCTTCGTTCCTTCACGGACAAGTCGCATGTAGGTCTTCGGAAATTGGTTGTAGCGCAAAGAACATTGATGCTGTGTGTGAACTGATAATGGAAGATCATCGTTATGTGACATAAGGTGAGATTGAGGTATGCCTGGGCATTAGTAACACCGGCTTATATAATATATTGCATGAATATTTTGCTGTGAAGAATAACCTGTATTTGCGTTGGATTACGCATATTTTGATAGTTAAAAAAGGCTCGTGTCGATTGGTGCAAGGCATTGCTCAAAAAATTCAATCCCGGTTCTTCACAAAAGGTCGTGATAAGTGACGAGTCTTAGATCTATGCGTATGAGCCCGAAAGTATAAAGCAATTGACCGTATGGGTCTTCCATGATGAGCCCAAACCAACAAAAGTTGCTAGTGCACCAATCACTTGAACGCAATCGTCGCTTTCTTTTTCAGAAAAATTGGCCATATTGCAACCATGCCTTTAGGGAATCGTAGAACAGTCAGTTCCGAATAGTACACAATCATTTATTTGTCGGAAGTCTTTAGTAAATTGAGAAAAATAACCGGAAACGACGGATCATTCCCAACCATCAATGTATGCTCTCACGTATGGGTTCGAGCAGGTGGTTTTTGAGCATTCAAAACGTGGAGTTGATGGTTCATCCACTGTGCAGCTCTGATTTGTAATTTCATTTTGTTCTCGTACATAACGAACAAACTGCGTAGTCAACGATTTTTTATGCCAGAAGAGGCGGTTGATGCGTTCAAAAACCACTTTTTGGGACACCATCTTCACAGTGGCTACAACGTTTTTCGGATTGGTTCAAACGCATGCAAAAGTGTATTGATCATCATTAGAATATTTTAAATTCAGTAATAATATTTTTGGTGATAAATATTCCCAAAATATTAATGGCTACTCTCGTGCAAGAGCCAACTCTTCCAACATAGATCAATGAAATCAAGATATTTATCGTACATGGAGTACCTTACCGCTCTTTTTTATTATTGAATGCAGAGGGATTTAAATAATTTTTTTAATTCGTAATCTGCACTCCCAATAAATCGGTAAACGTAAAATTTTTAATCCTCCATATTGAATTCGCCATATCTAGTATTTAAAAAAATTAGATCCTTAATCTGCTACCCTAAAAACTTTCCCGTACCAATTTCGGGCAAAACTGAACAATAATAATCTTTTTTTTGCAATATTATAAGCGCCATTTTAAATTGGATGAACGGATTTTGGCCAAAATGATATGGGACCGCTGTAGTAATTTCCTAAACATTACGCAAAAAATTTCATTGAAATCGATAGCATGCTTCCTAATTCGATTAAAAATGAAAGTTACTACAATACTTCCTTAACTTAAATTACTCACTTAAGAGGCTGGTAAAGTGTCTTGCCGTCAAAAGTTAAGGACATTCCAACGATTCTTCGGGTAGTCTCCTTGGAAAATGTTGATGGATAACAACCCCTTTACATTTTTAAATTTGCATAGATCGGTGAAATTTTTTTACAGATAGGCTCCGGCTTGCAAATTGAAGATTTAAAAACACTAAAAAAACCATCTATATGAACAATTGTTATAAAAATTATTTATAAGGCCATGATCAAATCACGATCAAACCAGTATCTAAATAAAAATTATTTTGTTTTTGTCCCTGAGAAGTAATATAGTTTACAAGTTATTTAAAAAAAATATAAAAATTAATTCAAATTTAGCAGGACTTTGAGATTTTAACAACATTTTTATAACAATAATTCTATTTTTAAAAATATCTGTAACAAATTTTAAAATTCCAAATAAATCATTGCGAAGCTATCGATGCTCGCCAGATAGCGATCTATAAAAGAATTTCCGAAACAGAATTTTATATAATTATTTGCTGTGTGATTAACAAAAAAAAAGGTCTCGAGTAAGTGGCAAGCTTGAATTATCGATCGATTCTTTTGCATCTGTCTTTTCGTAAAAACACGTAGCACTTTAAGGCCAGATTCTCACTATAGGGCCACTCTCGATACGCTCTTGGTCCAGTAAAATATTCTTATAGGAGAAATAATGAATCTATGCACATTATCGGTTTCGCGGAGATTTCGATATCGTAAACTCTTTTTCATATTAAAAAAAATGTATTGAATTGAGATCGTATCGAGAGCGGCACTATAGTGAGAATCAAGCGTAATAGTGATACTTAATCAATGACAACATTATAGACCACTTGTCTTGCCAGATGACTGGATCAGGCTAGTTAGGGTCCACATTTCGGATTCTTTTTATGGGCGGTAAGATTATAGCACAGCAGTAGGAAGAAGTATTGCTATAAATTTTCTTTGTTTTAAATATTTGACCAAAAAAGTAGCTTCCATTTCTACATATGAGTACATTGTACTAAGAAACTTGTTTGTTTCATACTGTAGCCGTTATTGAGATTAAGTTTTATTTACCAGTGATACTGCATTAAACCATAAATATATCGAAAGCGGTTGGGCCTATTCGTTTAAAAGAAGTCTTTTTGTTTCCTGTAGTTGTCAGTAGGAGTAATTGGATAGTTGACGGACCACCGGATTGGTGAAACACCAGAAAGCCACACACGTGGCCTATGCTATTTTTTTAATTAATTAACGAAAATCGACCTAACCTGACCCCGTTTTTCCCTTAAAACAATGGGTTAAAGGGTTATTTCTATTGTTTTTAATTAATTTACCTAATTAATTACTCTATATTAATTAAATAATCATAAAAAATCCTATTAAAAAACGAGGATCTGGCAACATCTCCACCGAGTGATTTTTCGGTGGACTTTTTGGGTGACGTCATACAAGCTATCGATCGCCAGATGCCTCACCACCTGCCGTCCTTTACCGAGGCGAAGGGTTCTATTGTATTTTCGGACCTTATTGTACCTGCTTTTGACCGCCCGGCAGATGCCTACCTTTTGAATTAGGTCAAAAGTATTGTTAGAATTTTAAAAGAGATAAAGTATTTGTAATGACTTTGGATTCTACATGTTCCTTTATTGAATCCTTTATGTTCTATTTTTATTTTATCTTATTTAATGTATTATTTCGAATATTGTGGGTTCAAAAGATTAAGTTTAGAATTTAACATTAACAAGTTAAAATAGCTTTATTCTCATTACCCATACTTTGCATTTGAAATAGTCTTTTGTATTCGAATTTCCGGATGGACCAAAACTCGCTATTGTCTTGGCTACCGCCGCTCGGCGAGTTTTTAGAAATTTAAAAGGGATAGTATTCTTATGGCCGTTTTTATATTTGGGTTCTCTTGTCGTTTTAAGTGATATTTTGAATAATGCACGTTTTGACCAAAATATATATTTACGGAGTTTTTAATAGAGTTTCGCAATATAATATATATATATATATATATATATATATATATATATATATATATATATATAATTTTACATCCGTTTTAAATGATCGTTTGAAACTACGTAGCTAACTATCTTAACACTTTACAAGTCTGTTGTACTGATCACATGTTATTTGTGGTCTTATATATTCATACTTGACAGTAACGTAACTTATATATTAACTAGAATTTGTAAGATTTAACTAATACATAGGTTTTATGCGATATTACAATGAATATTAATACCATAACCCCCACTCATTCAAATGATTTGGGAGATATTTATCAATCGAGAGTGTTGAAGGCATTTTTATGTTATGTGTGTATATTTCTCTCTTGAGTGTAGCTAAAAAGACTAGTTTTGTTCTAGTACTACACCTGTTGGCATAGGACAATAAGGTCTTTCCTGTATTAATGAAATAAAGTTGAAAAATATATTTTGATGTGTGCAGTTAACAAGAATTATGAACAAAATTTTTACAATTTAGACAAATGAGGTTCTAATCTTCCTGTATACTAATAAATTTCTTAATATGCTTAAAATAAAAAAGATGTAGAGTGCTGCAAAGAATTTTAGGAAGACGAGGATTGGAGAGGTGGTGACGAAAACGATGACATTGAAGCCTGTGATTTAAAAGAGGGAAACGATGTAGATTTTAATTAAGTTTGTTATACGATTTCAATTATATGAATGTTACATTACCTACTATGAATTTACATAAAGACTTTTAAATGAAAATATGATTCCAATGAATCCTATTCTGCTGGAAGACATAAAAATACACCACAAAAATTTAATACATACAACAAACTTATCTAGATAGGTTTCCTAATTGTGGCTATACCCAAGACTATTACGAATAACTTGTATACACATATATCAAGTCTACATATGTCAATCAATCTCCGCGCTGTGCATTCTCAGTTGCTTGATATTCGTGAAATCTATCAGACATATTAATTTCACATACTCAAACTAGAAATTTCTATAAGGATATGTGTGAGAATTTACATAAATTCTATACTTCTAATTACTCTAAGAACAACCATCACGGTATACTTGTAAACAAATCTAGCGAAAATTTATCCTCAGATGTCAGCTTTTCAGTTACACTTATACGATATACATGTCAAAGTTAAAAAAATATGGCAGCTTTATCACACGCGGGAGATAAACCCTATTTTATACCTATAATCGAACATACACCTAAAGGAACCATAATTTGACTTTGTTAGAAGGATTTTATGACAATTAAGACAGGTAACTAACCTGTTCGCATAAAGCAAACAATACAACCTTCAAGTTGCAGCACAAGAACTTCCCTAACCTAATGGGCTATATAACTCAATCAGTCAGTTAAAGACTATCCTTATAAAATATGTTTTATTTATTCATAGGGTTGCGGCATTAAGCTAAGTTACATTTTAATTTATTCTACGTCTTTATATATATATATATATATATATATATATATATATATATATATATATATATATATATATATATATATATATATATATATATATATACTTTTACATACTTAATATACTCTGGTGTCTTATATATAAACTTACATATATTTACATACTTTTACACTTTATGTCTATTATTTTATTATATTAGTCTTATTTATATGCATCGTTGGACCACATAGCTATTTCTTTATTATTACAGTAGTAACAAGAAATTTTTCTAGGTGTAGGACCATCTATCACATCACCTTCTTGATTATTGTAATGCTCAGTACAGAACAAATATTTTTTTATTTCAGAGTCTTGTTGTAGTGCTTTTGGGAGTTTATGATAAACCAAAACTATTTCATCACTACAGGCGACAATTATTTCTTTAGATAATCCAACAAGTTCTTCTCTAGTCATATCTTTTAAACATTTTTTCTTAGCAAAGGCTTTCACTGAATTTAAAATCCCCTCCATATTTTCAGCATATATAACTACTATTTTTTCACTTCCAAATTTTAGATATATACAACCGCAAACCATTAAATTAAATTTCTATTATTTTTTAAAAGATTTTAAAATTTTACAAGTCTTCATAAATTTCAGAAGAAAAAAATAACAGTGAACAACCTAAGATCTCGACTTTAAACTTGATTTTTCGTCATGCGTAAACTAAAAATGTAAATGTTTAGTCTTGTAAAATACTTGCTGTAACAAGCTGAGCCCTATTTCTTTTTACTTTCGAGGCTTATATCTCGTATTCTTTCACATATCGTAGACTGTTAGGTTTTTCTCTATAAGAAATATCATTGGTTTTTAATACAAATGAAACAAATCACCCCTTATTGTGTGCGACTACGTAGTAGACACATCTCTGTGAACTTGGAAAACATATGTCTTTTTGTATTCTTTTTGAAAGAAGATTTGAACTGGTATATCTATAAATTTAAGCACCTAACAAGAGCTACATTTATACAAAATTTAAGTATCTTCATAAACATCAGAAAAACTAACAATGAACTACCTAAGATTTTTGCATTATATATATGATTTTTCCATAATGCGTAGACTAAAAAATTGAATGTTTAGTCTTGTAAAAGAATTGCTGTAACAAGTTGAGTCCTATTTCTCTTTGCTTCATAGGATTATAAATTACATTTATTCAAATAGACCTTTAGATTTTTCTTTACAAGAAATATCATTAGTGATTTATTACAAATGAAACTACCTATTCCTCATTGTGTGTGTGTGAATACATAGCAGACACATCTCTGTAAGTTTGAAAAACTTGTTCTTTTATCGGAAGAGGATATGAATGAATATATATCTATATATTAGAACGCTTAACAGATTTTGAAGTTACATAAATGTATATATGAATTTCCTTAAGTCCATAAATGTCTGTTAAAAAGTTATTTCCGATCGCATCTTTGTCTAGACTCGTCACTAACCATATATTATCGCCCTACAGGTAACAATGCGTTGTTAGAATTTTAAAAGCGATAAAACATATCCATTGTGCTGGCTATTAAGTTTGAGTTCTATTACCAGAACTATTATCATTATACATAATCATTTAATCCACTAACCACATGCTATTAGTGAGCTTATATATTCATAGAAATATAGTGATGTAACTTATATTATGTAAAATTTGTAAGATCTAACTATTGTAAAGATTTTATACAATATTATAATAATGTTTTTAATATCAACACCATAATTCATACTCATTCAAAAGACGGTAGACACTTATCAATCGAGAATACTGAAGACATTTTTTATATTATGTGTGTACTCTAAGCCTTCTCACAGTACAAATCTAATATCTACGGTTGCATTTGAAATTGGTAAAAGCATAGATCTTCAGAACATTCAAACCAACGAAATGAAACTTGGCCTAAAATGTTTAATTAGTGATAGTATCCATATATAGTTTGAATGTTATGAAGATTACTTAAGTCATGATATATTTAAACCCTATTTTAATCTTTATATATTTGAAGAAGAGATCTTTGTTATTACACTATAGTTATGTAACTAGTCTGCAACAACAAACATGTAGCGATTCAAAGATTTCTGATATATCAAAGCAGTTGAGTGAACCCCTTGGTATTTATATAGAAACTATCCCAATATTCAAGTAGTTCAAGTGCCGAAAGTGTTAAATTATATAAATAATTTGTATAAAAATGACTGTTGAAAATGAAGTTTCAACATCAAACCCTGAACCATTTCCAACAAAATGGGGATTCTCAGGTTATATGGATAATGTACATTCGAGTTATGAACAAGCAATGGCTAGAAAAATTACTGAATTCTTGGAGTCCCACTCACCGTGGAAGATATACTAATTAAATTACCCACAAGAATCAATCCTACCCGAGATTTTGCTTTACATATATAGATTTGAAATGATAAAAAAAAAAGATTTAGGACTCGTTTAACTAAAACTGGGTACTTTTTAGATTCAGTTACAAGCTTGATACAGTATAACTATTCTCATTACACCCACATAAACTAATTGGCTTTTTTTCGTTTGGTTTTGGCTACCGAAGGAAAGATTATGACAAAAAGTGAGGTGTCCTATAATGCGGTGGATGCAGTAACAATATTTAATCAAGCACTCAACTTGCCTGTAAATTTTTAAGTAATGGTTAACTTCATACATCCATCAAAAATTACTAGTTCTTTAAAGATAAACTCACCATACTCACCTGGGTACACATATGCTAAAATTAGTCATATGTAAAAACAATAAAAGTGTAATATAATAAGGTTATCTATCCAAGTTTTCAATGCTGGATATATAAGGCTGGTATGTGTGACTTTCTGAATGCATATATTAAGTCTAATATAACAACCATACAACCTCGTCTTACATGTTCAAACTTGCTTGGCTTGCGGAAACTTATACAAATTTGATGACCTACTTTTAAAAATGTGAATTACTAACCGCATGTTATTAGTGGTCTTACATATTTATACGAACATAAACTAAACCAACCCATACCAACTCGAACTAAACCACTATTGCTAGGTTTAATTTGTTATTGCTAAAATATTTGATAGAAATAGGTACTTACACGAGTTCATGTAGCAGTATATATATATATATATATATATATATATATATATATATATATATATATATATATATATATATATATATATATATATACTGCAATATTCGCATCTAGATGTATATAACTAAATAAAATAACTTTTCCTAATCGTTTGTAATCTTTAAACACTTGAGGCTATCATGATTTGGACTTGTAAAGAGAACTGTATGATAATTAAGGCATGCAACTAACCTGTTGACACAGAGACTCGAAGCACCAAAATGAATTTATTTAAAAAATTCTAATAGAACCTCGCATTCCTTAAAAATATTGAGTCATCGGATCTCAATCAGTAAATGCTAGTGACATTGATATCGTTCATAAGAATAACATCGTCATCTTCAATTATAAGTAGGTCTCAATGGCTTCATTAGCACTCCAGTTGCGATATTTTACCACTATATTTATGACTTTGGCCTCGGCTTTGAAGGATGTATCATCCCCCTCAGAATCGTAGTTGGAACTATTATAACTGAAAAATCAGGGAGAATACTCGATCTGAATTGAGTTTATAATTAGAATCAGATACATTGTAAACATGTTCAACTTGGTTTTATGCATTAAAAAAGAGGAATGGTATTACAAAATCATTCAGTAAACAGTAATATCTATTAATAAACATAAATGGATATAATAATAAACA
This sequence comes from Diaprepes abbreviatus, assembly GCA_034092305.1. Lineage (NCBI taxonomy): Eukaryota > Metazoa > Arthropoda > Insecta > Coleoptera > Curculionidae > Diaprepes > Diaprepes abbreviatus. Next base: position 1,304,805 of record JASJET010000261.1, on the reverse strand, counting down.
AGATGTAGTTTTATTTGCATACTTACTTCATTATGGTTGAGAATATTTGGTTCATCCTCCATCACACCCTAATTATTGAAGTATATACAAATTAATATAAAATTAAATAGTGCTGTGGTACACAAGAAGCATTCCAAGGATGGTTTTCTGAAACGAAATGCAAACAATTATAACAGAAATGAGCTAAAGCAATTAAAAAAATTGAAGTTCGTTAACATATATACACCCATATACTCACACACACACACACACACACACATCCATGTATATACGTTCATATGCCCACTCATATACATATATACATACGCATGTATACACCCATATGCTCACACAACATACACGTATGAATGTACGTACATATATCCGCTCATATACATATTCATATACATATATACACACATGTGTACACGCTTATACTCGCACATGCATTCATACATATACATAAGTGTACATACATACATACACATATATCCATACATATACATACATACATACATACATATATATATATATATATATATATATATATATATATATATATATATATATATATATATATATATATATACAAACATACACATATATGTCCATATGTATACATACATATATACATACATACATACGAGCGAGATAATATAAGTGATAAAGCTCAACCCAATTTTTTTTTGCATCTATGCGCGAAACCTCGCCCCTTTAGAAATAATTGATGTGTTTCTAGAAAAAGATACATCCAAGAACCCGATTTGGTGTAGATGACGAAGGATCATTCGAAATGGTTCTAAAAATTATTCTATTTTGACGTACAAAACCCGTATTGTTCGAAAAGTCACATAAAATGAGGTACAAAACATTGGAAAACATTCAACATTAATACCATTCAAAGAGATGTATATATACAAAGATTTTGTAGAATCCATTAAACTGTAAACTTATTCTGTTTTGTTTACTCTACCCTGAATGCTTGAAATATTAATTTAAATTAGAAGAAATAGAAACACCGAAAAGGCGTCATTAGAGAGGTTATATAGATAGGTGATATCAACACCTAGAGCTGAAATCCCGACAAAAGTAGTAATTTAGATATCAATGATATAATTTATATGCGTTCACCTATTATTTCTGATAATGTAACCACATGCTTTATGTCTATTAAAATTCTAGCCATTCTTTACATCTGATAAAAAACGTGTCTCTGGTGATCGATAGCATATATGTATGGCGTGGTCTAAAAAGTCCACCCAAAGACCATGCTGTCAGATTCCCGTTTTCTTTTTTTCTTATGATTACTTAACTAATACAGATCAAATAAATGCAAGGTATAGGTTATGTGAGTAAATCTATTTTAACATTAAGTATAGTTGTTAAACTGTAAACTTGATCTCTTTGAATCCACAATACTCGAAATATTACTTGAAATCAGGTAAAAAAATTGATACAGCAAAAATGTATCATTAATCCTATTAATGCAAGCCATTGATCCTATTCACATACTTTACCCCTTTTCAAATTCTAACAACGCATTGTTACCTAACGAGTCCAGGTAAAGATACATCCGGGATTCTGATTTCGTAGAAATGATTTCAAACGATCATTTAAAACGGATGTAAAATAATAGGTATATATATATATATATATATATATATATATATATATATATATATATATATATATATATATATATATATATATATATATATAAAGGGTTTTCCAATAAGAGGTGTTATTTTGATATTCAAAGAAAAATGCCATTTTTTAAGATAAATGATATGGAAAATAACATCAGCCAAATGACCACCACGACCATGCCTACAGGACCATATCCTTTTCATGAAATTTTCCATAACCAAATCGCAAAGTGGCTGCCCTATGTCCTCGATAGCCTCACGAATTCCATCTTTGAGGTCTTGAATGGACGCTGGGATGTTGGCGTAGACCTTGTCTTTCACGTGGCCCCAAAGGAAGAAATCGCAAGGTGTCACATCACAAGATCTCGGTGGCCAATTGTGATCACCTCTTCGAGAGATAACTCGGCTCGGAAACTTTTCCCGTAAAAGATCAATGGTTTCGTTGCTTGTGTGGCACGTAGCGCCGTCTTGTTGAAAGTAAACGTGGTCCAGATAAATACCATCCAATTCCGGCCATAAAAAATCATTAATCATCTCTCGATAGCGCAATCCATTCACCGTAACTGTTGCTCCAGCCTCATTTTCGAAAAAGTAAGGTCCAATGACCCCGCCGGACCATAAACCGCACCAAACAGTCACACGTTCAGGATAGAGAGGCTTTTCAACAATAACTCTTGGGTTTTCCGAGCCCCAGATGCGACAATTTTGTTTGTTGACGAAGCCACCGAGGTGGAAATGGGCCTCATCACTGAAGATGATTTTTCGATGGAATTCCGGATCATTTTCATGCATTTCAAGAACCCAATCAGCAAAGGCACGACGTTGTTGATGATCGGCCGGCTTGAGTTCTTGCGTTAACTGAACTTTATAAGCCTTAAGACCCAAATCTTTATGCAAAATACGGTGTAATGACGTTTGTGGAATCCCTAATTCCAAAGAACGACGAGGAATGGACAAACCTGGGTTTTCTTCAACACTTTCGGCTACAGCAGCAATATTCTCGGCTGTTCTTGAGCGACGTGCACGGGTTTTCTTCTTCACATAACTAACTTGTCCCAACAGCTCGAATTTTTTCACCAATTTCTTTATTGCGCTCCGACAAGGTGCTTCATGACGACCCAAAAATGTTCGAGTTTTACGAACCGTCTCTGCCAAATTTTCACCATTTTTATAGTGAATTTTAATAATTTCAATGCGTTGTTGAAGCGTGTATCGTTCCATCTTTATTTATGGCGTAGTTTCTACTTGTCAAACGTCAAAAACTTACAGCTTCAAAAGTGACATCTACCGAAATAGCGGGCTTTTCAAAATGACACCTCTAATTGGAAAACCCTTTATATATATATATATATATATATATATATATATATATATATATATATATATATATATATATATATATATATATATATATTGTTACAGTTTTGTTATTTTACGAACAAAACTATAAATAATTTTATCAAAATACCAACAATCAAGCCAATACTCACCATAAATTATATTCTTATTTTCATCAAGTAGCCTCTTTAATACATATAAAATAAAAACTAAAAGTTTTTGTCACTGTCACGCCAAAAACCGGTTTTGTAAAAAAATCAAGTGTGCCTATCAAACACTCCACTTTTGCCACTTTCATCAAGGGTGTAGTTAGATAATCTCTTGTTTTTTTTTTCGCTTGGCGCCCTAAACGTGTTAAGGGTTGTTTCTTGACAACATTTATGTGACTATTTGTTTAATTTTTGACAATTTTTTTTTCACCGCACTTAATTTCTCGTGATAAATTTTTGAGACACATATAATGACAATGAACAATACTGCTTGAGATTTTAACAACAAATCTGAGTGTCATCTGTAGCTAACACGTATTTTATTATTGCTAAAGTGGCATTTGCACTGTGTATCTTTAGGGTAAGAAAAGTATTGTTTTGTGCAGTACATTTTTGGTGATTTTTAGTTAGCCCAACAATCGTTTTGGATTTCTAACTATATTATAAAATTTTCATTTTTGTTGAAAATTAAGCTACCGGGTACGCGCAAAACAAAAACGAATTTTTCAGATGAACATTTTAGATTCCTTATTTAGTTTCTTGTAGATTAAGTCAATTTTTGAAATAATAGGTGGCTAGACGTATTTTTAGAAATTCTTTTTGACCTAGAAGAACCTGCGGTTCTTTTTTTTTTATTTTATTAGTAGAGGGCGGGTTTCGTGTCAGTGATAAACTCCCAATAGTTTTATTAATAATTTTAGTGCATATTGGCTTGCCTATAGACATTTTTGGTTAAAATGGATGTAAATTACTTAGGCAATGAAGAGCTAAAGTACGAACTATATATTCGTGGCTTACCTCTTACCGGTACTTTTGCGCAAAAGCGGGCAGACCTACGAAATGCTTTGCGTCTGGAGCGCGAGTCTGCAACTGAAGCTCCTTGTACTTCGGTGTTTGATGCCGAGAGTGAGTTATGTCTCTGCAGAGGCAAACTTTACTCAATAAAGCGTGACGTACAGACCTTCGATTTTGGAAACCGTGACAATGAGTAAGAAATTAAACACTCTTTTAGTTCATGTCTCTTTTAGAATTAAGCGAATTCGTGTAGCGTCCGAAGCAGATCAGGTCCTGAAGAACGATCTTATTACGCGTTGTGCTAATTTAATCAGGGAACTTACTGTAACTTACGAGAAAGGCTCTTTATCCAGAGAGTGTCTTCAAACTCCAGTAAATATTTCGGTAACACAAGATACACCAGAACCCCAGATTCATCAGACACCGGTTTCTTATGACTTAATAGATTTGAGTGATAATAATAATTTTAATGGTAACTCTGTTAATCAACAAAGTTTACCAAAGACCAACGCAACATCATCTATCACTAATCATGCATATGTTGACCAAAACTCCCAGTTTGACTTAATAAACTTTCATAGTGAGGTACCAGCTCCAACTATATATTTTCATAATGCTCGTAATACACAACCCAATATTCCGTATTTTTAAGTTAGACGTTTAGGATTTTTTTTTATTGCTTATTTTTTTTTTTAAATAAAAGTTTCGAAGAAACTTTTCTCCAGGGAGGAGAGGTGTGTTACAGTTTTGTTATTTTACGAACAAAACTATAAATAATTTTATCAGAATACCAACAATCAAGCCAGTACTCACCATAAATTATATTCTTATTTTCATCAAGTAGCCTCTTTAATACATATAAAATAAAAACTAAAAGTTTTTGTCACTGTCGCACCAAAAACCGGTTTTGTAAAAAAATCAAGTGTGCCTATCAAACACTCCACTTTTGCCACTTTCATCAAGGGTGTAGTTAATCTCTTGTTTTTTTTTCTCTTGGCGCTCTTGAGTGTCAGTAGAGAGAGTCTGGGACAAGCCTTGGTTGTGAAAACTGGCATAAACCCAGAAAGCAGATTTTTTTGCTGATTTTCTCAGAGTATAATACTACTTTTATTCCTGTTTGCTGCTAAAATCATAGTTTAGTGCGTTAAGGCATCATTTGCCAGATATTGAGGATAAACAAAGTTTTATTGTATTCGTTTTTCGTTAAGTACAGTTTAGTGAAAGTGATCTCACCTAAGAAGTTAAAACACCATCATTGTGACTTTAAATACTTGGTGCACCCTTAAAGACAATCAGGTACATGCCACAAACAGTTCTTATTATACCGAGACTTTGCGATCCTGTTTAAAATTAGATTTTCCTACCAGAGCCAACATATTACACACCACTGCTCCATAGAGGCCATCGGCTATCCAGCTTGTCGAAAGTGTTTGGATTTAATGACAAAACAGCCTTTCAGGTATTAGAACTTCGTAATAAACAGTGAAATTACCGGTTTTAATGTATACTTTCCTTTTTCCCCTGTGATTGGGAACTAATAAGACTTTATGCGAGCAATTACAGGACACTTTATTTTTAATTTCATTTAAAATACCTTGTAAACCGAAGGTATGCGTATACATAGGTAATTTAAAACATCACTTCCCATATTAATAGTCCAACGCTTTTAATTAGGCTTAAGTAAACATAATTTTAGACTAAATCGGCGTACTAGATAATTCGTTAGTGCAAAATTCAACCGTACTCAAAAAGTAAGGTTAATCAGTTTAGCCGTTAATGAAAATTAAAGCTGGATCTACATCTAAACCGACTTGGCGTATGGCGCAGATGACGTCATACTTGTAGTAGGGTTGTTTATTGTTTCTTTGCTTTTTTTTGTTATGATTCATTTCGCAAATAGTCACATATTTCTTTAGTTTAAAACTGTAATTTAAAATCCCTTTTTTTATTGTTAAATATAGATTTTAATTGTTTTTGGAATCGGTGTGTTTTATTTTTGGATCCAGTTGTTTCCTGTTTTCGATAAGATCATCGCTTCTTCTTACCGACGGGCCTAAAACAGGTGGCGCTTTAAATTTAAATAACCCCCCTAATCTCCGGCATGCTAGCCTAGGCACTGCCCTGAAAGAAGGAACGATCAACACTAAAAAATAACCACCTGTACAGAAGCATTAAATATTTAATTTTCATTCTTTTTCATTTTAATTCCTTTTCTCTCACGCCGTGACGTAGCAATATATATATATATATATATATATATATATATGTATATATATATATATATATATATATATATATATATATATATATATATATATATATATATATATATATATTGCGAAACTCTATTAAAAACTCCGTAAATATATAATTTGGTCAAAACGTGCATTATTCAAAATATCACTTAAAACGACAAGAGAACCTAAATATAAAAACGGCCATAAGAATACTATCCCTTTTAAATTTCTAAAAACTCGCCGAGCGGCGGTAGCCAAGACAATAGCGAGTTTTGGTCCATCCGGAAATTCGAATACAAAAGACTATTTCAAATGCAAAGTATGGGTAATGAGAATAAAGCTATTTTAACTTGTTAATGTTAAATTCTAAACTTAATCTTTTGAACCCACAATATTCGAAATAATACATTAAATAAGATAAAATAAAAATAGAACATAAAGGATTCAATAAAGGAACATGTAGAATCCAAAGTCATTACAAATATTTTATCTCTTTTAAAATTCTAACAATACTTTTGACCTAATTCAAAAGGTAGGCATCTGCCGGGCGGTCAAAAGCAGGTACAATAAGGTCCGAAAATACAATAGAACCGTTCTCCTCGGTTAAGGACGGCAGGTGGTGAGGCATCTGGCGATCGATAGCTTGTATGACGTCACCCAAAAAGTCCCCAGAAAAATCACTCGGTGGAGATGTTGCCAGATCCTCGTTTTTTTAATAGGATTTTTTATGATTATTTAATTAATATAGAGTAATTAATTAGGTAAATTAATTAAAACAATAGAAATAACCCTTTAACCCATTGTTTTAAGGGAAAAACGGAGTCAGGTTAGGTCGATTTTCGTTAATTAATTAAAAAAATAGCATAGGCCACGTGTGTGGCTTTCTGGTGTTTCACCCATCCGGTGGTCCGTCAACTATCCAATTACTCCTACTGTTGTCCTTTTTCGAATTTTGAACTAAATTTGTAAAGAAGTTATCATACAAATAACCCCTACCCCCACCAAAATTACCCCTCATGAATCATTTATCAGATTTGTATCATTTTATATTATAAGCAAGTTTTAATGTATGTGCACACTATTTAATTAAAATGGCATTTCAATACTAGCTATGATAAAATTCCTTTTTTATTTACCTTTGACGGGCTGAAGTTTTCTTAAAACGCATTTTCGAGACTTTTTTTTTTATTTTGATGTGATTATCTACACTAGATGTCTTTATATATGATGGTACAAACAAGATGGGGGAAGAACCATGCGAGAACCCTATAATGTGCTTTAAATATTTTTATTACATGTCACGGATTAAAGAAGCTTTATTTAAAAGAAAAATTATACAATCATTCAGCGTGCTTGTAAAACTGTGGTGATGCACAATTCCTTTTTAGGGTTACACAGCCACCTAGAAACAGAGTTTGACATGTCCGCTCGTCCGTCAATTCGTCAGTTTTTCATGTTTTGCAGTAACATTTTGCAGACGCGTGCTTTCAGTTAAACCAATTTTTTTTTTGTTTGTTGAATAAGGTATCGTTGGTTAGGTCTTTAAAATACAATTAGATATATCATATAATATTTTTTATTTAGTCGCATCATTCATGAATGTGAGCCTCAAAAGTAGCTTTTAAAATGCCCCCTCCCTTACAGTAGGTAAATATGAAAAATTTGGCATCTTAGCACTTACTAAATATGAAATAAGCCATGTCTTGTCGTCTTGGAGTAGGTTAAAAATTATTATTGTTTTTACGAAGTGATAGTGAATTGTTAAATAAGTGGTTTATATGTGCAATTCGAAGGGCTCATTTCCATGGTATCTAGATTGGTTTTAAATGCTAAACGTTTTTTGTATATCTGGTTGATACTGTTTTTAAAATAAATAAAAGTAGTGAAATAATTATGTTAATATTTTTTAACAAGGCCTAAAAATGAATGCATGTCTATACTCTAATAATAATTCTTGTTGAAATTCATTCAAGATTATAGAAATCCTAGCGACTTCAGAAATTAATTTTTGTAGAGATGGCATACTTGTTATTTTGGTTATATTCTGAGTTTACCTTGTAATGGATTATATTTTATTTGTATGTGTTCTTGAAGGTACTAAATAAAGAAATTATTAGGCAAAACTTACCTCAAACTTTTTCAATTTTGAGATAATCACTTGAAATTAATGGATTTTATATTTTCATTGGTTGTTAAAATAGTCGACTTCTAAAAAGAAGGCGGTTTTCAGTTCGAGCGCTATAGGAATGTGTAAAAATATATTTTTTAAGTATGTAGTGCGATTAGTACGGATCGACTGCATCGATTTACATGAATTTTTTTTTGTTATGTTCAAGAAGTTGCTGCGGTGGTGCGATATAATTTTAGCCAAAATTGGTTAAGTATAATCCAAGATGGCGCTTATAACAGTAAAAAATTAGTATTGCCCATGTTTCCTCCAAAATTAATCCGGAAAGATATTTTGGCTCGTAGGTTATGGATTTAAAAATGATTTTTCAAAACTGAATGTGGCTTATTCAATATGGCGGACTAAAAATTTTATATATTTCTGGTTTCGTCCAGATTACGAATTTAAAATTATTTTCCTAAAATTTAATGACCGGTTAAAAATTACATGTTCCTATTTTTTCCAAGATTGGTATTAGCGAGTTTTCGGTGGCTTAGATTATTGATCTAAAATTAATATCTTAAAACCTAGTATGGCACATAACATATGACGAGCCAAAAAATTTACATTTCCCGAATTTTTCCACAAATGGATTTGGGGGGCGTAGATTAGAAATTTTAAATTAAGTTCTTAAAATTTAATATGGCGGATTTATTTGCAATTTGTAGGATTTCCAGGAAGAAAAAAATTTTTGCTCAATTTAGTGTAATTTACAGTAATGTTGGCTCAAATAGGCACTTTTTTGTGACCTTGGAGACATTGCGAGTTACATTACACGTCTCAATTAGTATTTGGATGTTCACATAATATATAGATATCGAAATATTAAAAACTAAACCAAAAATTAAAAAAATTAAAATGCAAATTTAAGCTCCATCAAAAAGGGGAAAAATAGCTTTATTAATTTTTAAGTATAATTGAAATGTTTGAAATCGGTGACAAATTAATACTAAATGAAACAAACAACTAATAAAACTAGATCCATTATATATAAACTAGCCACAGTAAAGAAGCAACCACAAAGTGAGTCATTAGATCTCTATGCAAGCTTATGTATGCATGTATTATATGTGTATATTGTAGGTTTAAACTTAACTTTCTTGAGTGTGGGTTTTGCTTATTGCAATCACCCAGGTTCTTATATGTACTGTCTAGTTAAAGGCGCATGATTGATGTCATGCACCTTTGTTTTGTTTCACTTCTGCAGTTATCGCTTTTTGTGTTTTTTAGGGATGTTAGTATGACAGACACCACAACAAAAGATTATACTCTTCTCTCCCCCAGGCAGCGGAGGAGCTTTTAAAACACCCAGAAATACTACCAACCTCAATACCAGCAAGAAATGGCTGGGAGTTAAAAGACGACAAATGTCAGTGTAATTGATTTAAAGGTGATTACATGGCACAATCTGTTTTAAGAGCCCATTAAATCCAGCAAAACTGATAAAGGTAATACCACAGGTATATATTTATTAACCATACATTTTACTTTATCATATAGATTATGATCAAAAACCCAGGTTTACATATAATATTAACTAAAGTTTAATTTCGTTATTTATTCAAATTCAATTAATAATTTTAATAATAATAATAGTATCTTAACGGATCAAATAAATACAATCCATTTCAATTAAAAAACTTACAAATCTAAGAATGCATTAAATTGCTTCAAAGACAAGTATTGACAGTTGAAAATATTAACTAGTTTTTCAAGAATTGCAAAATTTTTAATTTAAAGGCATTAACTGGCAAATGAAAAATATCAATTTCGGTAGGAACTGAATTAATTTCCCTACACATTCGAGAAATGGGACTGTTAATGCTATAATTCGTTCGGTGAAATATCACTTCAAACAAATTGTGCGCTCTAAAAACTCTTTGAGGAACCGATAATCTAATATTATTAAGTAGTTCAGGAGAATGAATACAAGAGTTAACAATCTTATAAAGTAGAACGAGGTCAAGATATATGTGCCTCACACACAATGGTAGCAACCTCAAAGCATCGGCAGTATCATCATATACAGACCGCTCCTACTGCATTCCCTGTTTAAAGGCAATAAAACTTAAAAACTTTCTTTGTACTCTTTCCACTTTTTCTTTATATGTAAAATAATTAGGTGACCAAACTTGGGACGCATATTCTAAGACTGATCGAACTACAGAACAGTATATCACTTTAAAACAGTCTACATTATTAAAATCCGTAAGCATTCTCTTCACAAACCCGAGCAACTTCATATGTGTTGAAGCTAAGGGCCCTATCAAATGTAACATCGAGATCCTTCACATATTCAATACGATTAATCATGTTATTATCCAAAAAGTAATCCAATCCCTTTTACGATAAAAACTTATAATGGAGCATTTATTAATATTAAGGTGCATAAAATTTAATTTACACCATTCAGAGAATCGAGCTAAATCCTGCTGAATGCCCTCGCAGTCGTTGCTACTTCTCACAACACGAAATATCTTTAAATCATCTGCATAAAGAAGACATCTACTGAAAGGTGTGATGTCCTCAATATTGTTAATAAAGCAGTTAAAAAGGAGCAGGGCGAGGTGTGTACCCTGAGGAACACCAGAGGTAACATATATATCAGATGAGTCACAGTTGTTAATTTTGACTCACTGTACTCTATCAGACAGGTAACTATTTATCCATTGCAGAAATGATCCATGGATGCCCAAGCCTTCCAGCTTGTAAATAAGAAGTTGATGGTTAACCTTGTCGACAGCCTTGGAGAAGTCAGTGTAAATAGCATCCACCTGACACCTCCCCTCCAAAGCCTCCGCCAAGTACTGCTCATAAACAAGCAAATTACTAGTAGTTGATCGACCTGCCATAAAGCCATGCTGTGAAGTCGTTAACATATGCCTAAAAAGAGGACACATTAATTATGTTCTCTGTTACATTGACAAGTATTGATTTAAGGTTGTGCAAAAACAGTAATGACAACTGTTTTTTCTAGAGATCTGCTGGAACAATTTCGGGAAAGATTATAGATGGGAAGTTAGGATGATGTACTGGACAAGAATCATGTAAACGCTATTTACAATACATTTTATAATAGATTAAATTTACTAAATCGAGTTGAAAAAAAATATTAAGTTAAGAAGGACACGAACCATTCGATTACAGTGGGCATTAAAGTATCATGTAAACAAAAAAAAAAGAACTCTTTACTATAAGAAAAATAAAGGAGAAGTCACCCTAGAATATTACAACTCTGCCAGAATATTAAAAATAATCATATAGGAGGCAAACAAGTTGTGTAATCAATGCTATATTAAAGAGGCTACTAATAAATCTAAGGCTACTTGGAATATATTTAAAAATTTACAGGTCAAATCAAAAATAATTCAACAATTTGTTATGGTTTGGTTTGGTACTTTGGTTCCTGTTGTTTTAGTTTTTTTTTTATTCCTATTCTGATTTCTTTAACCCTGTATATATATATATATATATATATATATATATATATATATATATATATATATATATATATAAATATTCAGTAGTTATCGTTATTTTGAAATTTTGCCAAGTGGCTTGTCCAAAATAAAATTTTGCCGTTAGTTTCTTGCATGACTTTTTAAGAGAAAAAAAAGGAACAATGTTCCTTTGTGGTGTTGCGTTTAAGGAAGTTGTGTTAGCATTATTGCTGTTTTCAAATTTTGAGAATTTTGTATCTCAAACCAAGTTAGGTGATATAAGTGATAAATACGTTGCATTTCAACTATCAAGTTTTCCTTCCTAATGGAATTTAAAATCCACATCAACGTGGCAACATCGGATCTAATGTTTGGATTTAAATCGTATGCAACCAACTATGCACGCCCAGAAACAGTAAAACAGACAAAGGTTTTCCTGAGTCTTATGGAAAATTCGCATGTTTCCGGTGTTATTTATGTAAATTTTATTTACTTTTTTAAATAAAATTTAAAGGTAGGATCGGAAAATACATGTTACTAGTGAAAATTATTTTTTTTTTCGGAAATACCACGCGAGATCGGCGAAAAATAAGAACATATTCGTATTCTACCACCCAAAAATATGAGGTATGTAAAAAATCATCGAAAAATTCGGAAAATTATGTGTTTCCACCTTCTCCAAGATTAACCAAAACTATTAATAGGAAAAAGTAAACAACTTATAGGGGAGCTACATTTAATTTTTGAAGATTTACCTTTTATTTCGGTTCATATAAAGTCTAGGATTGTTCAGATCAAAGAAAGTAAAATGCCAGAACAAGGTGTAACACCTTGTGACTTTACAGGTCACAAACAATGCCACATCACAATCAAATCAGTCCATTTTGGATAGGAATTTGATAGAAGATAATATTTTACCTGTATAAGAAAGAACTCAAGTCTCCCTATCATTTAATTAGCTTTGATGAAGAATTACCGGTAGTTGCTAGTGAACATCCCGTCGTTGTAAATTTGGATATCTTCGATGATAGTCTAGTAATTAGGAATGGCTCAGAATATTAATTATATCATCCTTCTAGGGAACTCATTTTCGATGAACAATGATCAACCGTTGGATTTAATTACTCCTCGAGTGTCGATCTGTACTCGACCTAATGTCAGATTTGTAATACAGTCCCATTCTTTTGATCAAGCCAACACAAATCTCACTGCTTCTCATAATCTTTATGTAAATCAACCTGAAATATCTTACTTCGTGGAAGAATTTGGTCATTTTGTATTGTATTTCTTGGTACAATCAGTTCACTTCTGCTTGTCTAGAAATAATTCTGATCTTCAATTATAAAAGAGCATCTCTGGTCATCTTGAAGTGTACAAGACTCTTCAAGGACTTCTCAACACTATTACTGGCCAAACCTGAAAAGTGACTTCTTAAAGTTTATAAAACGCTGCCGCATTTGTCTCCAAACAAAGCCAATTCAACAGGCTTTTGCAGGTCAGATGCTTAGTGTTCAAAGAATTACTTTTTGTTCTTTGTCATTGTGTTGATCTTGTCGGACCTCTTCCTCATTTCGTTTTTGGATATTCCTATAGCCTCTCGCTTTGTGACTACTCAACATATAGTTAAGTGGTTAAAAGATTTTGTAATATTAGTTTTTAGTATAAAAATAATCATTGTTGATAATGAAGCTCAGTTTCTCAGCAAAATTTTTCAGAGAACAATGGATGAATACGAAATCAAAATCCGTTATGCGGCCAATTATTATCCCCAGGCTAATCCAGCGGAACGTGTTCACCGCGTTCTAAAAACCATTCGTACGAGTTATGTAGCCGAGGATCATCGCCAATGGGACAAACCGCTAGTAAAAGCGGGCTTCCTAATTCGGTCAGCTAAACATGAAATGTCTGGCCTACCTCCTAATTTCGTGGTGTTCGGTCGTGAAGTTCGGTTATCCCGTGACTCAATTTCTTCCGTCGACGATTTCACCACTTTTCGGTCCTGTTTCTAGGTCACAAACTCTTAACGTGTTTAAATCGTCCACAAACGACTTTAGCAGGCATATGAACGCACTTGTCATAGATATAAGCTGCGAACATGCGACGAGCGATTTCATTTAAATCAGGAGGTATGGAAGAAAAAATATTATCTTTCCGATGCAGCAAAATATTTCAGCACCAAGCACGCATCGAAATTTTCGGGTCCATATATCGTAACCAGAGTTTTATTACTGTGAACGGATGAATTTGCTGATGAAAGCATACACCCGATGATCGTGAATAAAAATTTTACGTACCTTGCGATAATTCTTGTAAATAAATTACCTGCTTACATATTACTTTAGGTTAAACCTCTATACCAGGCCTATGGGTTAAACCAAAGAAAAATTTTGGTAGAATTGTTTTCCGAGGAATGGGAGGTGTTGTTACGGTTCTATTTGTTTTGGTACCTTTTTTGTGGTCTCTGTTGTTTTAGTTTTTCACTTCTGTACTTATTTCTTTAACCCTATATATATATATATATATATATATATATATATATATATATATATATATATACAGGGTGATTCAAAAATCGATCACGAAACTTAAGGGGGTGATTCTACTTGACAAAATAAGGGTAGAGCTTCATATAATTTTTTTTCAAAATGTCATTCGTTTTCGAGTTCAAGTTTTTATTTTTTGTTTTTTGAATTACTCGCTTACAGGAAAACCGATTTGACTAATATTTGAAAGATAGGCTAAGTCTTCTGCGCTTCATCATTTTAGTAACAATTCACATTGATTGTTTGCCGCTAGAGGGCACTTTACCTACATTGAAAATTGTTTTTTTGTCATAATTTTTTAGTGTTGACAGCTACAGTAGTTTTTGGCATAATTTCTGAAAGACTGATGCCAGGCCTTTAAAAAAGGTGCTCTTTATTTACATCGCTAAACCCAACGGTTTAGACGTAAATCACCCTTAAAAATTAAGTGGTAAATTTACTTTTCTCATTTCATTACCACCAGCTACCAGGTAAATAGCTATCAAAGTATACTAGAGCTGTCAGTTTAACATCAAATAAATTCGCTTTTTAAACTATTTAATTTATAATCTTAAAATAACTAATAATGGCTAATCAGTAAATATTCATATTATGGATTATTGCGATATACATTTAATTGATAAAAATTAATGAAACAGTACTAAACAAACTAAAAAAGATTCTCAAAATGTCCCCCATTTTCTTCCATACATTTCCTAACACTCTTCAAAAAATGTCGCCTAACTCGATGAAAAATTCCTGGTGTTTCTTTAATAATTTGGCACTTTTCGATTATCCTGAAGCGAAGATCCTCGACGTTGATTACTGGAATATCGTACACCAATTGTTTCAAATGACCCCAAAAGAAAAAATCCATAGGATTAAGGTCTGGTGACCTCGCTGCCCATGCCAATGGTCCACTTCGTCCTATCCATTGCTCAGGATACGTTGCATTCAAATACTGTCGGACACATATACTAAAGTGGGGCGGAGCTCCGTCTTGGAGGATCCACATGTTGGCCCTTACTTCCAATGGCATATCTTCCAGATACAATGGGAGACGATTTTGGATAAAATCTAAGTATACGTCACCAGTTAATGGGCCATCAAAGAAATGAGGACCAATAAGGTAATCTCCTATTATCCCTGCCCACACATTTAGTGAAAATCTACGCTGATGTTTCGTTTCTACCACATTGTTTGGGTTCTCGTAAGCATATGTGTGGATGTTGTGTAGATTTGTTATGCCATCACGAGTGAAACCAGCTTCGTCAGTGAATAATATGACGCCAATTAATCGATTATCGTGTTCATACTTAGCTAGGATCTGATTGCACATTTCCAACCGTCTCGGCCGATCATCGTCATAAAGAGCCTGCACCTTTTTTGAATGAAACGGGTAGAGTTGTTCTTCTCTTAGTATCCTCCATGAACTAGCCTGACAGAGCCGCACTTCATTCCCAATTTTTCTAGTACTAATACCTGGATTATCTTCAATAATTTCAAGCACTCTTTCTTCTTGTTGCACGTTTCTAGCAGTTCTAGGTCTTCCCCTATTTCCATTATAACTTTTAAAGGAACCACATTCCGCAAGCCTCCTGTGCACACTGGAAAATGTTTGAGCATGAGGGATATTTCTTTCCGGATAACTCTCCATATAATATCTTCTTGCCAACTCTGCATTACCATTTGCTTTTCCATAACAAAAATGGATATCACGATATTCGATATTTGAATATTGGTGATTAGCCATTATTAGTTATTTTAAGATTATAAATTAAATAGTTTAAAAAGCGAATTTATTTGATGTTAAACTGACAGCTCTAGTATACTTTGATAGCTATTTACCTGGTAGCTGGTGGTAATGAAATGAGAAAAGTAAATTTACCACTTAATTTTTAAGGGTGATTTACGTCTAAACCATTGGGTTTAGCGATGTAAATAAAGAGCACCTTTTTTAAAGGCCTGGCATCAGTCTTTCAGAAATTATGCCAAAAACTACTGTAGCTGTCAACACTAAAAAATTATGACAAAAAAACAATTTTCAATGTAGGTAAAGTGCCCTCTAGCGGCAAACAATCAATGTGAATTGTTACTAAAATGATGAAGCGCAGAAGACTTAGCCTATCTTTCAAATATTAGTCAAATCGGTTTTCCTGTAAGCGAGTAATTCAAAAAACAAAAAATAAAAACTCGAAAACGAATGACATTTTGAAAAAAAATTATATGAAGCTCTACCCTTATTTTGTCAAGTAGAATCACCCCCTTAAGTTTCGTGATCGATTTTTGAATCACCCTGTATATATATATATATATATATATATATATCTATATATATATATATATATATATATATATATATATATATATATATATATATATATATATATATATATATATATATATATTCAGTAGTTATTGTTGTTTTCAAAGCTTGACAAGTGGTTTGTCAAAAATAAAACTTTGCTGTCAGTTTGCGACATGGCTTTGTAAGAGAAAGAAAAACAAGGAACATTTTCCTATGCACTGCTGCGTTTAGGAAGTAGTTTTAGCATTTTTGCTGTTTTTAAGTTTTGAAAATTTCAGGTCCCAAACCAAGTTAGGTGACATAAGTTCGTGTTGGGAATATACCCGATAAAAGGCCATACAACATCCTTGGTAAGTCCTTGTTTTCATTTCTTATTGTTAATTTTAGAGTTGTCAATGCGTTTGAAAAATAGGTAATTATTTCGATTAAGTGAAATTTAAGAAAATGTTTTTTTGAAAGTGTTTCGGCACTTACTGCTATTTCTAGGTCGAAGAACATGATTCTAACTTCGGTTTTTCATAATTTTTCCTCAATTTTGAGGAAAGTAAGGACAATTACTTTTTACTTTGGGTTTAATTATTTGGATTATATCTTCAAAATTTTATTATAATCACAAATTTCACACTAATTGAAGTTTCTGTATTATATAAAATTTCATTAATTTACACTTTTTAATCGAAAAAATCAGGAAAAGCGACCAACAAACTTTAAAAACAAAATTACCGGCGACATCCGTTATTGATACCACCCATATCGAAAGGATATAATTTGCGATGTTGCCAGATCGTAAATACGATTTCTGTAAAGTACGTATATATTCTTTTTTGCTATTAATTTCTTAAAGAGGAGCCGAAAAACATATTTTTCCCTTTGATTACACGTGATTTTCCCTCCAAATAGTAATGGTTTTAAGGATCATATTTGCACCATCGCTATCTGAAGGAAATGAACTCCCGAGTTTGCAAAAAACCCTGAATATGCATGATGCGATATTACACATTGCAGCGGCATGGGAATCAATTAAGCCCGAAACTATACAAAATTACTTCAAGAACGTATGTTTCCGATATAACGAAGATAATATTGTGTTCGATGAAACAGAACCCGCGATGGTGCATAATTTTCCTGGATATTCTTCCATCGATCAACCTACGAAATATGTTCAATCAAAGATCTTATTAAAGATGCTAATAGAACCCAAAAAGCGACCCTAAGTATTGATGATGATGTTGGTCAAGAGGAGTCAGCTCCAATTTTGTCAAACGCTTTTTTAGGCTTTCTCAGCGTTTGACGATTTAAGGCGTTATGTATATTCTTTGGGCGATAGCGAAGACAGACTTCAAAAGTTAAATTATATCGAAATCATTGTAATTACTAATTCATCAAATCTCTGTGTCAAGTCAAAATAAGTGATTAGTCTAAGTAATATGGAAATAATTATACTATATATATATATATATATATATATATATATATATATATATATATATATATATATATATATATATATATATATATATGTTGTTGCGTAGTGTTTCACGGATGGGAACATGTGATTCAGTATTAATCCGGGAATACATCCGTTCGTTGGTTTGGTTTCCTGTAGAAATTTGCAGACGTTTCGCCAAAATCCCATTTGGCATCTTCTGTGCTTGGTGGTTGTAGATCAACTGGGTCAGTTGATCTACAACCACCAAGCACAGAAGATGCCAAATGGGATTTTGGCGAAACGTCTGCAAATTTCTACAGGAAACCAAACCAACGAACCGATTTTTTTTCGGATTAATACTGAATCATATATATATATATATATATAATCATTTTTCTTTTATTTTGTCTTTTCTTGGGTTTAGGTTCTATATTTAATAAATACACAAAAACTGTTTGACGTTTCGCCCTTTATTCAAGGCATTTTCAAAATGTTTGCTTCCTAAAAATATATAATTAAATTACATCACATAAAAAACATATTCACCATTTTCGAAAAACAAACAAGACACTTAAATAATAGTTAAAACTTTAAAATCTCTTAAAAATACTTAATTTTACCGGTACGCACCTTGACATTTTGCTGTTTTGTTTCTGAATAAAATTTAAATTTTGCATCGTTTACTGAGGATACGTGGAATGCGAATGTGTTTTATTTTTTTAATATTTTTTATATTTTACAATGCATAAAAAAACAAATATGGTATATGTTTGGTTTTATGTTTAAGAGGATATTCCATTTTTGATTCTTATTTGACTGGATCGAATACTTAATGTTTAAATTAGGTTTGCGTAAATGTGGCTCAAATTTCCCATATCTGTTCTGTCGTTAACCGTGTTTTTATCTTTTTTAATTTCAATCATTTCTTTTATCTGTAATTTTTGGTAATTCATATCTTTGTTTTTTATAATGGTACTGTTATAATCAAAAGTGTGTTTTTCGTCCTGTGTGTGTTTGTTTAACGCTGTTGAGGCGTTTTTTGTATATTTATGGCCATTTAATCTGTTCTTTAGTAATTGGCTCGTCATGCCTATATATTTTTTGGGACAATTTGAGCAAGGGATCGAATATATTATATTTGATTTATTCATTAGAGGAGTTTTACTTTTTAAATTTGTGAACAATGTATTTAATTTATTATGTGACCTGTGGCATACGATGATATCATGCTTTTTTAAAATGTATTTTATTTTTTCTGACAGCTCACTAGTGTACGGTAATGCCACATATTTTTGTTGTTTATGTTCTATGTTTTTTGTTTTTACGTTATTATAGAACTTATATGTTCGTTTATCAATTATTTTGGTGATAGTCTTTTCGTTGAAATTATTATTCATTAGTGTCTCTTTTACTTTTTGCAGTATTTTTGGTCGGAATTCTGGAGACGTAAGGGAGATAGCACGATCAGATAGACCGATTATAACGCTATTTTTTTGAGTTTTTGAATGATTAGAGAAATAGTTTAGATATCTACCTGACCAAGTTGGTTTGGTGTACCATTCAGTTAAAACTTTGTTCTTTCTGCGTATAAGCGTCATATCTAGAAAATTTATTTTATTATTCTCTCTCTCTCTCTCTCTCTCTCTCTCTATATATATATATATATATATATATATATATATATATATATATATATATATATATATATATATAATGAGTTACTTCAAAAATATGATCTTTTTAACAAAACTTTATAAATAGTTTCACATTTATGAATGTATGTATTTCATTTTGTTCCTTTCCCGCTTAATACGCTTTTCCGCGTCACCACTTATAAAAGACAAAAACCCAATACTCCCTCGCCTCAAATTGGATACAACAAAGAAAGTCATCAAGCCTGTCTTTTTTGTATCAACATCTGGACAACAGACGTCGCCCATGTTGCCCTTCCTAATATATCCCAGGTTATGAAATAGTCTCCAGTGAGAAATAGAGATTTATTAGGCAAGGTATTAAGATGTGATATAGTCAAAATAGCTATTAAATTGCCAGAATGGCAAAACAGACAAGTGGTAAATTTTGTAAGAGGATTAGCTTCTACAGAACCTGAAGATTCTCTATTATAATCTCGTTCGACTCCTTCAAAATCCTTCAATGGAATATTCGGAGTATATGTGCCAATCATATAAATTTACAAATTTTAATCAAGGAATATGAACCAAATATTGTTACTGTAAACGAAACGTGACTGAAATCTAGCCTAAACATACACCTTCTTACATAATACGCTATTAGAATGGACCGCCCAGAAATAATATTTTTTGGTGAATTTTTGAGAAGACAAGTGAAGTACCCTAACATTATTTTTTAGTCGATCAGGGGGGTACCGGTCACAAAGGCTGGTATATGGATTTCAAAACAATTTATTTCAGAATTTTTTGGTAGATAGCTTCAGAGATATTGCTAAAAATATTCTTCAAAAACCAACTTGCTCCTGTTTCTAAAAAGGAAAAGCAGAGATTCTAAATAAAATTGTGGTTCTAGGGATACACAGTACATTTATCGTATTAAATCGTTAAAAAGAATACCTAAAAATTTGCTTTTTTGTTTCAGGAAAACATGATATTCATCTATGAAGCCTCGAACATTCACGTACAATCATGAGACGAATAACCTGCATGTGTCTTAAATCATTATCAAGCTTAACAAATTTGAATCATTTACTACTAGAACAAGAAAACTGGTATAAGGCTGATTGATACATAAGGATATTTTATGTTTTGATGTTAAAATGTACGCCTTACGTAATAATTTAAATTATGAATCTTTTTTTCTTTATTGGCTGTTACAGTAATGTAAAGAGTATGAGTGTTCATTCAATAGCGTAGTTTTATCAGGTCGGCAAGAAAATAATTTCGGTTTTGAGTGTGAAATAAAACTATTTTTTTAATACAAAGAGTAAACTTGGATCAATATATTTTCCATTTTGTTCAATCATCTTTTGTCATATTTCTTGCAGCTTCATGATTCCGCGGTCATAGAAATCTTGGTCCTTATCAGTAAAAAACTGAATCATGTGATTTAAGGTCATCATCATTTGTAGAAGTTTTACCATTTAGAGAGTTTTGCAAACTTTGAAATAAATGGTAATTAGATGGTGCTAGGTTAGGGCTCTAAGGGGGATGGAACATCACTTCCCAATCAAGCGCAAGTAATTTCCCACGAGTTACTAAAAATGAGTTAGGCTTTGCATTATCGTGATGGAACACAATTCCTTTGCGAATTGTCAATTTTGACCGTTTTTCTTTAATTGCTTCATCCACTTTCATTAGTTGTTGAAAGTAAATATCTAAATTGATCGTCCAGCCTCTTGCACTAGCTCAAAATACACAACACCTTGATAATCTCACCAAATTGAATTCATCACGCTTGGATCATGATCGTTTTCAAATGATGTTACCGTTGATGACACATTTTTCATCATCAGTGATGATTCTTTTCAAAAAAGGATAGGTTTCATTGCCTGTGAGGTGCATATGACAAATACTGATTATTTGCGTTAAGCGAATGTTTTTCAATTTTAAGTGATTTTCAATTATTGTGTGCGAAACATTTAACCTCTCTGCAATTTCTTGAAGTTATATGACAGTTTTTTTCAGTTGTGGCTGTGATTTGGTCATGATCAATTTCAGTAGGTCGACCAGAACGTTGGTCATCTTTGAGTGAAAAACTTTCAGAACGAAATTTTCTAAACCAATTCTGACACGAGCGTTCTGTTATGCAATCAATACCATAAACTTTACATATCTCTTTGTGAGCCTCAGCAGCTTTCTTTCATTTATGGAAATAAAAATGTAAAATATGCACTCCATGTTAAAATTGATTCTAAACTAACAGCCATAACTAACCTGAACTAACAGCCATAAGTAAAATTATGCGCAGGTTGCTTCTAAACTAACCTAAATGTGACCGATATCAAATGTTAAAAGGAAAACACCACTGATGGAAGTCCTTCAAAACACTTACAATAATCTCTATGTGTGACAACGGAAAACACTTTCTTGCCAACCTAATTGTTTATAAACATAAGCATAATAAAAAAACATTCATTCAAAATATCTTCAAGAGAACTGCCAAGACAAACGAGAATAATTTTAGACGGATATAAGAGGAAACAGTATTCTTATTGGTAGGTTTTTTGTAAAACTACAAGCTTAAAGCGATAAATAAATGTAATATGCCTGTTAGTTTTAACTGATTTATTGCTAAATATTCTTGTAACAGTAGTCATAAAAGGATAAGCCTGTAAATTGAAAATTATTCATCCTTAAGAAGAACCAATATTGTTGTGGAAGCATTCGCTGTTGACATTTTCTTTAAGACTTAATCATCATAATAGCTAACTGAATTTTGGTAATCGAGAATAACTTTATTCTTAGAATGTCTTATTTAATAATAAATTCCTTTAAAATTTGCCGATATTACGATTTTTAATTGGAAACTAATAAATTGAGTTTAAGTACGAGAGAGCGAAAATTTCAAGTTTGTTTTTGTATTGGGAGGAATATTTATTTGACTTACCTTTTTTTGATTGACCTATAAAAGATCTATTGTGTCTGCATATCCCTAGCAAGTGAGCATATGTTAAGTTATGCTAAGATAAAATATCCGCTGTAAATTTGTGTTTGCGTATCCCTAGCAAGTGAACATATGTCAAGTTATGCTAATATAAAATATCCCCTGGGTGGTCTAAAACAGACAAATTCACAGTATAGAATTCTTAATATGTTCAGATAAATCATAGTAACACGAAGTAACAGAACTATTATATTTAAAATAAATAACTTTGCATTGAACATTGTTTTGAACTGGCCCTGTGAGTAAAGAATTGCAGACTTTTTTTTGTTTGATAATATTGTCTTTTGAAGGTATGGCGATAATAAAAATTGAAGTATTGGTGTGTTTTATTTCTACCAAAATAATGTCAATAGTTGTTAAGAAGAAATTTGCTTATATTTGTACCTGCATATTTGTGAAGATACTATATATATATATATATATATATATATATATATATATATATATATATATATATATATATATATATATATATATATATATATATATATATATATAGTGATACGGCACCCTGATGAGTCTAGTAGAGACGAAACATGTACCTCTGCCGAAACATATGATGGAGGGAAGTTTGCATTTACTGTTTCGCATTTTACTTCATATATATATATATATATATATATATATATATATATATATATATATATATATATATATATATATATATATATATATATATTAGCCGAGTAATTTTTCAGATCTTTAAGAATTTTAAATTACTAGACACGTTCAGAGTTATTTTTTTTGCTTTGTTATATAATGCAAATTGATCATTTGGGGACTATAATGGATTGTTGACCTTCAAGAGGATTTTTGGCAAGTTGCTTTTGTTTTTTATTTCAGATTTGTTATAGTTGCTAAAAGTATCAGTTGTATTGGAAGCGAATCCTGTGATACGTAATAAAATTAATGATTAAGAAAATGATTGCTGATAAGTTAGAAGATTCATGTATAAGTGATTAACCAAGATAGCAGCCGTTGTAACATAAAATATTTTGCTGAAATTTGATGGATAATGATATACGAGACGTCAATGATGTTTTAGTTGTAATACCAACTGGATGAAAGTGATTCTTCAGGGCAGTTCTTAAAGTTGTCAGGGGGATCGAGTACTTTGGCCGCTTTAAGAATTTGTTACTGATATACGGTTTTAATGGACTACAGTTATACAAGTTGAAATCACTTAATGTAGTATGTATTGATTTAATGAAGTCAAATGGATGAACGAAGTTCTTACTCTTTGTACAATGGGATGTTTAGTTTACAAAGATGAAAACTTTATACAAATAATAGAAACGGTCCTATTTTCGTACATTAAAGATAAATTAATGACGACCTGTGTTTTTGAGTTGAAATGCAAGCCTACAAGTTAAATGACCTCTATTTCTAATGTATAAAACATACACAATGCTGAACTGGAAGATTAAATAAACTTATTAAAAAGCGAATGGTTTTTAGGACGTGAATACTTTGTATATTAATATTTAAAGACATCTTTATGGCTTCCTTGGAGATGTCAATTAAAATATTATTCTACCCATTCCAGTATCTTATAGTAATACATATGTATCTGAGTTCCTGAAATGGCATTTTTTTGATGATACACCTTAACATGGTTGATTTTAGAACAGCAGGAAATACACATCATTATCTTGTTGCGCGATCCTTACCTATACACTATTTAGAGGAATAACGGCACATTCGTCAGTTTGCTTTCTTAAAATGTGCATAAAAAATTACTTTATGGTGACAAAAAAGTTAAATGGTTGCAAAATCTGCTAGTCATAAGCAGATTACTTACTTCAAAAGAACTTCTGAATTTTTGTTACTTTTTTATTATTGGAGGTATGGGTAATAGTTGTGAAAATTAGTGACGAAGGAAAACGACTGACAACGTTCAATTTTAAAATTTTGATTCTATAATATAAGTATACTTTTTAAGGTTCCAAATAGTTTAAAAAAAGTAGCTTGACCACTAGGCTCCTTCCCTGACCTAAATAGTATTGAAAAAAATGTGTACCTTATATCACGTAATTGCCGTCAATCTGTGTACACTTTTTCCAACGGTGCGCCGATTTTTCTATGGCTTTCCGTTTCTGGAAAAAAAGCCCATCTTTGAAACTACTGATTTACGCTGGTATCGACTTCTTCGTTACGTGAACACTTCCTTTTAGTTTCTAAAGCAGGCGATAGTCACTAGGAGCCAGATCAGGTGAATAAGATGGGTCTTAAAGTAATTTAAATCCTACATCCTGAAAGCAGCTATGGCAGTACTAGATGCGGGACTGTTAGTGCATGAAGTTGTATTTTTTTTTTGTTTACCAGAAACATTTTTTTATTAGCCTACCCGTCAGAATGATGGGTCTATTCCCAAATAGCACACTTCAGTCCACTGGATATCCATCGTTTATCCAAAGCTGGACATACTGGGTATCCATGGGATGTCCAGAATTTGTCCACCAACATCCTATGGATATCCACTAGACTATACGTTTGTCCCACTCATGGACCTCTTTTTGGATTACATATATTGTCCAAGTATGGATCATTTTTGGATATTAATAGGACTAATTTTAGATGTCCATATATTGTACATTCTTGACCCGATTGTGGACATATTATCCGATGGTATTGTGCTTTTTGGATAAATAGGTCATAATCTATGGTTCCCTCTTCTTGACGTTCCGGTAACGTGAATGGTAGATATTTTCAGAATTTGCTTAGGGTCAGAGAGCTTACAGTACCTAATTAATCTGCACTTCTGAAGACACAGACCACTCATGTCATCAAAACGTCGATAACAAGTAACCATAGATGGCCCTATTAGTCCCAAAAATTAAACAGATATAAATTACATTAGCGAACCAGGTAACAGGAACTGGATCAACATATTACACTTATTGATTACAATTGTCAAGTTTTTAATACAATACTATATAAGAATATAAAATTTTATAATTAGTCGAATTGCAAGTGCTACAAAATATAGCTTCAATTGATTTAAATTGTTCAAGCTGTAGAAGGATCGCTATGAATAAGTTATCTGGTTCCATAGTAATAGGTACAATTTCAATTGGGTAATAGAATATATACCAATTATTTAAATAAAGACTTTTTATTGTTACAATAATTATTTTTTTCTAGATTTATTTCTGTCGTTTAATCTCTTCTGCCATTGTCTAATCTCGTCTTCGGCTGTTTTTTATCGGCCCCCCATTCTTCTACCGCAGCTGAAAATTAATAAGGTTTAACGTTAAATGATGCAGTATTTTTTTGGTTTTGTAGGAATTTAAATCTCTCTCTCTCTCTCTCTCTCTCTCTCTCTCTCTCTCTCTCTCTATATATATATATATATATATATATATATATATATATATATATATATATATACATATATATATATATATATATATATATATACATATATATATATATATATATATATACATATATATATATATATATATATATATATATATATATATATATACATATATATATATATATATATATATACATATATATATATATATATATATATATATATATATATATATATATATATATATATATATATATATATATAAAACCAAATGCATCGTTATTGCTTACAGTGCTTAAACCAACAGGCCAGAAAAAAAATTTTAACACACTTTTTGTCTGGGTATTATCAGAACAAGAGGATCTAGAGTTCAACGTGTGAAATCTGACACCTAATTTGTTCTTATTATTTACGAGTATGACAAATAAAACAGAGAGATTTTTTTCATCAAATTTTTTTTATTTAAGTGGCAACTTACCTTCAAATAGTGAACATAAGTTCTTTAAAGGGCACTTTACTGTTCCATCATATGTATAATTCTTGGAAAGGCTATCTGTCATTGTTACAACAAAATATCTTTTAATAAGTTAATAGGTATAATTTCCTCCAATTTTCGCTAATTGTAAAACCTAAAATTATATTACTTTATTGAGATAATTAAACGTTAATTCCACATATGCTAACCTAAGAATATTTTTGACTTTAAGAATAAAAGTAAAAAAATATATATAAAATAATCCTGTAAATTAAGTTTTTTTTTTATCAATAGACTCATACACATAAAGAAGCATTACTCGAATAAGTTTCAGCTTTTATTTCAGGAGAAGTGTAATAAACTTACTGCATCTTTGAAGTTTAAATTTTCCTGAAGATCTTATATGACTTGAGGCAGCTGATTATTTTCTTAAGTAAAAGGATAGTTGAACTCCTGCAGAAAATTCTTTGTAGATACTTGTTGTTTTTTCCGTATTTAAGATTACCTGAATATCCTCTCTAATTTGGTACAAATTGGCTTTCACATAGGAATTTTATTTGGACCAATCTGTGGAAAATTCATCTAAAAAATAATTAAAATAAATTAAATTATAAGTCTAAACCTAGAGTCGAACTGTCAAAACTTTATTATATATTTTTAAACAATTATACTGCACAAAAATACACATCAATGTAAACTTTTACTAGCGTTTAATCCAAAATTGTCATAAAAAAATTAATATAATTATTCAAATTTGCTATAGCTTTTATTCCATTATAAATTTTGATAACATTTATTAATGCCAGCAATCTTATTAGACTGATTACTCAATAATGACTTTGTCAGAGAGAATTTTCTCTAAAATTTACAATTTTATTATTACACAAATTTACAACTCTATCTGTGTTCCATTTTAACCAACAAGATACAAAATTCATTGGCCTATCAAAATATTTGCACTTATTTGTAGTAATTTCCATTTAAGTAATTGTATGAAAAAGTATAGCTACAAAAGCTATATTTTAACATACGTGTTTTGATACTGAATATTTTGTTCCCTTTCAAATTTGTGCGAGTTTGATATTAAATTATCAGCTTTTCGTCGGGCATGTCTGTAGTTTCGTTCGGTAATTTTTGGTATAATTAAAAAAATTAAATTAAAAATAACTATACTTACCTTTAACGGTGGCATCTTCTTCAAATAAAAAGCACACTTGATTTTAGCTCGACTAAATCTCCAAAGGTCTTTTTTAGCTCGACGTCAACACAATAATGGGCACAAAACATCTGAAGGGATATTTTGTGATCATGGCGGGCCGGCGGGTTAAGAAATGACAATTCTACAGGCCGATATTACAGTATCCGATTTTACCGACAACCCGAAATTTAATTAATGGACGTCTGATGGACTTACACTGGACATCCAGATATGGACGTCCATATAGAGTACAGGTCATCACATCTAATGGACATCCATAAATGGTCCATGGACATACAGGACATTATATGTACCTATTCTGGATATCCAATGGAAATCTTGTGCTATCTGGGTTATAGTGGACGTTGTACTTTACGGTCATTTTGAAATAAAACTAGGAAGTGCTCGATATAAAAATTCAGAAAAACTAAAATATAAAAATTAGTTAAATCGGTTTGAAGAAATATCTTTGGCCGTGGTATAGCTTAAAACATTATTAGGGATGCAATCCTATATTATATTCTTTGCAAATGAAATAGGCCTTTTTTTGAATAAAAGCTGCATATTCTATGAGTTTTATTGTATAACACAAGATGTCCTATATTAAAATAGCTAATGTCAGTGACTGCAGTGGAAGTTCGCCCTCTTGACGGTGGTATATTTTACTATATGTTTTCAGCTGAGATTGAGAAATATATCTTCTAAATATTAACAAACTCTATTACTTGGGATTCCTCGGTAGGATTTTGAGACTGTTACATCAACTAAATAAAAAAATGACCAATACGATTTCTGTTGTCTAATAAAGAGCTGTTAAACTGATCATTTAATCTACTCCATATATTCCAGAGTAATAATTTGCCACAATTTGTCATTGAGATTTTGAACTTTTGTACCAACGCTAAGTTTTGATAATTTTATTTTTATTAAAATTTGCGGGTAATGTGTCTACCTTATGGTCTTCACATTTTGCACACAACAGAAGTTCACTGGCCATAAATTTATTGGCTTTTTGGCCCTTTATTCCAGTATTTAATATCGGACAGTGGGCACGTTCCCATTTGATTTTTGCAAATAGTTTCCACTGCGTAGATATAGTACAGAGAAATAACTTTTTTTGCCGGGACACTCGATCATCCAGCAATCGGACATGCTTTTTAGGTAATAATGGCCTACAAGAACAAAATGTATACCGTCAAATGGGGTGGCTTTGGACACCTTCTGTAACCTTTTTGAGTACAAATAGAAAAACCAAAATAATAAAATTGTCGAGATTTTCGGCTAAGACATCCCTAACATCTGGTGATATATTGGCCATTTTAAATTTTTCATATTTGTATTAGTCTTTTTTTTTTGGTTAAAGTCTGTCCGAAGTCACTCCATGATGTGGGGTGACTTCGGACAACGGTATGAAACTACGTAAACTGATTCTAACTCTTGTAGCGATGACTTCGGACATAAATTTTCTTTTTTAAATCTATAAAGAAAGTAAAATCAGTTGGTACTTATAACAAGAACATCATTTTATTATAAAAAAACATCGTTTATTGTAAAAATGAAACTAAATATTTTTTTTATCTAAAAAAAGGAATATTCTTTTCTAGAAAAACACATTTTTATATAACAGATAGATTCATGATCTATTCTATAATTAGATCAGATAGGTTAGTAAACTTGTAGCAATCTCTTCGAAAAGGTAAAGGAGAAAGCCTTCGAAAGATTTCATATATTCCAGTAATGTTTTTATCGGACATCCTTGGAAAATTAGAGAAAACATCATCTCCACATTTCTTTTTTCGAAAAAAAAAAAGATAACTTTCACCTTTCGCGTTTAAAATGTTTGCAACATAGAATTTGCTTTTTGAAGAATTATCTGTGGGAAGTTTAACTAGTGTAACATCATCAAGTCTAATATTTTCATTTAAAAAACAGTCTAGTGTTTTCTTCCTTTTAGATATGTCCAAGTCCGATAGTAAATAATTTTTATCAAAAAAATCAAGGTTTTTTTTTATTGTTACATAATGAGCTGGGAATATTCTGATATTTTTTAGATTTATGTAGACTAGACGTGGAAGGAATACTTTCTGCTGGTTTGTTTTCGGGTTCAATATCCATATCTACAGGGATGATTGGCCTTCTTGGTGGAACATTGATTCGTCTTGTAGTGTCTTCCCTTTTGTTTCTCTTTTTAATATGTATTTTTTCATTTTCTATAGGCTAGAGCTACTAAAATTCAGAGAGCAGGATCGAGGTCCTAGAGTACTTACTACTTGGATATCTTTTCTTCTAATGATTTAAAACTCGCTGAAGAGTAGGGGGAGGTCCCCGAATACCGGACGCTTAAGAATTGATAAAAAAAAAATCTTAAGTAGTGCAATTTGTTTATTTAGGTTTAAAGAACTTTCAATTATATGTGTAATCATCACAGACATATAATCAGCCTCAAAAATTACTATAAATGTAGTAGATTCTAAGGAACAACTTGTGTAGCAAAAATAACATTTTCAAAGGGGACCCCTAATATCGGACAGTGAACTTTTGCTTCATTTTTAAACTTAAACATAATTTTAACAAAAAATTCGTAAATATTTCAATTAGAATATGACAAGTGAACGACTAACAAAGAAATCCATCCCTAACATTAATAAACTTTGGTCGTAACTAGTTTTCTATAAAATCACAAAGTTTTAATCGTGCAACCTGCAAAAATCACAAATGTAGCTAAGTGAACCTTTTTCAACATCAGCACATGCTTCATGAGCTCACTGATTGCAAACTTGACAGCAAATCCAATCTCCATCATTATCTTCTTGGCAGATTAAACAAGTTGTTGTATTTTCGGTCACTGATGTTGGGGAAATCGTTGTCTTTAGTGTTGCAGTTGGTTTCTTTGTCTTTTTTATTTTTGTCGGGTCGTTAGTTTTCTTGCCTTTAAGTTGCTTAGCTTAGCCTTTGCTGCTTTATTTTCGCGAGCGCATTTTTATAGGGGGAGGATGTTAAGATCTCACTTTTCGCAGCTTTTCGTCCTCGACACTGCTCGCTTTGATGTAGCGTTTGGGACTGGTGATAGCTGATAAATCACACTGATAATACCTTTGCTTGTCGACGGTTGTGTCGCAACATTCTCCTTTCCATTGACGTCGAAAGTCTCTTGAGGCAGATTCTGAGGTGTTTCCACTTTTGCGTCATTGCAAACATTTCCTTTAGTAACAGGCTGCGTGGGCGGTTACAGCTGATGGCAGAAAATCTAAATCTGTAAATGTTTGGATTCAAAGGAGAATTCCAGTGCATTGAAATCCAGATTTTACAATATCCAAACGTGCAACGCGAGTGAAAGCTTGTGTCACCATTGCATCTATTTCATATTCAGTTATTCTTGCACTGGAGTTTGCTCTCATCCATAACCCACA
This sequence comes from Diaprepes abbreviatus, assembly GCA_034092305.1. Classification (NCBI taxonomy): domain Eukaryota; kingdom Metazoa; phylum Arthropoda; class Insecta; order Coleoptera; family Curculionidae; genus Diaprepes; species Diaprepes abbreviatus. The sequence goes on along the minus strand of JASJET010000261.1, from coordinate 1,273,692 downwards.
CGCCTCAAAATATGCATCCTTGAATGGTTTCATAAAAACCTTTTCCAAGGGCTGTAGTTTGTGGGTCGTGTGCGGCGGAGTACTTAACATATTAATGTGGTTATCTTTGCCATAACACGTAACAGCAAGATCTTTGTGACTGCAATGACCATCTAAGATTAAAAGCACGGGCTTCTCTTTAGAAGGCTTTGAAAACTTTACAAAGTGTTCAAGCCACTTTAAGAAGAATTCATCGTTCATCTATCCATATAGCTGTGCCAGGGCTACGCTTTCTAATGGGGCACCAATCATCAACCTTTCATTAACTCTCTGTCTAGGGAAAATAAATAGTGGTGGGAAAAAATAGCCGCCAGCACTCGTGCAGAACATAACTGTGACATTTTTACCTCTCTCTGCAGAAGTCAACTTGGCAACTTGGCGATTACTTTTGAGTGTCATTACTCTAGCTTGCTACTGGACAGTGCTGACCCCTGTCTCGTCGCAGTTATAGATGTCCGATGGGCCAAAATGATATTTTTCACAAATTTCTTTCAAATTGTTAACTTGTGGTCTATTAAAACCAACAGCTCTCATCAGACTCGTTGACTCTGGCCTTCTCAAGCTGAGTTCAGGATGACGTTTGATAAAATCATAGTGAAAATGTTTACCAGCACTTTTCTTGACCCTGTTGAATCTGTGATTCAGTCTTAATTGTTCCGCGAGATCAAAAGCCAATTTCAGAAATTCTTTTCTAGTCAAAGGCATGCACCTATTGGACATATCCACCACGTGGGCAATGAGAGCTTCTTCGTACTCCTCGGTAAAAGTTGGGTCAAATCTGCCTTTTTTGAGTGGTAGTTTTATTTCTTCTCGTTTTAATTTTTTAATGTAGTCGAACAGTGTACTTTTTGGCACACTGTAGACTTCAGATGACTTTCTCAGAGAAAACTTTTTTGACATCACCTTATCGATGGCTTTTATTAATTTATCATTTTTGGGGGTATTTTCACATCTCGGTTTGGGTTCGCCCATGTTGAATCTATAAAAAAACAAAAAATATTACTACAGCAAAAAAAACTAACTTTAAAACGGTCCGGGATTAGGGGATTTTAGGAGTGTACGATCTTAGGGACCCTTAGGTCTGTTCAAGAAAAATTCTCACTCACATTGTGTGTTGTTAATCACAAAATAATTAACCATAATTATTACCATTCCATACTTTAAATACTGTTTACAGACCCTAAAAATATTACTTCGAACAAAATTTTTTACTAACCTCAAAATTTGCACCACGCTCCACGACGAACAAGTCAGCACTTGCTGGCGCGTTTCTCCCCTCGCACTGCACTTGTATGTAACTTTCTAACCACGACACAAGTAAAAAATTAGCTCGTTTTCTTCGACCGATTCAAATTCTGTTCGGCTTTAGGAGCTATCCGGTGTTACGGGACTTCCCCCTATATTTTACTCGAATTTAGTAAAGAGGTGAAACAAGAAGTGCGCGACTGTGATAAAATTTGAAAACCTATGACTTCGAAAAATTTGATCTTAGGTAATATAATTTTATTTTGATACTTTAAATTTAATAAAGATTTTTTGTTTCTGGTATTGATTTTTATAGGAAGTACTTGTAATATTTTTTGAAGACTTGAAGATTTATTTATTTATTTTAAAATAAAATAGATTTTACTCCAATTTTTTCTCTTATAAACTTAGGATAATTTTTACTTTTTAAATATTAAAATATTTATTTATTAACTTTTCGGAAAAATAATATTAATATCGGGACAGCACACCCTTCCTTGCCTTCTCAGACAAAAAAATAATTTAATATATTTTATTCGAGCAAGTTATCTAAAATTTCTGCTTAGTCTGAAATTCTTTTAAAATACGTTTAAAGCGCCCACTGAATCGGCTCGGCTCGGTCCGTTCCGTCCGCTAGTTATGATGTTAATAAAAAGAACTATACGGGTAATTTTTATAACATCTATTGAATTCACGTAAATTGCAACTAGCAATTTTATGTCTTACAAAATACTGAACTACTTAATTACTGAACTCAACTTACAATATTTCCTAGGCTTTTATAGTTTTACTAAAATGATGAAATGTGAATAAAAGTTACATCAGCCAACTATAACATTGATAATAAACGGTATAAGAGATAAAATGTTATTTTATTTCATATTCGGCATTTTAATATTGATAGTTTATGAAATAAAAGCAACTAAGCAAAAGATAATATTCGGTAAAATGTTTGTCAGCACTTTTTATATATTTATCTCTTAAAGGTAATTATAATATTAGAACTGAAAATAGTTGTTAAAAGCAAATATAAGTCTTTATCAACTGTTCAGCAGTGGCGTAGCATAACTCGCTTCAGTCAGAACATTGATGGCCCCCGCTCACTGGCTCGGCACAATTCAGACCATAGATTAAAACACTATAGGTTAGTTCATGGAAATTAGAATCGAAAAGAGCCGTTTTGGGAAGAAAATGTAACTAGCGATTTTATTACTGAAAAGGGTATATTTTGGCATCACTAAAAATATACTTCGATGGAAATTCATACGGTCCATGACTTGCAAAATGGCGGCCAAAAAATTGTCACTTTTTTCAGTTTTTCCAGTTTATCTTGAAAAATAAGGATTGCATGAAAAAATGTTTTAAATAAAAGTTATAGATAATTGAAAAACCTATAATTAATATAATTAAAGTTATAGGTGGCGCCACTAGTTATCGAAATATAATTTTTTTTCTCGGAAAATTCCATTTTTTTATTTATAATTAAATGATATTTATTAATTAACTATGGCTTCAGAATTCTAGGAAATGATAGATATTTTTGACCCAAAAAAGTGTGTTTAATCCGAAATTTGTGAGTTGAATAGTTTCCGAGAAAATCGAGCTCAAAGTTGAAAATTCGATGTCGAGTATTATCTTTCCTAATAAAAATACAGCAACCAGGTTGACAGCAATTTGTTTGAAATAACTTATATTTTCAAGATATATTTAAAATTTTTTTTTTTTATTTTCCGTCGAGAAAATTGCGAAAAACAGTTTTTTGCACTCGAAAAATTGCAATAACTTTTTTATCAGTGTACTTACGATTATTCTAATACGTCTATTAGATTTAGATATATCATTTCCGATCTCTGGGAAAAAAAAATTGTTTTACGATAAAATTTACCATTTAAAAAAAAAAAAAATTCGCAACGTCGCGGTTTATAAATATTAAGGGCTCAAATTTATAGAAGACATTATTGAATACTTGTAGTTTATCGAGAAATTTTTCACTTTCACGAAAAACATCCCTATAAGATCTATGGACCTCTGAAAACTACCCACAGAATCGACGGTAGTCAAATCGTGCGGATACAGCTAGTCAGCGGGTTGCTATGCTGCAGGCGTGCCGCTCAGCTACAGACTACACGCACAGATATGTGCGATAGCTTTGTGCGACTGGTAACACTTTGGAGTAAAGTATATGGTAAAATTGTAATATTTAGATTATATTATTAATAAAAAGTTATTTCTGATTTTTTTAGCAATACATCATTTTATTACAAAAAAAGTTTGAACAAAAAGTGTACATATATAATATAATAATACAAAATATAAAAAAAATACATTAGTATGGTTCAACCGTCCTTACATTTCATTATTTTCGTCGTCAACATTCATATCATTCTCGTATACATCATTTATTCCATTAATATCAACTTCAGCCTCATCATCATCATTCTCTTGAACAATATCTTCGAGAGTAATGATTTAGGAACAATTATCACATTGACTATCGCAATTCTCACATAAATCAGTACATTTCAGACCATGACTTTTACATGTGCATTTATTATTAACACATCCCGTTTTACATGAACACCAGAAAAAATTAGTCAATTTCTTGGGAATAATTGTGTCATTTGTATATAGCGGCCGCAAACCAGAATCACTCTTTTCCCAACCCTAATCTGTAGCTACTTTAGTTTTTCCTAACCAATGCTGCACTTGCAAATAAACACGATAGACGTGTTCTTTTGCTGCAGCTATCGTTGGGGCAAAGATTCCAATTTGAAAGACCCTGATTTTAAACAGTATTTTTTATATATTAAAAAACGCAATACATCCGCTTTTTAGAAGGTCATCTATTTCAGCGTCTTCTAATAAAAATGTACGAGCTGCTGTACGTAAATCAGAACTGCTTGATAAAAGTTTAATCAATTTCTGTTTGCCTTTCCCATAAAAACATGAAGTAGTGTCGCAGCCGGTAAAGCACGAACGTCTGCAATAATATCCCTAATATTTTCACATATAAAACTAGTGGTATTGTAAACAGAGTCACTTTCTTTAGAGTTAGCCAGGCTTATAAAAATAAATTTAATTATTTTGTGGTTGAAGCTGCATTAAAATTACAATAATGGCAACAACTTTATCGTGTATTTGTGATAGCCTTTCTGCACATTGAGCAATCAGTGTATCAGCGTCTTCAACAGCTTGAGCCGTTTATATTCCACGATCTTCAAATTTCCGTATTAATATGTCAATAAGTCGCTTTTTATTTGTATCATTAGACAAGAAATAATTTTGTCTCATTGGAATATTAACTACTCCAGCTCGCGGCCGTTTCTACTATTTCGTACGGCGCTTTTGATGTGTGCATTTAAATCCTCCGGATATCCATCAAATACTACGGTAGAGTTATCGCCGTAATGCCTGCTAACATACGATATATATAAGTCTTTGATATTATCTAATTTTTCATTTTGACTCCATACTACTCGATGTAGGAGGAAACCTCATCAATGACGAAATGAGCATCAGTAGATGAGAAATTTTAGGAGCGATACAACAATGATTTTTGCGTTTTTCGCATGATGCCAGTATCATCAAATAAAGAAAGAGGAAATGGAGCTAGTTCGTAACATAGATATTCTTCTATATCATCTTTATTATTAATATGCAATGTAATTCGTTGAAAAAGTAAAGTGCTATTTATAATTGCTAGCTTACCTTTTTTTTGTAATCTTGCAATTAATAGATGATAAATTCTTTACGCGGCTTTTACGTTCGAATTTTAATGTACCGAAAGTTCCGCCTACTAGTTTTTTCAAATTTTGCACCCCATTGTCATATGCCATGTGGCAATTAATTGAATCGTCAGCTTTCCTCCCAGAACTTATAGAAGATAATATGTTAGATTGACTAAATGGATTCCTATCTTCAAAAAATGTTATTAATTTCGTTGCATCTTTTGTATCGCGTGAAGGAGATGCATCAATATGTTGGTCCGAAGTAGAATACGAAACATTATAAGAAACTTCAACTGCTTCGGTAATCTCCGATAAAACTATCATTGATGATATCTATTTCGCAATCACGCTATCGTTTAAGCCGTTACCACGAGTCAAACCTCCATCCATTTTCATTGAACGCATAAAAATTTGTTCTATGGCCATATTGGTTCACACACCACACCAAAACTTGTCCGAACGCCTTATCGTAAAAAAGCCGTCCTTTGTAAAAGAAAAAAAATCATTGGGATCCATTATCCTTTGCAACTCATATATATCTTGCAGATATAAGTAAACCGACTTTGCGTAAAGAAAATGACCGCTAGATTGATAGAATGGTAGCATTTTTCAAAAGTACTCAAATGTAAATTCCAATTACCGCTTCGGTAAATGCTTTTATTAAAAAACATTTTAATATACTGAACCCAAAGTTAGCTTGTAGGGCCATTATTTTCAAGTTTATTAAAATTATTAATTATTTTATTGCGAATAGCTTTCATGTCATCGTTAAAATATTCAGAAAAATGAATATTGGAATTATTATGTATTAAAGATTCTAACAATTGTTGTTCAGTTTCTGATAAACGAAGGGTTTGTATAGCAACTTTCCATAATGCCGCTTGAGTCGAAATATTTGCACGAATCGCTCTGGAGTATGCGTGGCCGTTAGTAGTGGAGATAGGGGGCTCTGAGTTGACCCCCCACCACTTTTTTGATTGGTCAGCCAAGAATGACCTTGTTTCTGATTGGCTGCCCAAGTTCGCCCCCTATCTCGATTGGTTACGTAAACTCCACCTCTTTTTGCTCCACCTCCTACCTCCTTCCTAACCACCACAGCAGTTGGAGGGGAGCTAGTATTTTAAAGGACTGAATCTGAGCGAGCTACATTCATTCACAATTAGTCTTAAGCTTACATAGAAGATTCACCACTAATAACGAAAAGTGTTAAATTAAAAATAAGTGGTAGTTATGAACAGTGATTTGCAAAATGAAATAATCAAATTAGGTAAACAGTTTACTAAAATTCAAAATTCCGAATTAAAGAATGCAATGCTAAGAAAAACGCACCCCGAGTGGGCACAGGTATATTATGAGACTGCCTTCCAATACCAATTAGCTGCAGAAGCCTGTTTAAATTATAGAAAAACACAAAATTTACTGAAGTTCGTTCATGAAATAAAGGAAATAGGATTCAGTTACTTTTTAAGGATATTGAAGGATTATATAAAAGATCCTGATATATTAAAAGAAATCGTGGAAGAGGAAGAGAGAGATAAAGAGATATTGAGAAACAGGGAGGTTTTAGTGTAAGATTTATTATGGAATTATTAATAAGAGAAATGTATGAAGAGTTTTTGATGTCCGCAGCCTGTTCCGAGTTTTATGCATATGAAGGTCAAGAAAGTGAAGCGCAGAATATTATATTGTTCTTAAATTATATGGAACATGCAGAATTATGTTTACTAGCAGTTAAATGTTGTAGCGAATATTTAAAAAATAAAAATATAGATATTTTAATATGTAAACTTCAAGAACTAGAATTAAATAATAATATTTCATGTATTAGAACAATGTTAGAAAATAAAACACATAATTTGTAATCAAGTCTTTTATTACATAAAAAAATTGTTGTAAAGGTAATAAACATTTGATAATGCACATACACATGGTATTTTTTGATGATAAAAGCAGCAAGGATCCATTTTCTTTAGGGTGGGTTGTTCATCAATCTCGATAACTGGTTTCATGGAATATTTCTTTACGAAATCTGCCTTTTCTTCCCCTTTTACATAAACATAGTCCACCTTAGCGCTTAAATCTCTTATGATATCTCCACATTTGTGTAATGGCGTAAATCCTTCACACCACTCAATGCAATGGTAATTTTTTATTAACCACAGAGCTTGTTTGTGTAAATAGGATGGTAAATGACCCATCGGAAATGGAGCTTTGAAAATAAAATGACTTGCCTTTTGCCCATCGTAAGCTGCTAATTCCTTTACAATAAATTTATTATTTTCAATTTTGAATCCTTGAAGATCTAGAATAAGTTTCATATTTTCAAATATTTGAATTTCTTGATCATTTCTACTTTTAATTGATATTCACTTATTTGTTTTTTTAATTTCTGCAACTTAAGTTGAAAATCTAATACTCGAACTGAAATCTCGTAAGACATTATATAAATGAAGAATTCTGGTTTGGCTACGTTAATAAATATCAAAATTGACGCATGCGCTCTTAAGCATAAGTAGCGGTTTGTTTAAAAGGAGTATTTTATCTTAAGGAAATTGTATTACAGCTGTTTCACAATTTTTGTTAATGGATTGTAACTGAAAACTTTATCATGAATTATAACACAATATGCCGCTGTTTTAGCGGGAATTTTTTCCTTGGTTTCAAATTCAATTCTCATGGTTACTGGACCTGTTTGTAGTAAATCTCTTTGATGTGAACAATTAATGTTAACTATAGGAGCATTTTCTTTAAATTCTTTTGGATTAAAAATTGGTTCCACTGGAGAGTTATAATACCCTTGACGAAAGTCTGTAAACATTTCATACAGAGTAGCAAATTTATTATTTTCAAAATCAAGTTGAAGATCATTGTAAGGATATCTTTCTGAATTTAAAAAGACATTCATATTTCTTAAATTACAATGATCAAATTTACTCATATCCATTTTTAGATTACCACGTCTATTTTTCTGAAAAGCAATTAGAACATGACGTGGCGTTTCGACTTTTGTAGATGTTTTTACGGGCCAGTTGTGCCTCGTAGTTTCCAATAACTCTGGATATTCAACTAATTCCCAGCTTCGGAAGGTTATTAGTATATCACTATTTTTGTCAATAATTTTAGTAAGTGCTAATTCTTGCGGAATCGCTACAGTAAGATGAGGAACTCTCCAACACAACTTTGTAATTTTAATTTTGGGTTTTTCATCTTCATTACTGGATAATAATGCATTTGTATCATCATTACTTCTTATTAGAATAAGTTCTTGTTGTGAATTAAGAATAATCTTATTATAATCTTCAAAAAATCCTGAATACATCTTTAATGGTATACATAATGAAACATTACCTTTGTCATCAGTCATAATCTTTTCTTTAGATTTTGTTTTCGGATACCAACCGGCATTTTCCAATTTAGCACTTTCATTTTGATTAAATGAAATATATCCCTTAAGAGTTGAAGTTATACCAATATCCCGAACGGAGTCAATAGTAACACCATTTAAAATATAGCGTAATTCTTTAAATAAAAATGCCGGAGCATTATTAATTAAAACAGTATTAGCTAAAGGGGAATCATCTTCTTTAGTTACTTGCAATTCCACATAAATTTCACTTTTGCAAGGTAAAGGATATTTTCCTGTTTGTTGCAAAGCAATTCTGATTTCATCATTTGGTCCGAGTTTTGTAGGATTAAAAGGATCGAAAGAAAGAATTTCCCAGCTTAATATTGATTCATCAACCAATACATTTTCTCTTACATTTAAATAATCCATTTTTATTTAAGTTTAAAACCCAAACTTTGAAGAAATTTTCTATTAGAAGGTGTTAACCTTTGGAAGTTTGATTTCCTACTAAAGGAAGTTGGTTTCTTTCTTGTCTTATTAATGTTTTTATTATTAAATTTTCTAGTAAAGTTTGCAGATTTATTGTTATACAGGGTGATTCAAAAATCGATCACGAAACTTAAGGGGGTGATTCTACTTGACAAAATAAGGGTAGAGCTTCATATAATTTTTTTTCAAAATGTCATTCGTTTTCGAGTTACAAGCCGTCCAAGTTCAAGTTTTTATTTTTTGTTTTTTGAATTACTCGCTTACAGGAAAACCGATTTGACTAATATTTGAAAGATAGGCTAAGTCTTCTGCGCTTCATCATTTTAGTAACAATTCACATTGATTGTTTGCCGCTAGAGGGCACTTTATCTACATTGAAAATTGTTTTTTTGTCATAATTTTTTAGTGTTGACAGCTACAGTAGTTTTTGGCATAATTTCTGAAAGACTGATGCCAGGCCTTTAAAAAAGGTGCTCTTTATTTACATCGCTAAACCCAACGGTTTAGACGTAAATCACCCTTAAAAATTAAGTGGTAAATTTACTTTTCTCATTTCATTACCACCAGCTACCAGGTAAATAGCTATCAAAGTATACTAGAGCTGTCAGTTTAACATCAAATAAATTCGCTTTTTAAACTATTTAATTTATAATCTTAAAATAACTAATAATGGCTAATCAGTAAATATTCATATTATGGATTATTGCGATATACATTTAATTGATAAAAATTAATGAAACAGTACTAAACAAACTAAAAAAGATTCTCAAAATGTCCCCCATTTTCTTCCATACATTTCCTAACACTCTTCAAAAAATGTCGCCTAACTCGATGAAAAATTCCTGGTGTTTCTTTAATAATTTGGCACTTTTCGATTATCCTGAAGCGAAGATCCTCGACGTTGATTACTGGAATATCGTACACCAATTGTTTCAAATGACCCCAAAAGAAAAAATCCATAGGATTAAGGTCTGGTGACCTCGCTGCCCATGCCAATGGTCCACTTCGTCCTATCCATCGCTCAGGATACGTTGCATTCAAATACTGTCGGACACGTATACTAAAGTGGGGCGGAGCTCCGTCTTGGAGGATCCACATGTTGGCCCTTACTTCCAATGGCACATCTTCCAGATACAATGGGAGACGATTTTGGATAAAATCTAAGTATACGTCACCAGTTAATGGGCCATCAAAGAAATGAGGACCAATAAGGTAATCTCCTATTATCCCTGCCCACACATTTAGTGAAAATCTACGCTGATGTTTCGTTTCTACCACATTGTTTGGGTTCTCGTAAGCATATGTGTGGATATTGTGTAGATTTGTTATGCCATCACGAGTGAAACCAGCTTCGTCAGTGAATAATATGACGCCAATTAATCGATTATCGTGTTCATACTTAGCTAGGATCTGATTGCACATTTCCAACCGTCTCGGCCGATCATCGTCATAAAGAGCCTGCACCTTTTTTGAATGAAACGGGTAGAGTTGTTCTTCTCTTAGTATCCTCCATGAACTAGCCTGACAGAGCCGCACTTCATTCCCAATTTTTCTAGTACTAATACCTGGATTATCTTCAATAATTTCAAGCACTCTTTCTTCTTGTTGCACGTTTCTAGCAGTTCTAGGTCTTCCCCTATTTCCATTATAACTTTTAAAGGAACCACATTCCGCAAGCCTCCTGTGCACACTGGAAAATGTTTGAGCATGAGGGATATTTCTTTCCGGATAACTCTCCATATAATATCTTCTTGCCAATTCTTCATTACCATTTGCTTTTCCATAACAAAAATGGATATCACAATATTCGATATTTGAATATTGGTGATTGGCCATTATTAGTTATTTTAAGATTATAAATTAAATAGTTTAAAAAGCGAATTTATTTGATGTTAAACTGACAGCTCTAGTATACTTTGATAGCTATTTACCTGGTAGCTGGTGGTAATGAAATGAGAAAAGTAAATTTACCACTTAATTTTTAAGGGTGATTTACGTCTAAACCGTTGGGTTTAGCGATGTAAATAAAGAGCACCTTTTTTAAAGGCCTGGCATCAGTCTTTCAGAAATTATGCCAAAAACTACTGTAGCTGTCAACACTAAAAAATTATGACAAAAAAACAATTTTCAATGTAGGTAAAGTGCCCTCTAGCGGCAAACAATCAATGTGAATTGTTACTAAAATGATGAAGCGCAGAAGACTTAGCCTATCTTTCAAATATTAGTCAAATCGGTTTTCCTGTAAGCGAGTAATTCAAAAAACAAAAAATAAAAACTTGAACTTGGACGGCTTGTAACTCGAAAACGAATGACATTTTGAAAAAAAATTATATGAAGCTCTACCCTTATTTTGTCAAGTAGAATCACCCCCTTAAGTTTCGTGATCGATTTTTGAATCAGCCTGTATAATATTACCATCTGATGGTTATGGTTTCTTCTCTAAAATTAACCAAATCACCTTCCTGATATATTATTTTAATGGCCATTTTATCAATTACTTTAACGGTGACTGGGAAATATATGACGTTTTGAGGTGACTCAATTATTTTGAACCCTGGAGCAACGCTCGGGAAAAATTGGTGTATTATATGAACAGGTTTCCCGTTTAAATATGATCTCTCTGCAATACTGCAGTCTATATTTATTGAATTTACTTTAATTATTTCTGCGGGAAAATCTGATATATGTTCAATGTTGGCTTCCAATCGCCCATTTTTAAACCCTAATAATTTACCAATAGTTCCTTCACGAAAAGTTATGAGGGCTGAACATTTAAGATGTGTACGAAAAGTATTATTATTTGCATAAAGACTAAAACTAATTTTATCCTCATCCAAGTGTTTTTTTAAAAAATCTGTTATGTCTTCTAATTCGTAGCTACCTGGGGGTATGGCTATTTCTAAATTTTCATCATGAATTAATACATTATTCCCAACATCAATATTGGGAATTGCATTAAATGTTTCGAAATTTACAAGACCGATAACATATTCAACATCTTCATCTAAATATATTGGAGGATGTAACTCTGATGTTAAAATAGCGGAATTGCGGCTAAGAACAAAACTATATGACATTTTACCGTAAAAATGTGTTTAATAATAAACTAAAATTACGTGTTACATATGGTTATAAAGAAATTTTAGACACAATTGACCACAATTTGTTTTGTTAAAGTTTTGATAACTGTTATAATTATAATTAACAATATTATTATTTTGGTCGCTATAAAAATATTTAATTAATTCATAAGGGGGTCGCAAATTACCATAACTATCAAAATATATTATGTTTTTTCCTTTTTTTGTATATGCTATCCAGTGAGTACCAGCACCACTATGATTATCTAGATTGACAATTGCACTTTCAATTATCTTTATCTTTTTTGGTAATTTATCCCTCATAAAAATACCACGAAAGTTGGGAATTTGTAAATATTTAACGTATTTAAGTAAATCATAATTTGTAAGTGCTTTTCGAGGTATATGTTTTAGCAGTTTTTTGAATAAGGTTTCAAGTATAATCCACATCCTGTTTTATAGGGTTTTAAATAAAGTCCACTTCCTTTTTTTCCTACCGCAATGGACTCCATCATTTGATTGTGTCGTTTAGATTCTTCTAATTTCGCTTTGGCTGCTTTTGCATCATTTACTGCTTTAGCAATACCTGCAGCCCCTCCTCCAAGAGCACCAAGAGCAGACAAACCAGCAAATAAAGGTATAAGTGGAAGAAATCTGCCAGTTTTTGGGATTGGAATTACCCTTTTCCTTGGAGGTAACACTTTACCTGTTTTTTTAATAGCTTTTAAAGCAGTTTGAATACTTTCATTTAGGTCTTTAAAACGTTTCCCCTTAATTCCTTTTCTAGCTTTTGAAATTACCTGAGATAATGATAGTCCTCGTCCTTTTCGGGTTTTTCGCTTGAACTTTCTTCTCGTTCGAAGTCCCATACCTAATTTTCTTTTAATTTTCATAGCACCAGTAATTCCTAGTGCAGCAGTTTTTTCCCCAAAACTCGAATCTTTAGCTTTGAACCTTGATAAAGCTTTGTCAGCTAATATTTTATCAGCTAAATGCCTTCTTTTTATATCATTTGATTGTGAGTAAGCAATATCGTGTTCTTTACAAGCCTCATCCAATAAATTTATACCTTTATCACCTCTTGACAATCGTTTTTCCAATTTTGTTCCAGGTCCACAAAAATTATAACCAGGAATATGCAATTCAAAGGGTAATTTATTGATTAATGAGTTTACTAAACCACTTCCTTTCCTTTTGCTGTTTGTCTTGTAAATGATTCGTTTATTATGTGATGGAAACATTATATATAGTCACAATCCTAGTGATAACTAACCAGTTACATCACAATACCGAATATTAATAGTTTGTTTTATATAAAAAATGAGAGTTGAGAAACAATCATACTCTATAACAATTAAGGATCATGAAAGTTCAGTGAATGGTTTTAGAAAACATGGAAAACTGTTTGAGGGAAATAGTAAAAGAGGGTTAATTATTGGCCCGTCAGGCTGTGGCAAAACCAATGTTATTATTAGTTTAATTGAAGATCCGAATGGTTTGCGATTTGAAAATCTGTATGTTTATTCAAAATCCTTATATCAACCAAAGTACAAATATTTGAGAACACTTTTTAAACCTTTGAAAAAAATTGGATACTATGAATCTGAAAATGAAGAAACAATTGTTTCACCAAAACAAGTTAAACCAAACTCTATAATAATCTTTGATGATATAGTGTGTTGTAATCAGAATGTTGTAAAAGATTATTTTTGTTTCGGAAGATACAAAAATACTGATTGTTTTTATTTATGTCAAACATATTCTTCTATTCCGAAACAATTAATTCGCGACAATGCAAATTTAATTGTTATATTTCAACAAGATCGAACAAACTTAAAACATATTGATGATGATCATGTTAATGTTGATATGTCATTCAACCAATTTAATGAGTTGTGCTTAATATGTTGGAAAGATAAATTTGGATTTTTGGTAATAGACAAAGACTCTAATGTGAAATCTGGCCGATATCGAAAAGGATTTGATTCATATATTTACTTATAAAAATAAACGTTTAATGGTAAATTATACCAACCATGGATGAACGTTTAGCAAGAGAGCTAGTTAAATCAAGAAAAGCTGTTAAACAAAAATATCAGAGTTTAAAAAATGCGGAATTTGAGGCGCAAACTAAATTGGAGGAAACATATAAACCGATAACTCAACCCTTACAAGAATTAATTTCAACGATTGGTAAAATTGAACCTGTTGAAATAAAGGAAGAGCTACACACACCAATTAAAAAAATTTATGAAACACCACAAAAAAGATCAATTCAAACACTAACACCAAAAGAAAATTACAATATGGAACATCAACACCAGAAAAAAGAAAGACGGGAAAAACTCCACTCCTTCCTACAGAAATACCATCGATTATTGATTGGGACGCGAGTTTAGCTTCAGCAAGTCAAATGCCATCTATACCACAAACAAGTATTATTGCATAAACTACCCCTTCTTCAGATTCACATTACAATAGGAAATCTTTCAGATATACTAGAACAAACACGGCAAACAGTTCGAACATTTGTTGATACAGATTTATATAAAGAATATTTATCAGGATTTGATGAATTACCTCGCTAATGTATTGATGGCGGTGTAAAAGATGTTGAACATGAGTTTGATCACCAATATGGAATAGTTCATGATTTGGAAACCGAGAAATTCTTTTTGGGTTTAACTCAAAAACCTGTCGAAATTATTGGTAGAAACATCAAAATTGAAGGAATAACCTATACAGGTACACCAGGTTTATATGAGTTGTTATTTAAAAAAGAACCAATAGGGTATAAAAAACAAGATTTGGAAAATTATATGGATATTTTAAAAAGAACCAATGCATACCGTAGAAATAATGATCCAAATGAGCAGGTGCAGGGAAATGGATCACATAAATATATTTCTATAATAGGACCTTATTTGCAAAACAAAGGAATTACAAAAACTAAAACTCTAAATCCCGAATCACAACAAGCAATCTAGGGATTTTTTGAAAGACGCAAAGCTCCATATAGAGAAAGTCGAATGTCTTCAAAAAAAACCGGATTTGGTATAACTTTAAAAGTTAATAAACCTAATACAGATTACATATATTGGGATAATGTAAACGAACTTGTTGAGAGACTTCAACTATTGGTAGCATCCATGCTTGCGGGGCACACTGTTCATAACAATGAAATTATTTCAATTATTGAAGAACTAAGAGAAGCGAATATTATTATATAAAAGAACATAATAGATACTTTTAAACATTTCTAAAATGACCATCGATAAATTTGGTCGTTATATTTCAAAAAAATCTGCTCTAAACACATTATTATCACTAGAAAATAAAATATTATCAAATGTTGAAGAGAAAATAATAAAAAATTTTAAAAGCGATGTAAAATATATTGAAAACAAATTAATTCAAAATTTAGATCCCGGGTTGAAAAGTGACGTTAATAATTTAAATAAGAGAATAAATGAATATGATAACAACATACAAAATATTGCAAAAAAGATTAAGTTATTTGAGGATAAAGTTATTCCTGAATATAATGACAAGATAATTAATTTGAAAAATACTGTTGATGGAAATGATGAGGTAGTAGAAAAATTTTCTCAGAAAGTTTCTAAATATGCAAATGACTTTGACGTAGTGAAGTTAAAATATGATAAAGTTGATGATTTTGAAAATGAAATAAAAAATGAAATTACATCAATTAAATCAATAATTAAGGATACTTCAGCAATTGACAACACCAAGAATAGTATTTCCAAGGAAATTACATCAAAGTTTCAAAATTTTACTAATATGCTTAATGATAGAGTAGCAGAAGAAGTAGGGAATTTTAAGAAAATACATGACGTTATGGATAAAAATACACAAAATCTTGAAAAATCAATGAACACTCATTTTCTAATTCACAAAAAAGATACCGACAAAGTTAATGAATTTAAAGAACAAATTAAAGAATTTGAAATTAAAATCAATGCATATAAATCAAATTTACAATATTTAGAAGACAAATTGAAGGAGGATTTTCAAAACGAAAATGAAAAAATTGAAACAAAATTCAAAGATCAAATTACAAAAAATAATGAAAAAATCGAGGATATACTAAAGCAATTAAACCATCTAAAAACCAAATCTGAAACTTCTTTTGACGAGGGAAATTTTACAAAGGTAATTGATGAAAAATTACAAAAAGAATTAGAATCCTTACTACAAGTAGTGCAAGCTATAATGGAAGTTTCTAAAAAGGATATATTAATAAAAATTAAAAATAATAGTTCAAAAATCGAGGAGATTTCTTTACTGATAAAAGAACTTGAAATATCTTATACAGATATATTACACAAAGCTGAAAAGACAACGTCAGATATAAAAAATATAGAAAAAAAATTGTAAAAATGACATTAGATATAACAAATGCAGAATTTCAATTAGGAAAAGACATAAAAAATCTAGAAGATAAATTAGTAAAAGAAATAAAATCATTAAATAAATTAGTTCAAAGAGCTGCTGAAGTTTCTAGAAAAGAATTTAATGATACAATGAATTATGCAAGAGAAGAAATGAATTCAACATTAGGTGGTTTCAAAAAAAATTATACGTTATCAAATGTTGTTTTGGAAACTAAATTTAATGTGAAAATGTCTGATCTTAATAACAACATCACCCAAATAAATTCATCAATAAAAGAAATTAGAAATGAAAATAAAAAATCATTTGAAGCAGTGGAAAATAAAATTAAAGAACTTACTAAAAAAAACTGAGATGACTTTTTCATATTTTACACAGTCAGCGATAAAGGGTTTTTATAAACGGTTTAGAAGGAGGTAAAGTTATTTATGGGATTTATTTTCGAGAGTAAGGTATAAATTAATAATGAGTAAAATTAAGCAAGACGTTGTAAATGAATTACATAAACCAGCGAGAAGGCGATATAGAAGGAGACGAACAATTGTAAAAGGGCTTAATGATCTATTTCAAGCTGATCTGATAGAAATGCAGCCATATGCGAAATTTAATAGGGGTTTAAGATATATTTTAATGGTAATAAATGTGTTTTCTAAATTTGTATGGGCAGAACCTGTAAAATCCAAAACTGGTAAAGATGTAACAGCTGCAATGAAAAAAATTCTATTAACTTTAAAAACTCCCCCAAAAAATCTGAATACTGACCAGGGTAAAGAATTCTTTAATCAAGACTTTCAGAAACTTATGGAGCAGTTCAAAATTAATCATTTTGACGTTGAAATAACGTCGAAGTTTTGTTTTTGTAAAACGTTTAGTCTATATTCTATAAGTGGAATTTGTTCCCATAGTCTGCAGACAGTTTCATTTCCATAGTAAATAAATTCACAGCTTTTCGCAATCTTCACTATTGGTAATTCACCAATCTTTTCAAAAAATAGATAAATTTTGCAAATATTATCGGTTCATTGAAAACATTAGGTGAAAACATATAATTTGTTATAACTCCTTGATATTGCAATAAGTTCTTCCAATCATCTTCATTTAATATCACAGATTGACCATTTTTAGCACCAAGTTCAATGCATGGTAGAAAATCACTTTCCACCCACAAACCAATCGCAGCATATTTAGAGTTAGAATTATTTAAATTATATTTTGTAGAATTTATAATTGTTTTTTTATTTTCTTTTTTAATGGTGAATTTTCAAATATATTTTTACTCTGATTACTGAACATCTTGAATGATGTATTTCAAAAACTAACTAGCTATCTGTTTACTCTCAAAAAACTAACTATCTATCCGTTTGCTCCTAAATTTTATACATTTTCCCTCTCCTCTCAAGTGGAGGGGTAAACTTATTTTCCTTCTCCATTTAAGAGGAGGGGATAAACTTTAAATGTCTTTATACTAACAAGAATCAATAAAAAACAAAATTTATATTATTTTTAAACATTTATTAAATAATTTTATAGATATTTTTTTATGAAATACAATAAAATTAAACATGTACAAATAAATATTGCTGCTGCAAATATAATAACAAATATATAACAACAGACACAATGACAGGATTCTTCTTTTTTATTGTTGAAAGTAACCCAATCTGAATATTGTAATGGTTTGTTTGTCATGGAATATTTAATTTTTATGAATGTATTTTCACATAAAGCAGAATTAGTTACATTATAGGTAAAAAAGTGTGAATTTCCAACAAGATATGTCATTTTCATCTGTTTGTAGCAATCGGTTTCATTTTTGAGGGCATTTATACATATATCAGCCCTAACTGCATTAGGAATGTAATTTACATATAGCACATTTCCAACAAGGGAAACTAAAACTATTAAAGATGCAGCAGTCATTGTTGTAATATTACTAACAAATAGTGGTATTTGTATACAATATATATGTCTTTGGATTCAGTTCCCCCTCCAACTTTTAAAGCTTCAAAAACGACTTACATATATTATCATCATATAAAATGATGACTTTATAAAGATGAAAAAGGACTAGGAGTAGTTAATTCTAATCGTGGTTTTTTATTTT
Organism: Diaprepes abbreviatus; assembly: GCA_034092305.1. NCBI lineage: Eukaryota > Metazoa > Arthropoda > Insecta > Coleoptera > Curculionidae > Diaprepes > Diaprepes abbreviatus. The sequence continues at coordinate 1,255,248 of JASJET010000261.1, read as the reverse complement.
TAGATGCATTTTCGTTTTCGGAACTTAAAGAAGTTAGAGTATCATACATCATTTTCATATCTTTATCAAAAAAATCTGTTTCCAAAATATCTTTATGTCCCCATGCAAGAGTTTTTGTGGAATTTGGTATACAATATCTTTTATCATCATGAGTTGTTAATGCCAATTTATTTAACAAATTAGTGTATATGTTATGCATATCTGATTTGAATACATATATGGTGCAGAATATTTTGTCACCTTTCTCAACAACATCTTTATAATCTGATAATGTTAATTGATTTTTTATACATGATTTACTAACACCTTTTGCTTTTTTATCTACACTATTTTTGGATTTGATGCAATATGCTTTAGCACCAGTTCCATAAAAACTTTCAATGGGAATCCCTTTGTACTCATCTTTAAATTTACCAACAACTGATGTTGTAATAGGCATGCAATGAATATTTTGTTCAGAAAAATTAGAAGTATCAAATTTATCCAGATTTAGCTTCATATCTTCATAAAAGTTTTGGGTCTGAACTTCAAGAATTAAGGAATCAGTATCCGTATATAATAAATTTAAATTATTACCATATTTAACTTTTATATACCCGTAATAAAAATTATACTTCACAGTTTTTGCAATATCCAAGATACTCATCCCAACATAAATTGGTTTATTATATTCAATGCAAACCTGTTGAAGTTGAAGAGCAACTAAATTTTCAGAGAAAATTTTAAAATCCTTTAATTGAGGTTTAGAAATAAGTTTTTCGGCACTAAATTTATTACCCTGTCTTTCCCATTGAGATACTAATTTAATATCTGCTCGCCTATCAACATTTTCCATGGTTTTACCGAAAATTGAATTATTTGCCAATTTATAACAATTTTTATCAAATTTATTTTTAGATAAATTTCGTAAATTTGTATTTAAATCTATATATTCCGCTAACCATGGTGATTGTGTAAACTTAACTGCTCTGTGTATTTTTATGATTTTGAGTCCAAATTCTAGACAGTTTTTCAGATATCGGTAATGAATGATATAGTTATATTTATTATGTAAGTTTGGAATCAATTTGGAGTGGTCTGAAATTGGCGGTGTATATTGTTCAGGACAAAATGGGAAATCATTATGACTATCATGTAAATAATTTGGATATTCTAAATCAACTTCAAATATGTAGCCTATAGATGATGTATCTGAAAGTTCGGATATATTTAAAGTTTTTATTTCGAGCTTAGGTACCCAAGCAAAATTTTTTTCAGGCAAATATTGTTTCATAGCATAACCATACAAATTTGTGGCGTCTAAGTAAGTGATATATGTTGTAGGTCTTTCAGGATTAAAATTTTCTAAGAATGGATTATTTGCTTCAGATTTGCGTTTGGAACAAGTGCTAACCCCACCACGAACACCTTTTTTGAAAAAATGAAGCATATCTGGTTCCGTTAATAATTCTAATTCTACATTAGTTAATTTCATCATTGCATCCCAGCACATAGAAGGGCTAGTGACATAATTAACAGGATCTAACTTATAGGTTTTAATACATGTGGATCTATAATTTTCAAAAACATCAGCCAAAAGTAAAACATCAGATTTTAAGTAAATATCGGAATAAGCCCCTATTGTAGAACACTTAAATAGATTCCACACTTCTACAGCACGATTGTAGTCTTGAGGAGAGATATTTTCATCGGTTAAGTTATTATAAAATTTATCAATCGATGGTAGAGATTTCTCATTTAATTTTTCGTTGGAATCTATGTAAGAGTATGGAAATACCCCTTTTTGTCTAATGTATCGAAATTCATCAGCATTTGAGAAAAACTTTTTAATTTCAAAACATTGTGAATCTTGTAGAGTTTGTGATAGCGACTCTAAAGACTCTGGGAGAAATTGAAAAGAATCTATAAAGCGTAGTCGCAAAGAAACTGGTTTCCGCTTTTCTGAGACATAACTGTCAACGAAAATTTCCTTACTAAAAGAAATATACTTTTCTTTATTTTGAGCTATAACACTAATATTTTCTTTATTATAGCAAAGCGATTTAATAAATAGGTGAGAATCATAATTTTTTAAATTATGCAATACTATTGGTATATATTTTGGAGGTTTAAAATGCAAATTACAAATTGAGTGGGCAGCTCCTCGATATTTACCTGTAATATGACAATGATCTCTACACTTTATGAAATTTCCTTTTGAAAAAGGTTTTTCACATATGTAACAAATGCTAGAATTTTCATACTTAATCTGTTCTACAGATGACAAATCTTTCAATGGTACTTGATATTTTAAATATTTTTTATAAATTTCTTTTACATCATTTTCAATGTATTCAATAAATTTTAAAGCGCAATCTGTACCTCTATAAAGTTTAAGACAAACAACATTCTCATCAAATGATGATTTAATATAATAAGCAAATGAATAGGGTATATGTTCAGCAGTTTTAATAGTATATGAGGTTGTCGAATCAGGTGTAGATTGTTGGCACTCAATGTTTTTTAAATAACATTCAAAATCGGCATATATAACAAAAGGGGCTTTATACTGTTTCTGAATATTTTGAAACTTAAATATATTTGCAGGAATATAATTTCCAAATTTATCCAAAATCAAATTATCTGAAGGAAGCTCAATTCGAACAAAACTACAATCACGTTCTAAATGCGCGTTAAGTTTTTCATATGTTCCAAAATATTGAAGGCATCCATCACATAAGTATTTTTTTATTTTCTTTTTTGATAATTGTTTGGATACCAAGCAACCTAAATCTTTTATCCAACAGTAGTGGTTATTTCCATCATCAGAACTTATTAAAAGTAAATTAATATGTAATTTTTTCTTTTCATTATTATAATGCAAAGGACCGACAATCTCATATACATTTTTATTATCTCTTAAAAAATTTTCAACTCCATATACATTTATGGACAAATTATTTTTTTCCTCAAATTTTTTTATATCTAATAATTTTACTGGAAATTCTATACCTGTAAAATCGAAAGCGTTTCTGAAGTCTGGATATGAAGAGGTCTTTCGAGGATTACCGATTGGCTGGTATGCTGCTGAAACGACTGCCCAGGCGAAACAGCAATTGTCCTCATTCATCACATTCACTATTGATTTAGAAAATTTTTGCATCTTAATGTAGGAGGAGGCATTCAATGGGTTGTACTTGTTGATGTTTACTTCCAAATGCAGAATTCTTTGTAGAGCCCACCCTGTAATATGAATTAAAAAATTAGTTATGAATAATATTTGTTAGAGATGTTCAAGTGATATTAAGAAAACTTAGCTCTTGAGATTAAATAATAATTACCTGAGTCTCGTTCCGGCAATTCATCTGCTTTGGTTTCAATAATCTTGAATAAATCATCGTAAAGCAGTTGTAGATCAGTTGTATGGGTTACAACGAATAACGGTGTATTAAATGACGTAATTGAAGTAGAGATTAAAGTTGGGGAATAATATATTCCAAATAATTCCAAATTTACTTTAGCACATGTAAATTCTTGTTGACGCTGGCGTATTAATGTTTGCACTTTATTACCAACATCTTGCTGAAACTTTTTGATGTCGATGTGATAATTCTGTGAATATATTCTGTAGGAAGCTATTCGGCATTTAAATGCACTCCTGATAATGTCAATTCCATTTCCATATTTTATGCAGCTCTTGTTTTTATGAATATTTGTCCTCAAGTGTGTGCTCCAGGAATTAGATTTGACATTTACTTCACAATCTTGGCAATATCGCATTGGAGGTCTTGAAAGTAGTTCATCAACTGAAACAATCATTATTTTTAATTCCTCTGTAAAACTTTATTAATTAATATTAAAAGAAAAATTAAAAGGAAAATAATAGCTATATATGTTATAAAAAAATACTTACGATTAATTATATAATCTTCCAAGTTAAAGGTGTTTTCGTTATTAACAACATTTTCTCGAAGGTGGCGTACAATATGTGATTTTCTTTTAAATTCTCTTAAGCAGTGTGTGCAAAAGAGAGTCATTTTAAAATGGAATCGGTCAGGGTTATATCGCTTTTAAATAAACACAATTCGATCAATCAAGACCCAATGACATAGAATAATTAGCAATTTTTTCAGCTCGCGAAATTTGGAAAACTTTTGGATTAACTTTTTAATTTGTTGAAAAGCATGGATTTTTTTAAAAAAATATATTACCCAAATTTAAAAGAAGATCGCCTTGTCTTTGTATACAATTTTTTACATCTTTCAGAGTTGAATTAGAAATATTATTGCAAATACTATCCAAATTGAAATAAGAGAACACCATTGATTTAAATCTAGATGCCGCGCAACTTGTGTCACTCTTATTTAAACTCGGCTTAGATTTCATGCGAATAAATTTGTCTAATTCACTCTTATTTGATAAATCGATTTTCGGAGCTGTTCTGATTGCGGCGGGTAGAGAAAAATTTTGATGCTCCAAATTATGAGAACTAGTATCGTTACCATCCAATTTTAGCCTTTTAAAATTTGGCAAATCTAACAATGTTTCCGAAGAGCGCTTTTTTGAGAAATTTTGTTCAAATAAATTAGTAGAAGTTTGATTTGGTTCCAATACATTTTGTTCCTGATTTTGATTTGGTTCCAATATATTTTGTTCCTGATTTTGATTTGAGTTTGAAATGATATTTGAGGAACATTGAGGTTGCTCATCCTCAAAATTTCCATTGTAACTATATAGCTGAATGTCCCGCACAATTTCACCGCAGCTCAAATCCAAAACGTCTACAAAACTGTTTGTATAGCCAAATTTGGATGGTTGTTGATATAAGATTTTTTCATCTTTTGGTGAAACCTGTATGACGGTTTTCACACTGTCGATAGAATCATCAGATGAATCATATGATGATTCATCTGATGAAGCATCCGAAATTGGTGAATAATGGGGGCGATAAATCTCTTTCATAATATTTTTCGAAAAACCCCCAATGCCAAACCCATTATTATTATTATTATTTAAAACTCCTTCATTATCACCCCCATTTTGCCCTGAGCTATTTGGAGACCCTCCCAATACATTCAAAAGTTGTTTCAAATCATAAACCTCCCCTATTGTTGAATTATTAATTAAATTTTGCCCGGGAATTTCCTCATGCTCCCCATTAACCTTAATTAAATTTTGCCCCGAACCATTTTCAGTCCCTTCCATTATTGTGAGAAGCTCTTCCAAATTATCACCCTCATTTATTTCAAAATTATTAATTAAATTTTGCCTCAACATATCATTGTTTATATCGTCAAAATTTATGGTTTCTAGAGGTTCAGGAGAAAATTCTTTAATATTCGCTTCATCTAAAACTTTTAAAAGTTGTCCTAAAATATCGCAATCACCAATTTCAGTATTATCAATTTCTTTAAATTTAGTTTCTAATTGTTCATCGCTTAACCCGCAAAAAGAACAGTCCATTAAATCGTGGACAAGGCAAGCTTCGTTTAAATTAAATGCGGTTAAATCGATGTTTTCAATTTTTACATTTAAAAATGAAGACATTATAAATTAAAAATTCAAAAATCAAAATAAAAAAATTAGAAAATCAGAAAATCAAAAATAAATTTATAGCTCTTAAAATGAAGTAAAAATTAAGTTAAAGCAAATCCAAAATATTAAATAAAAAATATTAAATCAAAAAATATTAAATCAGCAATACAAACCAAATGAAAATGAATATTATGTCACTACGTCACACAATAATTTGAAATAATTCGGACTAGTTCAAATACTATTCGAGAATTTTAATACACACGCTAATAGCGAGATGTAAACTGAAGAGACGCTTCGTACCAGGTCGCCTTTTAAAGCGGCCAAGAGCCTGGTACTGGCTGGTACGGCGTGGCACTGCATTTTACGACGGGAACCGTGAGACCGTGAACTCGAGAGAGGTCGTTGAACGGTCGTAAGTTGTTTTGTTCTTAAGAAAAAGACGAGTAAAGAAGAGAAGAAGAAAAAAAAAAGTTGTTTTTTGGAATAATATAAAAAATGTTTTTTTTTTTCGTTTTTTATGTTATTCCAAAAAACAACTTTTTTTTTTTTCTTCTTCTCTTCTTTACTCGTCTTTTTCTTAAGAACAAAACAACTTACGACCGTTCAACGACCTCTCTCGAGTTCACGCTATCTTTGCCTTCTTCTTCTTCTCATTCTTCGGACCGGTTTCGTCGCTGGAGGTACGGAAAGGTGGTATTTCAGTATTGTATATAAGGATTTACAGCGTCTTGATTTATCATTCATTAAGTTTAAAGTCTGAAAATGAGTACTTTCATAATTCTAACACTACAAGACTTTCTGGGATTCTTAGAACATCAGATTAATCTGATGGATCGTCAGAGTCCAAATTCAGAGAACACGGTGATGTGACCGCCACCATCAGAGGCTGACTATTTAGATGAAGAATTCATCAACATGTTTGAGCCAGACCTGGATCCCGAGCCTGTCGCCTTTGAGTGGGATCCAGACCGAGCAATGGATCTTCAACCTTTGATGATGGAGCAACAACAGCCTATGGAAGAAGATCGGCCACAACCTATGGCAGAGCAGCAGCAGCAAGCTATGGCAGAGCCGGAGCAACAGCAAGCTATGGCAGAGCCGGAGCAGCAGCAAGCTATGGCAGAGCCGGAGCAGCAGCAAGCTATGGCAGAGCCGGAGCAGCAGCAAGCTATGGCAGAGCCGGAGCAGCAGCAAGCTATGGCAGAGCCGGAGCAACCTCTAGCAATGCGAAGACAGAGATACGATCGAAAATGCAAGAGGCGGATACCGGAGCAGCAGCAAGCTATGGCAGAGCCGGAGCAACCTCTGGCAACGCGAAGACAGAGATACGATCGAAAATGCAAGAGGCCGATACCGGAGCGAAGACAGAGATACGATCGAAAATGCAAGAGGCCGATACCAGAGCAGCAGCAAGCTATGGCAGAGCCGGAGCAACCTTTGGCAATGGAAAGACAGAGATACGATCGAAAATGCAAGAGGCCGATAAATTATAAATTATAATTTATAATTTACTGCAATCTCTGGTGGGCAACAACATCTCTGGTGGGCAGCCACAATCTCTGGTGCATCAGCAGCAACCGATGGCCAAGCAGTAGCAACCTATGGCAGAGCAGCAGCAGTAGCAACCTATGGCGGACAGCAGCAACCTATGGCGGACAGCAGCAACCTATGGCGGACAGCAGCAACCTATGGCAGAGCAGCAGCAACCTATGGCAGAGCAGCAGCAACCTATGGCAGAGCAGCAGCAGCTTCTAGTGGTCAGCATCAACCTATGGCAGAGCAGCAGCAGCAACCTATGGCAGAGCAGCAGCAGCAACCTATGGCAGAGCTGGAACAGAGATCCATCCCAAAATGGTATTTGGTATTGTGATTTATATATGTATATATGTATTTATCTATTTATGTATATATCTATATTTGTATTTTAATTTAGGAATAATAAAAAACAAAATCGTTGAGGAAAATTTTTTTTCTATTTCACACCTAATAACCAAGTTTCTTCAACTTTAAAGAATTATTATGAATAGGATGATTATATATATTTTTATTTTTTTACAAGCATAATAACGAAAACTATTTTTTTTTTAACTTGGCAGAATTATTCTACATGGAAGAATAAATCATAAGCTCGGTTTTCAGAGAATCTTATTTAATCAAACCTAATTGTTCTTTATCTTATATATAAATTCTTATTTAAATATCTTAGTTGACATTTTTAAACTTAATATTACAAACTACTAGGGTGCATGAATAAATTCAAGTGAAGTATCAAATTTATTTATTTAAAATTCAATTTATCAATAGGATTGATGGTGCATATTATGTAGAAAAAATTATTCTACACTGAAAGAACAAAATCATTAATTCTTGGAATCTAAATATAGACAAATTTCTATTTATTTACATGGTACCCTTATATTTATTTAACTTAAACTTAATATATATCTTATAACTTATACCTTATATCTTATAACTTATATCTTACAACTTATATTTTATATAAAATTTTATTTAAATTAGTTGGCATTTTAAACTTAATATAAAAAACTACTAGGGTGCATGAATAAATTCAAGTGGAGTATCAGATTCATTTATTTAAATTTATGCATATTATTTGAAAAGAATTATTCTATACTGAAAGTACAAAATTATAAATTCTTTCAATGGGAATAAATACAAATTCTTATCTATTCACATCATTCCCTTATATTTATTTACATAGTTTCTTACATTTATTTAACTTAGCAGAACAAAATCTAAATTCTTATAAAATATTTTAAACTTAAACTTAAACTTAATATTAAAAATGCCATAGTGCATGAATAAGTGCAAGTGAAATAAATTTATTTAAAATTTGATTTTTCGATTAGATGGTTTTGCATATTCTTTAGTTCTGGTTTGTTGCATATTATACATGCTTGTGACGGAGTTGTTACAAATAAATCGTTTTCACAAGTGTTGCATTGTAGATCTTTTTCGCAACATATAAAGGATCGTTTATAGTGGCTATTAACAAAATTATGTTTCCCATTTGGGCAATTTAGAGCATGTATATAGTAACATTCACAACATAAATTATATGCACCGCCAGAAGATGAAATGATTACAACATAAGATTGGAAAATGCACACTTCTCGCGTAAGGTAATTTGGTGCCAATGCATCACTTGCATTTATTTTTGTCACTTTCACGAGCCCCTCTTCTCCACACCCGTTTGGAACTCCATTATCCTCTATCCCATCATCTTCTTCGTCTTCATCATCGTCTTCGAAGTTATTACGATCAATAGTAATCAGAGACTCCTGTCTTGCGTTGAATTTCCCCCTTCCAGCCAATTTAAAATGAGTTACTTCTTCCTTGTACATTGACTGGATTGATTCATCGCAAGCGGAATCTAAATAGATTTGTTGTTGATCCATTTCGAAGACTGATGAACTGAATTTGTGAGATTTGATTCACTTGTTTAAACAATTTGCACTTTGACAACACTTTTTTATTGGTAATGGTGGACCGTCTATATGATTTTGGTATAAGTTGTAATGTTCAAAACAGGGTAAATTTAGCTTCAATTCCTCGTCACTTTGATAATGTTTTGGTAACCTATGCCAAATTTGTTGTAAACTAAGTAAATCAACGTATCTCTTCAAATAACTGATGGGAAAGAAGGCCAAGTCTTGATCTTCAAAGTCCGTAAGGTTTTTCTTGCTGGTTTGATATAAAATTATGACTTGGCCTACACGTTCAATGAGTTGTTGTTCTGGTTGTTGGTCACTATTTGACATCACGACTGAATGAATGTAGCTCGCTCAGATTCAGTCGTTTAAAATACCAGCTCCCGTCCAACTGCTGTGGTGGTTAGGAAGGAGGTAGGAGGTGGAGCAAAAAGAGGTGAAGTTTACGTAACCAATCGAGATAGGGGGCGAACTTGGGCAGCCAATCAGAAACAAGGTCATTCTTGGCTGACCAATCAAAAAAGTGGTGGGGGGGTCAACTCAGAGCCCCCTATCTCCACTACTGCCGTTCATTATTTTTTCTGTTGATTTTTCGTCGTATATTTATGGAAATGCCTCTTTCAAGCCACTTCCATACATAATAAATCCTATACAACCGAGAAAAGACATCGCGCCATGAAAACCCCCCAATTCGAGCTTTAACATTACTTAATATTCCATCGCTTTCCCCACATCATGCTAAAATTTCGCGGGCTTTCCAGTAAAGAGGTTGATCGAAAGTAACAAAACACATTTTTTGTCCGTGATTTTTACACTTTCTATTTGCTTCTAATAACGAGGTATATATAGTGTCAAAATGACTCGGAGGATTTTTGACAAAAGGTAATGGGATGACTTTACTTTTGCTAAAGCTATTAGTTCTCACGTGTTATTCCATGAAAGCATGCCAACCTTCAACGGAGGGTTTAACATTTTTACTATAAAGCCGAACTAAATCAACGTTACGGAAATAAACATCATTTGAGAGAGTATCATCTTGAAATAACTTTTTTATTGCTACATTTTTCAACCCCATTGCGTTACCTCGTTCAAAAGGTGTAGCAGGAGTATAACCAAATTGACCATTTTCAACTGTCGTCGGCATTTATTCTAAACGTGGAATTTTTGTAGAACATAACACACCTTCATGTGGTGTAACGCACATAAGTCATCCCATAACGTGAAATGATTCTACGTTAGTGGCACTATATGGGTTGTTATCGGCATTATCATACACGAATTGAAGATAACAATCGTCCGATAAATTGTAATTCATACACACTTGAAGAAATGAAGCTTTGAACAAAACAGCTTCTTTTTAAGAAGAACAAAAGCCTGCGTGTGATAATAAATCAATTAAAGTACCCGAACCATGTTTTTTATGTATAGTTAATGCTAAACTTAACAATAAAGGAGAATTAAAAGATCGTGGCCTAACAACAGAAATAATGCTATGAGCTATAGATAATATTTTATTTTCTTGCACATTTTTTGCAAATAGTTTCCAACAATAATTTAAGAGTTTCTGGAACATAATCTCGAACATTTTGTAAAAAAGAATTCGGAGTCGGGTATTCATCACATGCATATGTCTTACTACGAATGTCGTCTATAATAATTTTTGCAGCTTCAACCACAATTCTTTTACGCTCTAAAATTGGATCCTTTTCTCTGAATTCATACCATCTATCAGCTAATAATTTTTCACCTACGTAACGATAACAAATTATGACATCTTTTTTAGAAGTATAAACTATTACATCGTCTTTAAAATAATCTTCTAATTTTCGCCCTAAATATCTCAATGCTACTTTCTCTCCGTCATAACTTTTCAAAATATCATTTACTGAAAACTGACATCCTCAATATTGATTATATAGTCAATAACAAATTTGACGCAGCTATCAAGTTCAGAATCTACCGGACGACCTCGTTTTTTGTCAGTATTTCTTTTCTTTTTAATACAATAGATCGCAAACAATTTGCATGATTTCTAGCATTCTGAGATGACAAATCGACGTCGAATATACGATTTCTAATATTTTCATAAAAAGAACTATTTTCTTCATTACAAATTTCAATTATATTATCACGTATTGAATCGGAATGGACAAAAGAAGTTTTATGGCGTTTTTCTACCTCTAGTTTGAGATTTTTTTAAAATATAATCATTGGAGGCGTCCTCACCGCATAAAAAACAATATTTTTCGAAATCGAATGAAAAATCGCGAGAAGTACGTGTGCGTGAATGCATACCTTTGCTGTCTCAAGTACTTGATTTCCTTTTTCTCGATGACTCTGCAGACTTTTTTGTACAAGTCACATAACAACCAACGTGCAAAATGATGGATGATCGATTCTTCAAGGTGTCCTTCAAAGAATTGGCAGTGGCACTTTCCTTGTAGACCCTTTGGCATTTTCCTTCCATCGTCTGGCCACAAATCATACACAAGACATTTGGATTTTTGCGAAATAGTAGATATCTGTTGGACTTCCATTGTCTTTATTTTTTGTTGAATATCACGACGTTTCGGCTAGTAGCTATCTCTAGCCTTTTTCAAGTGAAACTAAATAAATCCCTTAGATACATGACTATTTATACTAAAAGTAAATGCAGTGGAGTGTGACTGAGATGGGTGCAGTCATGCCTGCTATGGCAAAATCCCATTTTTTATGCTGCATTTAGTTTTAGTTTACAATTTTTAAGAAGTGTTTTCCACACTTCTCTTATATCTAAAGATGGTTTACTAAAACAACTCGGTTTCTGATGTATATCCGCGGCTTCTTTGAATTTCCGTTTTCTCCAATGTTGTTCTCTGTGTAGTATTTTAGCTTCAGACCATTTTTTATGTGGTGTCCATGAGTCCAGGCATGGTTGGCGGCACCAGATTGTTCTGTTTCTCCTCGAGATGTGCATTTTTGGTGTTCTTTGATCCTTATGTCAAGAGGTCTCTTTGTTTCGCCAACTTAGGAATTGCCACATTCACATGATATTTGATATACACAGTTCTTCATGTCCCTTTGAGTTGTTGGTTTGACCCTTGTGAGCCGACTTCTCAGAGAGTTATTTGAATTGAAAACAACGTTGATTTTATATCGTTTTCCTATACTTCTAACTTTTTCTGAAATGCCTTTAACATAGGGGATGTTCAAAACTGGTTTTCGTTCTTCATTCGTTGTCGGTATTGTCCTATTTCTGCGTTGTTCTAGAAATTTATCCACTAGATATACTGGGTATCCGTTGGCTGTTAGATCATTTAATGTAATCTGTCTCGTTCATCAAGATCTCGTTGGAGTTGCAGACAGTTAAGGCTCTATCTACGATATTTCTTATAATTTCTTGTTTGGTGTTGTTGGAGTGATTAGATGAATAATTAAGGTATTGTCCAATCAATCTTTATATCAAGAAATCAATAAATACATTAATAATACATATCTGTATACAATTTTACAATAATTTTGTAATAAATTTAATTGAATGAACAATTTTAAAAAAAGCTTATTATCAAGTTTTATGTAATAATTTTATAAGATAGATAATATTTTACAATTTTTCTTACCTTTGTATAGAAATATACACTGTTTCGTAATGATTTATATGTCACATTCAACGGTCCACCACGTGTTCAAATACTTTTTTAAAGTTAAAATCTGCGTAAACTGTCACTAAAACGCTTTTAAATGCAAAAAATGTTTGCAATAGTGCTTTTACAAATTTACAAATACTATAATATTTTTTCTTTCTAGTATGTCAAAACGTTATATCAAATTAACTTCAAAGCATACTACTTCGGAATGACAGGCCAGAATGCCGGCCCTGCGCCTTGCAACATTGCAACCCGCTGACTAGCTGTACCCGCGCTATTTGAATACTGTCGGATAGATTCTGTGGGTAGTTTTCAGAGGTCCATAGATCTTACAGGGATGTTTTTCGTGAAACCGAAAAATTTCTCGATAACCTACAGGTATTCAATAATGTCTTCTGTAAATTTCAGCCCTTAATATTTATAAACTGGGACGTTGCGAATTTTTTTAAAAAAAGGCAAATTTTATCGTAAAATAATTTTTTTTCCAGAGATCGGAAATGATATATCTAAATCTAATACACGTAGTAAAATAATCGTAACTACACTGACAAAAAAGTTGTTGCAATTTTTCGAGTGCAAAAAACTGTTTTTCGCAATTTTCTCGACGGAAAATCAAAAAAAATTTTTTTTTGAAAATATATCTTAAAAATATACGTCATTTCAAAGAAATTGCTGTCAACTTGGTTACTGTACCTTTTTTAGGAAGAATAATAATCGACATCAAATTTTCAAGTTTGAGCTCGATTTTTTCGGAAACTATTCAACTCACAAATTTCGGATTAAACACTTTTTTGGGTCAAAAATATTTATCATTTCCTAGAATTCTGAAGCGATAGTTAATTAATAAATATCATTTAATTATAAATAAAAAAATGGAATTTTCCGAGAAAAAAAATTATATTTCTACAGCTAGTGGCGCTACCTATAACTTTAATTATATCAATCGATAGGTTTTTCAATTATCTATAACTTTTGTTTGTTTGTTTTTTTCATACAACCCTTATTTTTCAAGATAAACTGGAAAAACTGAAAAAAGTGACCATTTTTTGGCCGCCATTTTGTAAGCCATGGACCGTATGAATTTCCATCGAAGTATATTTTTAGTGATGCCAAAATATACAAGTTTAACAATAAAATCGCTAATTACATTTTTTCTCTACATAAGTTTAATTTCCATGGACTAGGTAGATAGATTGGAATCTTAGCCCATTTCAAGAAAACTGTTTTGACTACCATCTCTCGGCTTGGAGAATAGCTGATAGAGTTTTAGCACACACCAATTTTATAGTTCGTTACGTTATTGATTAATCAACCAAATTAGGATTTAAGAACACGAATCTTAGGAAAACAATTTTTTCCTTTGCCGACATTTCGTCTTATTTTAAAGTATTTTTAAGGCTCAGAAAAGGAGTTTACCTGAGTTAAAATTAATATTAAACACAAAAAACATAGATACAAAACTTTTCCACAATAATATTTAGTAGATAATGGCACACACGAAATAAAAACAGACTATCTCGTCGCTACAAAAAAAAACTGTACGGTACTTGTGCCATCGTCTGCTGAACGTTATTATGGAAAGGTTTTCTATCTATATTTTTTGTATTAATTTTAACTGAGGGAAACCGGCAAAGGAAAAAGTTGGTTGAATAATGATCACCGTAGGTTACAAACGCCTTTTAAGTTATTTATTAAAGTTACAGCTATTTGAAAGGTTAAAGTGTTGTTTGGGAAAAACAGGATTTTCTCAAACAACAATAAAATTAATTAAATTTCAATACATCTTATTAATTAAATTGAAAGCTGCTTAAGGGAGAGGAGTTGGAATAATTTAAAATTAATATATATATATATATATATATATATATATATATATATATATATATATATATATATATATATATATATGATTCAAAGCATCTTTATTTAACTAAGAAACTTAAAAAAAATTATGCAAGTTCAGTAAATCAAATTAAATAGAGCTGTAATGTAAAAAAGGAAAAATATCATGTTTTGAAACCATCTAAATGAGGTGTGAAAAATTGAAAATGATCGTTATCGAAAAAAAAAAAATAGAAAAAGGATATAAAACTAACGTAGACCTTAAATAAGAAAGAAACAAATTACTACAGATACGCGCATTCGTAAGGGTAATACGTTAATATTCTATAAACTGAGTTACAATAGTTAAACTGTATCCTTTAGTTAGTATTCACTTATTATATTACAAATATATTATTATAATTACAAATATATACATAATATTAAAAACATATAAAAAATATAAATTCAGCAGAAAACGCCAAAATCTGTATTTAAAAAATTCCAAATTATATATTATGCTTTAACAGCAGACCTTCCTCGTTTGCTTAGTGATTAATTTTTTTTTGTCAATAAAATATAACATCTTTTAATTATAGTTGAACTAAGAATTCCAAGTATTCGGCGTTACTATTATAAACGGTGTAACTACTACATACTATGAAGAAAGTGTGCTTTATGTGACTCTGTTTTTCTGAATTAAGATGTATATATATATATATATATATATATATATATATATATATATATATATATATATATATATATATATATATATATATATATATATAGTAACCCTCTTTTCTGAAGAATAATCATGTTAGAAATTTTGTTTTCAGAACCCCAGAAACATATCGTATTAAGCAAATATGTTTCGTTTAGGACAAAATACACATTTCTTACTGTCGGCAGATCGAACTCTCTAACTATAATTTGTACAACTAAACAGCCCCTTTATAACTGTATTATTGATAATAATCTGTTGCTAAAACTTTAAATTATCATGAACTAAAATGCCCTAAAAACGTTTCCAATTGATTCAGTATCGAGAATATTATCAACTTAGCATTTTAAACATATTACATACTACACTTTAAGGAGTTACGAAGGCACATAACTGTGTGAAGATGAAAGAAGCCCCTTTTCCGATTTATTTGGTAACTATATTATTTATTTAGGATTGATGAGAAAGATATGGCATTAACCATACATTAAACTTACATAAAATTTTATTGAAAAAAAAAAACAAAATTTAACGTTACTAAATTACAACTGAGCTTATGTATAATAATAGTTGCCCGTTCACCTATCCGAGAATAGTTAGTCTGAGAAGAAAAAATATATGTATTTCTTTAAATCTATATAAACGTAGTTTTTGTTGTACGTTGCCTTTTTCTGAAAACAATTTTTTTAACAAAGCGGCAGGTGTTGAAAGTCATTTTTCTTCCTGGAAGATTTTTACTTATTCAAAAATACTAATTTTGAAAATAAAAAACGTCTACTTTAACTACTGCAATTCTGAAAACTTTAAACTTTTAAAACTTAAAATAGGACAATTGTTGCTTTAGTTATGTTTCAAGAAAAATGCTATTGAGAATTCAAGTACATGAAAAGAAGTTTTTGGATATTTAATAAATATCGTCGATTCCGACCCATACGACCGATCTTCTTCGCCATTGTTGTCGTGGCAATTGAATGTCAAATATATGATTGTATAGAATTTTTATGTTTAGCAGATACGGGCACCATTTGTCGCCTTGATTATATTTTCGATTTTTGATTTGATTTTTTTACATATTTTTAAACATATATTTTCACAATATGCAATGAA
This sequence comes from Diaprepes abbreviatus, assembly GCA_034092305.1. Classification (NCBI taxonomy): domain Eukaryota; kingdom Metazoa; phylum Arthropoda; class Insecta; order Coleoptera; family Curculionidae; genus Diaprepes; species Diaprepes abbreviatus. Next base: position 1,239,001 of record JASJET010000261.1, on the reverse strand, counting down.
AATAAATAAACTTTTTTCGGTGTGTCACAGTGGTGTTCCCCTTAAGGTTAGTCAAATCGTTCATATTGCTTTTAAACTGATTTAAACTTCTGGAATGCCACAAGATGGTCGCGTCATTAGCAAACATAGTGAATGAACTAGAGATATACAGAATTATTAAATAATTTACATATAATAATAAAATGATCCCTGTGGCACTCTAAAAGCAACGGGTAAGCCCGAGGATAACTTGTACCTAAAAACTATACTGTTGGCAGTCCATCAAAAATAATTTAACAGTCTCTCTGCCCCTAAAATCATAGATTTCAATCTTGCCGAGCGGTAATAATGAAATGGAAGTTAGATCACAGAAACTGTTGAGTCAAGCTCTAAACCGTGCCCGATCAGTTAATAATAAAATTATATAAATAAAATTAATCGAAATGAAACAAACTGATATATACAAAAATGTTGAAATATAGTTTTTAACAGAAAATATTAAATTATCTTTTATTAAGTCTTTTCTATTCAAAATATTTTTGAAATATAATTTTAGCATTTTTAAAATATTTTGATGCATTTGGTGGTACAAGTTTTAGGTTTTGACCATTTAATACAGCATTGATTTGTTTTATGTAGTTGTATGCATTAATATTTATAAAATGTTTAAAAATTGTTCTTGAAATAATATTGTTATGCTGACAGCTAGTTAATTTGATTTTTTGTTTCAACATTTCTACTATATAAAAAATGACTCCCTTCTTATGTAAATCTGCATTAAAACATACTTTATAATTGAATAAGCATTATCTAACTTATTAAGAAATCTTTGGTTGACGTAATATAATCGATTTTTTGTTGAACTGTACTCCTTCTCTAGGGTAAATTCATTATCTTCCATATCCCGCGAATTTCCCCTTAATAAAAATATTTTTGAACACGAACAGTTCTTGATTTTATTCGTTTCGTTCTTTTTAATTAAAAATCCACCAACATGTTTTAAAATTCGTTTGTCAATCGGTACTTTTTTCATGGGAATATTGTCCAGTAAAGGAGTATTTTGCACTTCATCCTAGAGTTGTTCTTTTCGTAATCCCTAATCATAAGAAACAAAAATTATTGATATTGCCATAAAAGTTATTTTTATCTAATTTAACAGTTGTTAGTTACGTAATAAAAAAAATCAAAAGGTTAAAGTTTGGGTATGTAATTTTATGAACGAACTATTTTAAAGTTCAATTTATATTTGTCTTATGTTATAAAACTATTCCTGGTGATTGCATTATAACTCTGAAAGTAGCAGTGGATGTGAATAAAATTCACATCACATACATATAGACACGCGCACAAAACAAATTTATTATTTAGTTTCAATACCTTAAAAAATCTTCATTTTTACAACGTACCTGTGAAACTAGTCTCTGCAAGGTTAGGAAAATTTCGGAGTTAACATCTTCACAGTTTGTTGAAACTGAGTAGTTTGAAGTAAGGTTTTTACCAATAAAGATTTATAAATCGGGGAAAAAGCTTCCACAGTTCGATTTACAAACCTATATCCCCTTTGCCTTATTTATCCAAAGAAATTCTCTAGAGAGTCCTGGTTAAAAGTTCTGTCCATCATATAGTTAAACCCAAGTGACTGCAGCTTGGTAAATAAATTTTAAAAATTTTCAAGTGTTCTGATTAAATTGCCAATGCTTGGAGGAACAAAAAAATCATTAGCCTTCCTAAATCTGAAGGTTTTTAATTTCTTTATAGCCTCATTCCAAAACTCATAGTGGCTTGATCCTTTTGTTACAGCAACACGCAAAACTTTGTCATTTAATGGTTGAAAAATACTACCATTTACACTGTCAAAAGTTTGTCTAAAAATGTAATGAGATGAGCTGTTTGCTTAGCCTCTGATGCAAATGAAATTGTTTTATCTCCATACTGCAGGGACATGCCTAAAAAATATTATTTTAAACTATGTGTGTTAAAGTTATATTTATAGGAATAATCTACAAGGAAATATGATACAAAGGAAACAAACATGTTCCTTACCTGAATGAGCCAACATGTTTGTTACTCCCGCTACCGAATGGCTAAATGTTTGAGAACAAATGGAAACTTTCATTTTGTTATTTTTTTGCTGCTCTGTTAATTTTGGGCACAGTCTTAAAGAACCAAAAAAAAGTCCATATCATACACAGTCTGTATATGTTCCGACTTAGCAATTTCCTCCACAGCATTTTCTTTAAAATGAATATTATATTTTAAAAAATTTTTTCTTGTTCCTTTAAATAAATGAGAAACATGATATAAAGGAATTACTTCAGTCCCATTAACTTCAAATATATATTCATTTTTTCTGTAAACCCCTTTTTAAATATTTTGCTTTTGTATCCTTGACAAGATCATTTATCGCTGAAACATTATTTGTTCCTTGATCAGAAACGGTTGCAATTATTTGCAAACCAATACTATTGCATTTTTTAATTATGTCTTTTAATACCCTTTGAATATCATAGGATTTTGTTGGGCTATAACTAAAATTATAATATATTGGTTGTTTCCATTTTTTTCTTACACCTCGCAACATATACGCCTGAATATCTTTTTTATATTAAAAAAAAAGTAATGTAAAATAACAGAATATTTAACAAATAGATGAGAAACATATGAAATGATTTTTCTTACCTTAAAAAATGTATAAGAAATATTGAATAATAAACCTGAGCATGGTTAGCAATTTGGTCACTAGTCTTGTACCCATAGTCTTCGAAACCTACTATTCTTCCATTTTTCTTATCTACCGCTAAACCAGGTTGAATACTCATCTCATCAAACATGAGAAAACATGCCTTGTCCTTGGTGTTTTTCAATTTGTTTACTTCCGCCTTTCATACTGAAAAGATTTCTTCGTTCAATCCAGGCTTAATAGGAATTCTATTTAAAAGTTTAGTGACTGTCTTCCTAAATGGGAGAGCAGAAATTTTTGACATGAATCTGTAATTAACTCCACTGTGCTTATACAAAGCTAAAGCCAAAACTTTGTTTTCTAATGTAAATCTTCGCCCTTTCGGTTTCTTCCCAACATTTTCCTGCTGACATTCAAAAAACCTTTTCCTAATTCGGTCCATATTGGATAAAACTTTCTGAAACCTGTCAGAAATAGCAAACTTTTCAACATAATCTAGCCTCTCTCTCAAGGATAATGTAGATTTTGCTCTTTCGGTAGCGCATTTTTTGAAATAGGATGCTGTTTCATATAAGTATTTTTCTTTGGCTGACTGAATCTTTTTTCTTGTAACGTCAACTTGCTTTAATAGGCCTGTTTTTTCTAAAATTGAATTTGGAAATTAACACCAATATAATCTACAAAAAGCAATTTTTTGATAGTAGGCTGTTATAAAAAAATAGTTTAATATTTACTTCATGGGAAAAACATTTTGTTTACCACCTAAATATACTCAGTAATTTGGAGGAAGAATAGCAGTTTTAAATTATAATCATGTCAAAATCACAAGGAAAAAAATAATCTGCACAGACTTTGTATTTGACAGAAAATATACACATTGGTTCAGATTTTCACTTTTTTCTTGAAAACATTTTTCGCTGTACCGTTATTTCTTTCGATACCATATAGTAACTAACAAACTTAGAATTTTTTTTGAGTGATAAATTTTGTTGATTACTTACTAGGAGTGGTGGTCATACAATTAGCATCAGTAGTGGATCTGGGGCGTTAATGTGACTCCGGATGGCATGTTCCATCGACTTCTTCACTTCTTCAGCAATGACTATGAAAGAAGTACCCTTAAGAAGTAAGAATGCTAAGAAATACCAGTGACGTAATTAGTTCTTCGGCATAGAGGTTCTTCGGGTGGTATGTTCCATCGACTTCTTTACTTCTTCAGCAATGATCTTGAAAGAACTACGCCTAAGAAGTAAGAAACTGAAGAATACCGAGCTAAGCCGAAGAGGCAGATAGGTTCTAAGAATTGGGTGTGTAATAGTTTCCAAGAATTTTAATTAGTCACTACTAAAAATAACTTCTTCTGCAATACCTTGAAAGAAGTAAATATGTCGTAATTTGAATGATTCATGTATAAGGTGATTAATATTCATTCAGGTTTGTTCAGGTTAAACTTGGGCTCGGCTAGATAACTACATGCATGACCTCATCCTGGTTCGCGGAAGCTTTTATTAATTTAAAGTATTTTTTTTTTAATAATTATTTATTTAGTTTTATTTTATATTTGAACATAGTTGTATTAGTCCAAGAGCCCGCGACGGCCAGGCCTTCGTTAAATTATATAGGCTGAAAATTTCTCAATGTATGCCCAGAATACAGGTATGAACGAATCCTGACTATAGAACTTGGGTCGCGGTGGCTTCGGAAGGTAACAGCTAATAAAGGTGAGTAAAATCGTGTCTCAAATTTGTTATAGTATAAAGTTCAGTTTGTATATATATTATTTGTAATCATGTTAGTAACTGCCTCGTCCATTGCCGGACACCTAGTACGGTAGCAACCCCCAGACACCCTTAAAGTATAATTAATTATAATTATACTTTCGTCATAGTATAAATACTGAGCTTTATATATGTTATTTGGGGAACTATAAATGATGTTTCCTCTGTAGCCGGACAGTTTCGATGGTTCCCCTATCTTGTCAGACAGCTTTATATATGTTATTTGGGGAACTATAAATGATGTTCCCTCTGTAGCCGGACAGTTTCGATGGTTCCCCTATCTTGTCAGACACATTGAATGTCGACTCGTGGCGCGAGCGCGAGAGATACATATTTAAGCGGGTGCGAGTGAAATAGTGCGTTCTATTTACTAGATTTATCAAGAAAATTGATTATATAAAATTATTAGGGCCTAAAAATAAATTTTCAAAAAATAATTTAGAAAAATTTTCATGTTTATAGGTTACTAAATCAACAATCCAATAGTGTAACAAATTACGTTGTAGAGTTTTATAAACTTCATTAAAATCTCTCATTCTTCAACAATTTTAATATTTCAAAATAACTTTTACTGAATCAAATGGAGATTTGATAAAGCTATAAAAAAATATCATTTGATAAATTTTCTAAGGATTATTGAAAGAAGAAGAAAGTTAGAATAGGTGGAAAAAGTCGAGAAGTTAAAATTCAAAGAGATTTATTTGGATGTGTGCTGGGCTTACTACAAGGAGGGAAAATTATTCAGATAGTAATAAATCCAATGAAAAAGGAATTTAATTAATCTTATAGCCATTTGTATACAAAGTAAAAAAGTAATATTTCAAACATGTATTATTAAATCCAAAAAAATATTCAATCATCTACATCGTTGTCGGCGATATCTCCATTATCTTCATCATTGCTACTCCATTCTGTGGTTTGGTCATCATTAATATCGCCTTCTTCGTCTGTTTCTCTAATAATTCAACCAAATTAAAACAATTATTAAACTTTAAACAATAATTTCATATCATAATTACTTGCCTGACAAAGTCCTCAGAGAATGACTGACATAATTTTTTTTAAGTGAGCGTTATTCCAAATTGTACAAAGATAGTTAGCTCGCAAAAATTGCTGTAATAGCTCACTTTTACAAGGTGGTAAACTGCTAGCATCAGAATTTCGCAATTTTTTTGCGATTAAAAGCCTTATTCACATCAGAGACTGTATATGAATCTATAAACATTTGAAGTCTTGCCGCATCAACATCAGTTATATTGCCAGCATTGTATATATTGCATATAGATCTCTGAATAGCGTTAAAAACGTTCTCTTACTCATCTTTATTATCAATTAATTCGCTGTCACCGAACTTCATAAAAGCTTTCTGAAATTCGTCAAATTTTTTTAATAGTTTGTAAGGTCTTAATTTCCCTTTCCTAAATAATGCAGGATTAAAGTCACATCTGGTAATTGCGTGAAAACCAGGTAAGCTTCGACAAATAGATTCTCCCAACGCTGCGTGTATCTTCGTCAGGTCCACGTACCTTAAGTTATTTCCCGTACCTGTCAGCATCTAAACGGACGAATCATGTTTTAAGTGGTGTAAATGAGCAAGCATTATAGCGACGATATCAGTATCGACACTGCGGATTACTATATTCGCTTGAAAATCGAATCTGCTTCCTCATGCTCCGGGCATGACAATTCAACATTAATACCTGTTACAACTTTTTTGGAGTCATTGACAGAGAAATAATGACATTTTCTGAAGTTTATATGTATAATTTTGTTACCAATAAATGGCGCCATTTCATCAGTAGCCCAGTGTAAAATAAAGAAATCCACAAGAACTTCTTTAAAATTCGAATTCTTCAATTCCTTGGTAAAATCATTTGGTCGATTTTGATCCGGTCCAGTTATGATATACTCTAATTGTGCAGATTCAAACCGTTGAGAATGGTCATAATCTTTAATTGATGGTGTAAAGTATTGGTCAAAGATTACATCAATTCTCAACGCTTGTATTTCAGTAACCATCTGCAACATTTTTTTTTGAAATTCCTCCAAATTTCATCGGAACATTTTTCATCGACAATGGCACTGAGGCAATTGGATAAGATAAAATCTTAGATATATCTACATTATATTCCATAGATATACTCAGCATACGTCCAAATAAATCTCTTTAAATTTTAACTTCTTGAATTTTACCACCTACATTTACTTTCTTCTTTTTTTCGTAGTTCTTTGAAAAATTATCCATAGTTTTTTTTATAACTTTCTCAAATCTGTTAATATCTGATTGACATTCAGAAATGAATGTTTTACGATGACAGTCTCCATTGGATTCAATATTTAAAAGAAAATCCTCAACCGGTGGTGATGCCGATTTTCCCGAAGCAATATTAATTTATTGGTCTTTCGGCACTTCTAGGCCGAAAGGATTAATAAATCGTTCGAAGGTGGCCATAAACTCTTGCAGTTGTTTGGTATTCTTCCGTATATTATGAAGACTTAAATCTGCTGAAACATCTTGATGAGTTTGTAGTCCTAGTTCGAGATAAAGTTGACTCATTATCGTGGATCTTACATCGTGGTTCCGAGCCCACCTTTGTCGTGCCGAAATCGAATTAATGAAATGTATGACACCTGTCAGTCTTCTTGCAGCATCTGCATTTATGGTTTGCTCCAACACCAAGTCGATAGGTTGTCTTGAAAATGGCTTGGACGTTCTTTTAATACCGAAAAAACCTTATTGGAAACCTTCATGTAGATGAGGATGTGTTTCGGTAACTTTCATTAAATTATCAAAATATTTTACAGTCCACCGTGCATAGTTTGGTTGGTTGCACATAAAGAAGAGATTTGTAATTTTCGGCAGTACGGATTTAAAAAGGTCTAAATCTCCAATGCGAATGCTTAGGGATAAATTTAGGTAATGATGTATAAGATTTATATATATCATGTAAAATTGTGATGTTTTTCCATGTTCACTATTGAGACTTTGTTGTTTGTAAATTCCATAATTATTCATCAACTCTTTTAGATCTTCATTTTCAGTGCTAAAAGATGACATTTCACAGTTTTGTAGTTGTTTGACTTCCTCTGCCATATCATTTGTTAAAGTTCTATTATTATTTTGTAGTAAATATTTAAAATGAAGAATTTCAAGTCCCAATACAACCAAAGGATGTAACCTTTAGCAGCGATTAAAATGTTTTCCCTCCAAAAACCCATTCACCAACAAATTACTCTCAACTTTTCCAATAGCTTTAAAGTAAGCCATCATTATATGAAACGGCCCTAAATGGATGAATAAATTATCAAATTTAGGTATTTCCGTAGCTTGTATTTGAAGAGCAACTTTGGCTATCGCAAGATCATACGTTATCTGTATGTAAGGTTGCTGTAAATCTTCAGCTATTTTTTTACTTCATAGTTTCTAAAACTGTGGATGTGCTAGTTGGTGACGCGTTGATTGCAGTCAAGTTGTGAACAGTCACGATCATAAATTCGACTATTGAAATCAACCCACATAGGTACATTAGGTAATTCCAGAGCATGGCTAACCATCCATATATTATCTACTAGAGTGTATTTTTGGGATTTGACAGATTCAATAGTTTCCACATCATCAGCCGTTGACTGCAGCTCACTTGTCATTTTCGATTTTTTAGGATATGGAATTTCTTCTATAGTTGTTTCTTCAAAGGTTCTTCTTCTTCTTTTATTTTTTTTTTTGGCCGAATTGGTTTCATTATTTGGAGTAGGAGCATCGGACATTTCGGATTCTTCAGTTGTATTTAACTCGACGTTCTGATAAATGATTCCTATTGTGCCGTGTGAAGCATCCTTTCCATTTGTCGTTTCCACAAAACGGTCAAAATTGTCATTTGCCACACCAGTAAAGAGATTTTTTTAAAAATTTTTTCTGGGCATAAGGTAGACTTTTCAATTGAAGCATATGTAGTTTCTGTCAAGTTCTTCGATGACTTGATAACTAATGCAGTGTCCATATCTATTGATAATGTCAATAATTTTTCTGCTGCTTGTTAAGCTCTTCAAAGTCATACCTAACATGATGTGCTTTGACGTCTTCACCTGACCATTATGGATTCCAAAAATTATATCTTGACTATAAGAACACACTTGACGAGAACATGCTTTTCTTCCGCTTTTGATTATACCCACCAAGAAGTGTAAAGTAAAAGTCCAATAATGGTTGTGGTTTCGAGACTTCTCCTGATATTAAATGCTGTGCTGTAATATTTTTAGAGGGTAATTTGTTCTTCTCTACTCCGAGTATTAGTTTTCTCAAAATCAATACAGATTTTTGTAAAATATTTTCTGTTTGTAAGTTTTCAAGCACTGTATCATTTATGGCTTGTAAATATTTAGGTGCTATTATTTTTTTTATTACGAATAGTAAAAAATTTAATATTTTTAGAGTATATTTTCATGATTTTTTCTTCAAGGTGGTGTGCTGTGAAAGTGGCATTCATTTCAACGGAATTTTCTTGAAAAATTTTTTCCAGTGAATCCATATACGGTTCATGCAAATATATTAACAAATAACAGTGCCCTTTTTTTTTATTACATCTTCTTCGATGATGCTATCAATTTCCTTAAAAACTATTTTGTGACATTCTCGATGATAATGCCAATCATTTGTACTGGATTTTTTCTTTTTTGATGATATATCATTATTAAAATTGACGCGATAATCTGTATGGTAATATATTTTTGGAGCGGAAAAATTATTCAGTCTAATTAATAATTCATTGTACTCTTCTAAACCTTCAATATTGGGTAATATACTAGATTTAAACTGGCCTGCGTCAGCTGCGTGAAGTGGAAGCATTTTCGATCGTACTTTTTTCTTTTTTTTATTACAAAATACACAAACAATCGGAGAGTCATTAATACTAGTGTCACTCTCGATTGGAGTACTTAGTCCTCAGTTGCATTGTTATGTTCACTCATATGTGGTTCACTAATATCAGGAATTTCTCGATAGCTTGTAGATTGTAATGGCTCTGATTCGAAAATTAAAGTTGTTTGTGAAGTTGTTGAAGGTTCTGGTAGTGTAGGCGGTAAATGAGATTGTTCTTCAGGCGTTGAAAGTTGCAGTTCTGTTGATTGAAATAATAAAATTTGCTCTGATGTGGTTGGAGATTATGTTACTAATTCAGTAGTCAACTCAGGTACCACCGGAGTATCTGAAGATGGGTTGTCTATAACTACAGTAGTCGATTGTTTTTTCGTACGTTTTTTTTTAACTTGCAGGTTCAGAATCATAATATTCTTTATTAAGTCCAGTAAATGAAATATTTTATGACATTCTCGGTGATAACCTCCATCTGTATATTCATCAGGCAAAACAACACCTCCATATTTGAGATTGTGTTTTTTTTTCTGGCTTTTAAAACAACTGGGCATTTTTTTAATGCCCCTTCTGAAAACAATATTATTTTGCCATCACTTTTTTGACAAAACAAGTTAATTTGTTTTTTTCCATTTCCATCATAACACGATATTATAATTGCATCACACTTATTTAATAAACTTCACAAATAAATTATAAAACCATGGCTGTACCTATAACACTACACAATACGGAGTAAAGAACAGCTAATGCGCAGTAAAAAGATCGCCATGAACCGTACGCGCTATTTCACTTACACCCGCTTACATACATATCTCTCCCGCACGCGCCTAGAGTCGAACTTTAATGTGTCTGGCAAGATAGGGGAACCATCGAAACTGTCCGGCTACAGAGGAAACATCATTTATAGTTCCCCAAATAACATATATAAAGCTTAGCGTTTATACTATAATTAATTATACTTTAAGGGTGTCTGGGAGGGGGGGTTGCTACCATACTAGGTGTCCGGCAATGGACGAGGCAGTTACTAACATTATTACAAATAATATATATAAAAACTGAACTTTATACTATAACAAATTTGAGACACGATTTTACTCACTTTTATTACCTGTTACCTGCCGAAGCCACCGCGACCCAAGTTCTATAGTCAGGGTTCGTTCATATCTGTATTCTGGGCATACATTGAGAAATTTTCAGCCTTTATAATTTAACGAAGGTCTGGCCGTCGCGGGCTCTTGCTCTATATATTCAGTAAAAATGGGTTCTCTATGCTTTGTAAAGTTGCGATTTTATAAAAATAATGAATTAATTTGTACTAAATTAATTAAATCATATATGTTTGATTGTGTATTTGATAATTTTCTGGTAGAAGATTATGATTCTGTAAGCGTAAATGTATATTATGAAGAATGTACTTTCCCTTGTGGTTGTCATGAGGAATGTATTTTATCTAGTGGTTATACAATAAACAACGAAGCAGAAAAAGATATATCTAATGGTTATATAGCAGATAATGAAGAAGATTAATCAGATAAAAAAAAGAGTATTGATGAAATTTTGATCTAATTGAAAAAACATGAATGTATAAATTTGAATTGTTTCTTTTTATTTAAATAAAGATGATTATTTTAAAAATTATATGTGTGTTTTTTATTAGCTTAAATAAAAGACTTTTTTTAAATACCAAATTTATTTACATAACAATTTCTACAATAGAAATTTTTAATAAATTTATAAAAATATGTGAATCTATCTCTTCGATTTTTGCCACATTTACAACAAAAACTGTGAAGTTCACAGACCATTTTTCGACCACTTCTTTTATGTTACCCAATTAGTAGCTAATTTACGACATCCACGAACAAAACACATTTTTTCATTCTCCATTATTTCTTCTTTAATATTAAGAATAAAAATAACTTTTCTCTTGTAATTTATAAACTATACTAAAAAATCTGATTTTAAAAAAAATACATATATAAGTAAATTTATCTATTTGACTGGTGGCCATTGTTTGGATTATTGTTTCGATAATTGTTTCTAATATTTCCTTCTCTTTCCTTACTATCTAAGTAACCAGAGGGTAAATGTTTAGATTTGTGCTTCTTCAAAATATCGCTGTAAATCACATGCTAAACAATTGTCGTTTGGAACATCAGATTCGCCTTTACATTTAGTACACTGGTGTGTTGTTGGGACTGACACTTTATAAATACTGAAAATAAACTTTAATAATAATGGTATAAATGAATTCGAAAAAACTTAAAAAAAGAGCTGATTACTAAAATGTTGACTCTTCAATAAAGAAACCAAGACCATATAAACAATTCAGCAAAAAAAAACACCCAAAAAGAAACAATAGCTGAAAAAATATATAATTCTAAGAAACAATATCTGAAAAAAATACAATTCTGATTCATCTCCAGATATGTAAGCGAACTCTTAATTATATTTATAAGAATATGTAAAGAATTATAAAATTTAAATGAAGGAATGCAAAAATAATTATAAATTTCAATGAAGACTAGTGATTTTTTTATAACATAATGTCTTTAAAGACATTGGTTGGCAATTTTTTTCTAAGGAACGATCAATATATTTTCTATTTTTTAAGTGTTTAATATCTTCTGTATCTTTAAAATGTTCAGCTGATATTTGTTGTGGTACAACCATTTGAAGTATTTCTTTAAATTCATTAATATAAAATGCACTTTTACAAATATCCAAATCGAAATCATTAATTATTGTCCAGACCCAATGTCCCATACTTTTAATTTGTGGATTTGATTGAATAAATACTATATTAATAATATAATCTTTGTTCTCAATGTTTATTATTATTCCATATGATTTAAATGGTGTTAAATAGTATATTCCTGATTCATAAATTTCTATTTTTTAAGTGTTTAATATCTTCTGTATCTTTAAAATGTTCAGCTGATATTGGTTGTGTTACAACCATTTGAAGTATTTCTTTAAATTCATTAATATAAAATGCACTTTTACAAATATCCAAATCGAAATCATTAATTATTGTCCAGACCCAATGTTCCATACTTTTAATTTGTGGATTTGATTGAATAAATACTATATTAATAATATAATCTTTGTTCTCAATGTTTATTATTATTCCATATGATTTAAATGGTGTTAAATAGTATATTCCTGATTCATAAATTGGTACAGTTTTTTGTTTTAAGGCAGTACAAATAAATGAAATTATTTTATAAGAAATTGTAAAGGATTCACAGATCAATATCTATATATTTATATTGGTACGCTTAAAAATATAAGAAGCGTATCCTCCAGCACAACATATTCTAAAAATTTTTTTTTAGTAATAATATTTTTGATATTATAATTTTTAATACATTATCTTGTATACAAGGCTGAAATTAGTTCGAAATAAATTTAATGCGATATTGATTTAATGGATTAAATGTTTCCATAGTAATTTTTTCAAAGTCCAGATGACACAAAGCCTTTAGATCCTCTTTGTGATAGGTCTAAAACCTCACTTTCAGTAGTTTCTAATAAAATGGAATTTACTGATTTTTTAATAATTAACTGGGCTATTCTGTAGTCTTGACAAACTATAAATGTAGAATTGGAATGATTATAGAGAACAACTTTTATCTCGCCTTGATAGTCTTCATCAATAATTCCAGCCTCAACTTCTATTTCATAGAAAAGACTTAAACCCGATCTTGATCTAATTTCGGCGTAATGATCGTTGGGTAATTGAAGCTGAATTCCGGTTCCTACTACAACTCTTGATCTGGGTTTAATTGAAACGTTTGACAAAGTGTACATGTCGTATCCTGCAGATTTGCCTTTTGTTTTTGTAGGAATAATTGCCTTTGGATGGATCTTTTTAACTTTAACCCGGAAAAAAATTTAAAAAAATACATATTATATAAAATAAAAATATTATCTGGGTAGTTAGATTCCATTAGGTCTTATTTTTTTTCAAATATCCATAATTTTTAAATAATGTAAATATATATATATATATATATATATATATATATATATATATATATATATATATATATATATATATATATATATATATTATACTTTTAGAGATTGTTATTTTCAATGATTTTTTTGATAATTACAAATATTATTTAAAGCCTCATGGTAAAGTATCTGTTAATGAATAATTTACTATTATTTTATCATCATATGAATTTAATGCAATTTTTTGTTGTTCTATGGTATATACTTGATGTAATTTTGATTTAATAATTTTTTGACTAGTTTCAGAAATATTATTATTAAATATACATTTATAATAATCATCAAAGGTAATGGTTTTAAGACCAGCTCTAATTATACCCTTAGTTTTCCTAATAGTACCTATCAATATATTTTTTATTTGTACCTTTTCTTTTAAGTTTCTCTACATCTTTTTCTAGTTCCAAATGTGTTTTATACATTTTTAGAGTGTACATTTTTAATCATAATCCAATAAATTCATTAATAATAGTTCCATTAAGTTCATCTTTCAATAAACCAAGAACTTTTTTATTTTTACGTGGCATGCTATAAATATTATTGTCAGGATAGTCAGATGTATCGAATTTATGAATATCCTCTTTAATATATTGATAGATATCATCCACATGAAAATGATTTATTAATGAATCTGTATCTGTATATAATAATTTTACTTTATTTTGAAATTTATTTTTTATATAATTGTAATGAAAATCATATAAAAATGTTTTTGAAAGGTCTAATTTACTGAATCCTGCATAAATTGGTTTATTTAGTTTAGAACAGCTATAAAAATTTGGCTTAAAAATATAATAATTAGCACCATATCGACCAGATCAGTGTGTTACTAATTTTACGTCTTTATGTTTTCGAAAATTTTCTATTGTTTTCCCGAAAAATGCATTATTTAATAACTTTAAAAAATTCTTTTCGAAATCATTTTAAGTAATTTTTCCCAACAGTCTAAATATTCACAAGGAAATATTCCTTTACGAGTTAAGAAATTAAATTGTTCATCATTTTTATAATATCTTAAAATATTTTTTATCTTATTAGGTAAATATGAAGATAAGTCATCAAGACTTGAAGCCATAAATCGAAATGAATCTAAAAATCTAAATTGAATATTTGAATTTTTAATATGTTTAGTAAAAGAAATGCATTTTTCTTTATTAATTGGTAAAAGAGACATTTTTCCTTCTATATTGATACCAAGGGCCTTAATTAAGAAGTGTCCATCGTATCCAGATAAATTATGAAATAAAACTGGAATTATTTAATTAGTTTTAAAATTTAAATTACATGAGTTATGGGCAGCACCATGGAATTTACTCGTAAAATGACTATGATCTCTGACTTTTTTTTATCGTTTTCATTAAATTGTTTTAAACAAATGTGAAAATGATTTGCAGATTTAAAATTATGCCATTCTTCATTGTTTAGAGGATCCGTTGGTATTATATTGTCGAAAATATTTTTAATTTTAATTGATATTTTTTGTAGTTCATTAACAAACCAATCTATGCAATCTTTACCTGTATAGAATTTAAAGTCTGATAAAAAATTATCATAAGAACATTTTAAATAGAAGGCAATATTGAAAGGTTCATGCGTTTGAAATATTTTTGTTTTATCATTTCCAAAATCATTATGTTTAATTAAAATACTTTCTAAATCTGCATAGATAGCAAAAGGAATATTTTGTTTAAATTTAAAATTAGTAAATTTTAAGATGTTATTATTTTTGGTAGGTAAAGTTATCTTTGTTTCATTCATTGCTTTACATAATTCAAAATGTTTTTCTAAATTATTTTGCGTCTTAAAATGATTAAGACATCTTTCACATAACCATTTTTTATGAGTTAGGTTACCCATTTGTTTATTTAACATTCGTGATAAATTATTGATAAACGCAAAATGATAGGTATTTTTATTAGAAAGTAATAATATATTAATTTTTGGTAATTTTTTCATTTCACTTAAACATAATGGAACTATATCAGATTTTTTTCTTCTAATTTTAAAAACATTAATAGATATTTGATTTAAATCCTAAAATTTTGTTATATCATGAAGTTGAATTTAAAAAATTAATATTATTTCATTTTAACACTTTACTAAAGTGAGGATAAGAAGTACGTAGTTTCTTTTTCATTGAGTGACATGGGTATAAACAATAGACCATAAAAACAATATTAATCATTATTTTTAGTATTAATAAGGCTTTTTGTGTTTTGAATAAATTTTGGTAATTTAACGAATGTTGAATAATGACAGTTTATTGGAGAATAATTATTTATATTTACTTTTAATCCTATAATTTCATAAAGGGCGTATCCGCTGTCCTTTTCTTGAAAACTTTCTAATTTTAATAAAATTTTATTTTTAACATTTTCAGTATACCAATTTTTTAAATTAGTATTTTTATCTATGATTTGGTTTTTAGTAGAAAAATGTTTAGAATCAGTTTGAAAAGTTTGTGGTTTTATAAATATAGCTGAAAAAGTAGTATTTACTTTTAATAAAGAACGTTTTAATTCTTTCTTTATTTTTAAGGAAAACTTTTATATGCTTTATTTAAAAATATTATAGGATCTTTTATATTTAAATTTGAAATGATACATGTTCTTATTCTTCCTTGAAAACAAGATTTAAGATCTTGCCATTCTAAATTCTTTTTTTACATTTTTAAAATTAATAGAATTACTAAATTTACATCTTTTTTTATTTTTAAAAATTGTTTTATAATATTTTAATATTGTTAAATTAGATTCTGTTGCAGCTAAATTACTAAAACATTTTTATTAATTTTTTTCACATTTTTCAATTAATTTAATTGTTTTTCGAATAAACCCTATCCAAAATATATAATCATTTTTTGTTTTAATTAATCTACTTACTTGTATTATCTTCTCAACCAATGAACTAACTATTGTATTAAAGTTATCTGAGGTACTAGTTGAAGCTGTTGGAGCGTTCATTCTTTATATATATTTAAACTGTAAATGACTAATTTCTCACCTGGTTTATGATATAAAAATACTTTTTACTATGAATATCTTTTACTAGTGCAATACCAAAACTAAACAAGGAATATTAATTATCGAAAGTAGTTTTCCTTCATTTAAAATAATTACATTTTATGTATTACGCTTTTTAAATTTTTTTCAACGATTAATGGTATAATTAAATTTAAATTATAGTAACAATTTATTTTTTAAAAAATAAAGTGGAAATTTTAATTATACTTATTACTAAGTTTTTTGATAATTATCGCACTATAAATATTTTCCGCTCAAATTGAATATCAATTAACATATGCATCGAATTAAAATAATTACATTTAATTTGTAGTAACTAATTTATTTCCCGACTTTGTTTTTTCCTTTTTTCGCTTACATTAAATATCAATAAACATATTTACCTGGTAAAAATAATTACATTTTATTTATTATAGTTAATTTATTCCTTGAATTTACTTGTTCTTTTTTCCATTTAAATTGAATCCCAATGAGCACTTGTATGTAGTTGAAATAATTACATACATATTTATCAAGATTAATTTATTCATTTAATTTGTTTTTTTCCCTAGAATGACGCAATATGAAAAACCTATTGCAATTTATTATTTTTGCATAATTTGAAAGTTAATTATTTTATGATGCAACATTACATCATTTTTTTAATTATGTATAAGCTTTTTCTGTACATTCACTAAATTAATTGGTTAGTATAAAAATGGGAGAATATTAGGTTTTGTTATTCATTTAGTATCTACCTTTTTAATAAATAACTTTTTAGAATTAAAAAGAAATGTCAGTTAAATAGGAAACTCTCAGATACGCTGGTTTTAGTTGATGAAGATGTGATAGAAGAAGTTGATCATGATGTGAAAGAAGTAGAAGAAGTGCTCGAAATGAATTATATTAATTGGAGTGAAGAAGAGGAAGAGGAAGAAAAACAACAAAAACAAGAAGAACAGGAGGAATTTCAAGATACAGTGAGATGTTTTATGGATAGTGGAAATCATTGGTCGCATATGGCGTTGCAAAAATTATTAAATAATCTTTTAATTGAAGAACCTGATTTTGTTATAGTAACTTTCTCACCTGATGCAACTTCATATTTATCACCTATTTTCCAAATTTGTATTCAAAAATATTTTTAAAAATTAGAACACACGATCTATGAAATTACTTGTAACAAATTTTATGCCATTTGGAGTTCCCCAAATTTATCACATAGTATTACACCAATTGGAGCTTTAATTTGTAAACATTGTCTCAAAACACATGATTTTATGAAATTACTTAGAAAAATATGTATTAATTTTAAGCCTATCGAAATACTTAAAATTCATTATCATCTTTCTGGACATATATATTGTTCATTATGTTTTGGCGATACAATATCAATTAATTTTTTGTGACTTAATTGATTCAAATTTTTTTTTCGGCTTACCAAATTAGTTGTATAGTAGAGTAAAAAAAATTAAAATTTTAACTCTAAGTTCTCCTACATTTTTAAAACATTTTGTATAAATACAGGTTCTTCTTTCAAATTGTATCAAAGCATTTTGTTACAAGTGCACTTATATTTTGAAATTCCTTCTTTTTCTACTTATCTGAGAGAAAAAAAAAGATGTCTACAACACCTTATACAATTATTGTGGCAATTACAAAGTGAATTTTCCTCTTAAAATGGCAATGGTACTCATGAAACAGATTTTTCAGTGAGTATTTTTTTTTATTTTTCGTTTTTAACAATAAGCATTTTTTGATTTAAAAAATAAATAAGATATTTTTAATTTTTTTTTATACAAATAACTTATCATAATATTTTTTATTTTGAAAAGTAAGTATTTTAAATTTATATAAAAAAATTAATATATTAGTTTTTTATTTTAAAAATAGAATAAAAAAGACTTAATAATAACATTAAAAGGTGATAAAATATTTATACAGTTAACAACATATTCTCCAAAAACGGTAACTTTGTTGAAAAAATTTCGAAACTTACCTATTCAATATATACGCGCCAAACTTGAAGATGATGAACAATTTTTATTATTCCAAAAGGCAGTAAAGAAGTATTCGTTTAATCTCGAAGACGAATCGATGTTACTTTCATCAAGTTCAGATACTCTTTTACTTCTTCCGCCTCCTCTAGTTCCGGTTAAAAGAAAGAAACCAAGTAATGTTCCAGACAAAGTTCAAGAAGATCAAGAAATTGAAATATTAATTGCGGATGAAGAGGATTTACTTTTAAATTCACAAAAATATCTTTAATATTTATTATATTATGTATTCCTATGTGTATTATATTTATTCTGATACGTAGTATTTGAAAAAAAAATGAATCTATTAAATGAGTTAAAAAAAAACAAAAAAAAACTTTTTCAAAAAATATTTGTTTAGTGATAATTGTTTGATACAATCCATTATTTTAATGCAAATACATTTTGTTTGGCACATCTTAAATAATTATACAAATGATTATTACAATGTAAATTTTTAACATTAGATGAACTGATAAATTGTTTAACATTTGGACATCTTAAATCAGCTAAATCTATAATGTCATTGGAAATTATTTTATTTAACCAATTCTTTTTTCCAATTCTTTAACAAAAACTTTTTGATTTTTTTCTATTACATACCTAATGAACGAAAAAATATTTTTAGTTACTATAGTCTTTATTATTAAGTTTATAATCCCATTCCAGTCCATGTAATTTTGTTGTACTCTAATTAACTTGTTGGTTAAATTCATTATTCAACAATTTGGAAGATAAAGGTAAGTAAATATGTTTATGAAATTGTTTTCCAGTTCTTATACTTAAAATAGCAATTTCTCTGCATATAAATGAAGAATCTTTATATTGAAATCCTTGAATATCTATCATATACATATTAAAATATTGTTATATTATTAGTTAACGGATTATATTTAATCAATCGATCATGTAATATTAAACAATAAGCTGCGGTATTCGCAGGTATTAAGGAATTTGTTTCAAATTCTATCCGAATATGAATAGCACCACCTGTCAGGATCTTTGTCGTGAACAATCTACAGCTACCAACGGAGCAATATTTTTATATTTTATAGGATAAATGCACGCTGAACTTTCATTTTTATAATAAGGTTTTTGAAATTGCGTAACCATTTCATAAAGAATCGCATATTTATTAGCATCAAAATCAACATTTAAATTATCATATGGAAATACTTTTGAATTTAAATAAAATTTCAAATTAGATAATTTACAATGATCGAAATGACTCATATTTTTTGAAATATTATTTTTTTTGTAAGTTTGCAATCCGGAAATCACAATTATTTTCTAGTTGGTTTGAGCTCTTCACAGTCCACATATGATTTTTTGATTGGGGTAACTGTGGGTATTCATGTAAACTGTTTAAATAAACGTAGTTTTTGACTATCGTTTACCATAATGTGAGGCATTTTCCATAAAATTTTTTCAAGTTTTAATTTACAAGTTTCTTTTTTTATCATTTATTTGAATTATTGCATTTAAATCACTATTACTTCTTATTAAAACTAATTCTTGACGTAAATTCATTATTATTTTATGAAAATATTCGGCAAATCCTATTATCATTTTTAATGGCAAACAAACATTAAAATTACCATTACTATCTAATAGTGCAGGATTTTCACTTTCATTCCAACCTGTATTATGTACTTTACTTTCCGCTTCGGTAAATGAGACATATCCTTTTATTGTAGTAGTTATTCCAGGATTTCTAATTCGATCAATAACCAGTCCTCCTAATTCATGTCGAATTTCATCAAAAAGAAACATAATTCCATTGTTTATAACTTGTACATTATCAGAAAATTTATTATCGCCTTTTAATAATTTTCCGTCGATATATATATATATATATATATATATATATATATATATATATATATATATATATATATATATATATAACTTTGACTTGGTAGTGTATAGAGATCTTGAGTTTGTATAGGTATTCTAATTTCATCATTATTATTTAAAGTTGAAGATGAATAAGGTTGGTGGGTATGATACTGATAACTGAGTCATCATATATTATATTTTCATTAACATTTAATATATTATAACTCATAATTTTTTTGTTTTTCTTTTTTTTACACTTAAGTAATATTAAAAATTTTATAGCTCTTACACTAATATGTATCTTTAAATTACACCAACTCTCTTTTAAATTTATTTTTTCTCAGTTTTTTTTTTAATTTAAATCCCAAAGATTTAAGGAGCTTTCTATTTTTTAATGTTAATTGTTTTCTCTTTCGTTTATAACCAAACTTATTTTTGTTAACTGGAGCGTATTTATATTGATTTAAGTTAGGAC
This sequence comes from Diaprepes abbreviatus, assembly GCA_034092305.1. Lineage (NCBI taxonomy): Eukaryota > Metazoa > Arthropoda > Insecta > Coleoptera > Curculionidae > Diaprepes > Diaprepes abbreviatus. Next base: position 1,218,322 of record JASJET010000261.1, on the reverse strand, counting down.
TATTAAAAGAACTAGGTAAAATTAAAGAATTATAATTTTAAAGAAATACCATATTTTTTTTTAGAAAAGAAAATAATTTTTTGTTTTATCTTATCAATGTAAAATGTACTAAATGGTAATAGATATAATATTCATTGGGTTTTTATTAAAAAAATTTTAAGGTAATGTGAGATTTTACAAATGATATATATTTTTTATTTTTAATTATCGATAAATTAATTTTCCCTCTTTGTTAAATGTAAACGCATTGTAATAAGTTCATTTCTACAATTAATTAAATCTCCATTTTGATCTGTAATTTTAAGTATTATCTCATCAATATAATGTGTACTAATTGGTAAATATATAACATTCGTTGGTTTTGCAATAATTTTAAATCCGTGTGCGGTCGTTGGGTAAAACGTATGAATAATATGAACCGGTTTTCCGTTATTAAATGAATTTATAACTAAATTACATTCTATACAAATAGCATTAACTTGAAATGTATCTACTGGATGTTCTGATATATGCCACTCATTAGCTTTAAGTAATCTATTACTAAAACCTAATAAATTACCAATTGCATTTTCCTTTTCAAAATGAATGTCATAATTACACAAAATTTCACATTTCAAAGTATTTCTGCTAGGTTTAAGAGTTAGTTGGAGAGGCTCTTTTAATATTTCAATTATATCTTCTTCGTCGGTCATTTTATATATTAAATTTTCTGTTTTATCAATTCCTTTTGGTATGAATAAATTAATATTTAAAGAGTTCGTAGTATGGGTAGAAACATACTTTTGTATGTATTGATAAATATCATTTATTTCATAAGAACCTTCTGGCAATACAATTTTATTATTATTACCAAAATAAAATACATTATTTGAGCTATCAATGTTTGGAATTGTGTTATAACTTTCAAAGTTTATAAGTCCTAATACGTATTCATCTTCACTGTTTAGAACTATATGATATATTTTTGTTGATAAAATTGAACTTTTTGCTGATAATGTAAATGTATAAGACATTTCTTTTTACTGTATAAACAGAAAGAATTATAAACAGTAAATGAAACAAAATACTTAAAACATAATACTTATATTAACCTAAAACAGGATAATAGAAAAATTCTAAACATAAATGACTACAACTAATAGAATTATATGTTTGATATGGATTATGATTATAGTAAATATTGCAAGATCCACTTGCATTAAAATAAATTTGACACTCAATGGGTGGTTTTAAATTTCCAAAACTATCAAAATAAAAAATTTTCTTATTAAATTTTTTATAAGCACCCCAATGAGTTCCAGGACCTGAATAATTATCTAAATTAATTACATCCATTTCATTTCGATAAATCTTCGTAGGTAATTGATCTTTCATGAAAACCCCTCGAAAATTTGGTATATTTAATTTATGTGTAAAAAAATCAATTTCCACATTGCTTAAAGCATGTTTAGGTAAGGTTATTGGAAATTTTTTCGTCTTTTTGGACTCGAATAAGTTCGACTTAAAAAAAGACCCAAACCAGCATGATCTGGTTTTAAAAATAACCCTTTCCCCATAGCAATGGCTTTCATGGTATTGTTATGACGTTTACTTTTCTCCAACTTTTGTTTGGCTGCTCGTGCATCATTTATAGCTTTGGCAATCCCAGCAGCTCCACCACTGAGTGCTCCAAGAGTACTAAGATCCGCAAAAATCGGTATTAATGGTAATATACCTCCTGTTTTTGAAATTTTAATTACTCTAGGTGATTTTAATTGTTTACTTTTATTCTTAATTGTTTTAACTGCTATCTTTAGAGCACTATGAAGAGTTTTAGGTCTCTCTTTCCATAATAACGTTTTAAATTTTTTTCGTTACAGATTGAAAATTGATTAATTTCTTTTTAAATTAAACGTTTTCCTTTTTTTAACCGTTTTTTAAATTTACGTTTTCTATTTTTTACTTGCCTGTTACTTTTTCTTACTCGAGATAATGTTCTAGTCATTATAATAGATTTAACTAAAATAACATATTATTAATTATCGACGTTTCTTTTAGAGGAAAAAAATATTGTTTAAATTTTTTATTGGCACTACTATCTGAATAATCAACTGCATTATCATTTTCTTCATCTTCTACGAATTTACGCTTTCTTAATTGATTTGATGTATCCAGTTTCATCTTTTTAATATTAAACATATCTATCTATAGCGTTATTACTATCATCTTCTATAAGTTTTCTCTTTCTACTTTGAGATTCATTTTGTTATATTTTATCTTTTATTGCTTTCTCATGATAATTATCAATATGTTTTTCATCAGATTTTTTTTATTTTTCGAATATATTTTTTTCTTGCAATTTTTGTATTTTTCGTTCCGTATGAGTTGTAGGTTCAAGTTTTTTTTTATTAACAATTTTATATGATCAAGATAGGTTTGCATGCTTTTAGCACTTTTTCGTAATATATCCGCAGTTTGCATACTAACTATAGTATTGTTTTTTTTGGCGCATTACATTTAAAGACTGACTATTGTTCATATTTAATTTTCCTTTTAAATTTTTACTCCCATTTTGACTTATTTCTCCACTTTCACCCATTCCAAATTTAAGTTTCGTATGCATTGCAGTAGAAACACCTAAAGTTGCCAATTTTTCAGTGAATGATGCATCCGTTAAAGTAATTTTAGATACTGCACTTTTAACTGAAATTCGATCAGCCTCATGACGATTATGTAATTCTGAACTATTTCTGTATGCTATATCATAAAATCTACAGGCTTCATCCAATGGATTTATACCTACGTCACCACGATTGAGACGTTTTTCTAATTTTGTTCTAGGTCCACAGTAATTATAGCCAGGTAAATGCAATTCAAATGGCAATTTATTTATAAAAGAATTTAATAAACCTTTTTCTTTAATTTCACCGTGACTTAAATAATATCTCATTTTTTTTTTGTTATCGGTATAAAATTCGAACGTTAACTAATTATATATTAAATAACAACACTCTTTTATAAGTATTATAAGTCTAGAAACAATATGAAAAAGTTTGTAAGACAAAAAACTACTTTAACTGTAGATAATAATACAACATGTACAAAAACTTTAAAACATAGCGCTCTTTTTCCAAACACAATAAGATGCATCATAACAGGCCTATCACATTGTGGAAAAACAAAACTATGTTAAGTCTTATAGAACATCCTAATGGATTAAAATTTGAAAATATTTATTTGAGCGCTCTTTTTCCAAACACAATAAGATGCATCATAACAGGCCTATCACATTGTGGAAAAACAAAACTATGTTAAGTCTTATAGAACATCCTATGGATTAAAATTTGAAAATATTTATTTGTATTCGAAATCATTATATCAATCAAAATATAAATATCTACATGAATTATTAAAACCAATTAAAGGAATAGGTTATTATGAATTTAACAGTAGTGAAAATATTATATCACCATCTAAAGCAAAATCAAATTCTTTATTTATTTTTGACGATGTTCCATATGATAAACAGAATATTATTAGAGAATATTTTAGTATGGGACGTCATAACAAAATAAATTGTTTCTATCTTTGCCAAACTTATTCAAAAATACCTAAGCAACTTATTCGAGATAATGCTAATATATTAATCTGTTTTAAACAAAATGAACTTACGTCACATATATACAGATTATGTTGGTACAGATATGTCATTTGAAAAATTAAAAAAATATGTTCTTATTGTTGGAAATCACATTTTGGATTTATTTCAATTTTTAAAGATAATTCTCTAAACAATGGTCGACATCATTATGGTTTTGATAAGTGTACATACATTTAATATTAAAATAAAATTTTAGTTAGATTTACTAAATCTGTGAATACAGAACAATGGCTCGTAAAAAGAAAAGTAAAATTAATCATTTAGTAAAATTAAAAAAGAAAAGAAAGTCTAATAGATTAGAACAAAATATAAAAGAAAAATTAACTGAAAGGAGAAAAAATATTAAAAATAAATTACTAGTTCTAAAACATGGTCAAAAAACTCATGAAGACTTATGTCAAACAAACATTTACAAAATATTGAAAGTAATTTAAAACCTACTATAAAAAATATAAATAAAAATGAATCATTATTTTCTCCTATTAAGAGAAAAGATGAATATTCTGATTTATTTGAAAATGATAGTATTCAAGAAACAACAAACAACGATAAAGAATCCATTTTATTTGATCCGATAACTTCTACTCCAATAGAGGATTTAACTCCCACAGGAACACGTGCTATAGTTTCATCACCTCAAAAAGCAAAAAAAAAAAAATTAAAAGAAAATTAAGTTTCAGCACCGTTGGAAAAATACCGTATAATTTAAGAAAAATGTTAATAGAAAAGATTGATGACGATTTAAAAAATAACGATATTAATAGACAAAAACAATATGAAAACCAACTTAACAAATCAATACATGAAAAGTCATTAGTAGATTATTACGACCAGTTTCACCCTTTACTCCTTAAATATATTAAAAAACTTATTAATGATCCAAATATTAATAAACCAAAAGATCAATTACGTGTTAAATATAATGAAAAGGAAAGTAGCGAGTTTTCTATTGGAATAAAAAAATTGATTTTGATGGACCGGATATCATAGTTGCAGGAAAAAAATACAAAGGTACTAAAGGTCTATATGGATTACTTTTTAATCAAAAACCACCGACTGTTTATACAAAAGATGATACCAAAAATTTTGTTAACATTTTAAAGAGAACAAACGTTTTAAAAAATATAAAGAGAAGCTCAAATAAAAAATTTCAAATAATTAAAAATTATAGTAATAGTGACAGAGGGCTTCAGAAATTAAAGTTACAACAGAGCGCCGATCTGCAAGAACAGAACCCAACACACCACCATGGGAGGAACGTCTAAATAAGAAAATTGAAAATCTTCGAATAGATATAAGATGGCTGACGGAGTACATCAGGGGCACAAGAATAAGTAGACTGCAAAGGCAAACTAAAGAAATCATGAATCGTGTCCGATATCATTCGCAACAAGACCCAGCGAATATTACTGCTCACTAATGCCTTGATACGCTGAAACAGAAGCTCTCTGTTATTGCAGGACAGCTAAAGAAATACAAGACTAGCAATAACTGAAAACGCGACAATGCGCTCTTCTAACGATCAGAAAACACTTTTTACCGTAAGCTAAACTCTCCACCTAATATGGCAGATAATAGATATCCTAATAGAGAGCAGGTAGAAGAGTTCTGGGGAAACCAACTTTCCACACCAACCAGTTGTAACATCGCAGCTGGTTGGATCAATGAAGAACACCAAATCTGCCAAGACTACAGCCAGATGCAGTTTGAGCCATTTACCACCGAGGAAATTTCAAGAATAATCAAGGAATCCCATAACTGGAAAGCTCCAGGTCTCGACGGGATCCAGAACTACTGGCTCAAAAAGTTCTGGTGTATGCACCGTCAGCTGGCTGGAATTGACAACCGAATTTGTCAGGAAGGTAAGGCGGGTATTACGAAATAACTTAAATATTAGAAATTTGTTTAATGCTCTCAACACGTATGCTTGCTCTGCGCTAAGCTACTTTTTTGGAATTGTAAAATGGAGCAGGACGGACATCCAAAACCTGCAAAGAAAAATAAGGACACTCCTAACAAAGCACAAAAACATCACCCTCGGAGTGCTATTGAACGTACAATGCTTCCAAGACATCAAGGAGGAAGAGGATTGGATATTGGTTAGCAGCTCGACCAACAAGTAATAAACTTACGTTCATATTTCCACAGGTTAGCGGGCTCTTCCACACCACATCGAGCAATATGCGAGACAGACGATTTAACGCCGCTACAGTTGAGGGAACAAGATATTACTTCTCACCACCAAACACACCAAGAGAAATTGCAAGCCTGGCTACAGAAGCCACTTCATGGACGGCATCCAAATGAGATTAATCAGAACGATGTCGACAACTCAGCGTCGAACTACTGGTTTATTTCAGGACAGATGTTTCCGGAAACGGAGGGCTTCTTGTTAGCTATCCAAGATCAGGTTATTCCGAAGAACTATCGGAAGTTCATCATTAGAGATCCCTCAATAGAAAATGACCAATGCAGATATGGCTATCGAACATCAGAGACAATCCAGCACATAACAGGAGGATGCCAAGCGTTTGCTGCAACCGAGTATAAGGAAAGACACGACTCAGCTGCTAAGATACTCCACCAAGAGTTAGCAGAAAACTTAAACCTATTACAGGTAGGAAAAGTTCCTTATTACAAATACAATCCCAAACCTATTCTTGAGAACAACCAGTTCAAGTTATATTGGGACCGAACGGTTCCAAAGAATCAGACAGTTGCCCATATTAGACCAGATATTATACTAATAGATAAAATTTCTAGGCGAACTACACTAATCGACATCGCTGTTCCTAACAACAACAACCTAAGGCCAAAATACAACGAGAATATCGCCAAATACAGAGATCTGGAGGTGCAAATCCGAAGACAATGGGCAATGAACAGCGTCCAAACGATTCCCATAATACTGTCAACAACTGGAGTGATACCAAAGAACCTCCTGCAGAACATCAAGGGACTGGGCCTTAGTACGCATCTGTATAAACCGATGCAGAAAGCAGTTCTCCTTGCAACCGCTCGAACCGTCCGAAAATTCGTGGGAATTACAGCAGACCATGTCACCTAGAATCCGATAACATGGAAAGGGTTCCCACAGAGCTTCATACTTTTGGTATCTTTGTGTACCTGGTATGAGTCAATATTCCCTGGAGGGAGTGCGAAGCCGTTTGGCAATCTTATAGTGACAATGATAATAAATCTAATATTGGTGAATCAGAGATTTCATTAAATTAACCTCAAGGCAAAGGTATGTTAATGAATATTAATAATAAATCAGCTGATTATATATATTGGGACGACCCAAATGAACTTGTTGAACGACTTTATCTGTTACCTGCATCAGAAGCAGCTGGTAATACTAGTAATCGAAACGAAATTAATTCAATTATTGAAGGATTGTATGAAGCCAATATAATTGAATAATTTTTAAAATAATCACAAAAATTAATAAAAAAAAAGAGTGTTACTTTTAATGAATCCAAAAATAAAATTTATTTATTATATAAATGGAATTTTGCTTATCGCGAAGCTCGAAATGGAAATATATATATGGAAGTGGCCTTAGATAGATGTCGTTTTAGAAATAGAATTAAATTGTTAGAAGGCATACTTAATAAAATTTTGACCATTGAATATATAAATACAATTTATAAACAAAGATTTAACTTGAAATATTAATTATTTTTATAATAAACTATATAAAAAATAGGTTGTTTTATATGTTAATCAGTGTTACTTTTATATTCAATCAAGAAAATTAAAATGTCAAAATACAAAACTGACGTTAAAAGACAAATTGTTGTAGAACTACATAAACCTGCTAAAATAAATTTTAAACGTAGAAAAGTAATTACAAAACCATTACTAGATTTAATGCAAGCTGATTTAGTTGATATGCAAGAATATTCGTCTGAAAATAACGGATATAAATACATTTTAGTTGTAATTAATTACTTTTCAAAATATGTATGGGCATATCCATTAAAATCAAAAACATCAAAAGAAGTAGCACATGCATTGGAAAACGTCTTCAAAAATTACAGACCAATTCACATGTGTACATTTTCGGGAGGAGAATTTACAGGAAAAGAAGTACAAAATTTATTGAAAAAATATAATGTTAAACATTACGTTACTATAGTGAAAAAAAGCTTCTATTGTTGAACGAGTAAATCGAAGAATAAAAAATATAATGTGGAAAAATTTAGTTTTCAAGGATCGTAAAAATGGCTTAAAATATTATAGAAAATTATTAATATTTATAATAATAAAAAACATAGCACCACAGTTTTTAAACCTACTGATATAACTAAAAAACATGAAAAATATTTACTTAATAATGTTTATAATAGAATTAAATTGACATCAAAGCCGAAATATAATATTAGAGATCATGTACGTGTATCAAAATATCGAGGTGTATTTGATAAAAAATATAAACCTAATTGGTAAACGAAATATTTATTATTAGAAAAATTCAATTAACTAATCCTATTACTTATTTACTTAAAGATGTAAATAATCAAGAAATCAAAGGAAGCTTTTACGAATTACAAAAAGTTAAATATCCTGATGTATATTTAGTAGAAAAAGTACTTAAGCGTAAAGGTAATACAATATTTGTAAAATGGTTAGGTTTTGAAAATAAACATAACGGTTGCATTAATAAAAATAGTTTTGAATAAAAAATAATGTATATATCAAATAAAAGAAAATATATTTTTTTTAACTGTATTTTTATTTTTTTTTTCAATAAAATTAAAATAAACATTATACTAATTTTTTTTAATGAAAATATCAATACAAAAATATAATAAAAACATATTTTAAAAAATAATATAACTCTAAAAATTAACATATAATATCAATATTCAGTGCTATCATTGTATTTTTCAATAAAAAATTTCATTTTATCTAAAAATTCCTTATCTACCTTATGGTATTTTATTATCATCATCCAATTATCTTCATCTTTATGTTTCCTAATAAATTCTACAGAAAATTTTTGATATTTACTAATAGAATTCCAATTCACCCATGTTTTAAATTCTTCAATTAACTCCTCAGATAATTGTTGATGTTTTGATAATTCTTCCCAATTCAATTTTGTTAAAAATGTTCGTATAAAATCCGAATTTAATTTTTGTCTTCTTGATATAATTTCCCAATTCAAATATTCTTGAAAATAAATCATAAATTTGTAAGGTAAATCAGGAAAACCTGATATATCATCCCACATACTTATACAGTCCATTTTTTTTAAATCTATATTTTTTAAATAAATAACTAATTTAAATAATCATTAATGTTGTTCAATCTGTTGTCAAAGACAAACAATATTGTTTTAAAATAATTATACTCATTATATATTAAAAAATATTTTAATGATTGCGCATAAAATTAGCTTCCGCGAGCCAGGATGAGGTCATGCATGTAGTCATCTAGTCGAGCCCAAGTGTAATTCGAACAAACCTGAATGAATATTAATCACCTTATACATGAATCATTCAAATTACGACATATTTACTTCTTTCAAGGTATTGCAGAAGAAGTTATTTTTAGTAGTAACTAATTAAAATTCTTAGAAACTATTACACACCCAATTCTTAGAACCTCTCTGCCTCTTGGGCGTCGCTCGGTATTCTTCGGTTTGTTACTTCTTATTCGTAGTTCCTTCGAGGTCATTGCTGAAGAAGTAAAGAAGTCGATGGAACATACCAACCGAAGAACCCCTATGCCGAAGAACCCCTATGCCGAACAACTAATTACGTCCCTGGTATTTCTTGGAATTCTTACTTCTTAAGGGTAGTTCTTTCAAGGTCATTGCTGAAGAAGTGAAGAAGTCGATGGAACATGCCATCCGGAGTCACAGTAATGCCCCAGATCCACTACTAGCATCCTCAAGTATATATTTTTGAAGGCCACTGGGACCAGGAATACGTTCACTGGGTGGTGAAGTATCAGTTTGGACTGGATCTGTTTAATGGAATTGATAGTTATATATTAACAAAGTCGATTTTTGTACATTTATGGTAAAAAAGTAATATATGATATCAGTTATATTATAAAAGCCAACTTTTTGTTTACCACCTAAACATACTGAGTAATTTTGAGGAAGAATAGCAGTTTTAAATAATAATCGTGTCGAAATTACAAGGAACAAAATAATCTGCACAAACTTTTGTAGTCGACATAAAATATACATACTGGTTCAGATTTTCATTTTTTTCTTGAAAACGTTTTTCATTGTACCGTTATTTCTTTCGATACCATATAATAACTAACAGACTTAAAATATTTTTTTGAATTATAAATTTTGTTGATTACTTATTAGGAGTTGTGGTCATATAACTAGCATCCTTAATAATATATATTTGAAGGCCACTGGGACCAGGAATAGGTTTACTGGGTGGTAAAATATCAGTTTGGACTGGATCTGTTTAAAGGAACTTTTTGTTTACCACCTAAACATACTCAGTAATTTTGATAAAGAATAGCAGTTTTAAATAACAATCATCTCGAAATCACAAGGAACAAAATAATCTGCACAAACTTTGTATTCGACTGAAAATATACAGATTGGTTCAGATTTTCATTTTTCTTGAAAACATTTTTCGTTGCACTGCTTTTTCTTCAGATACCATATAGTAACTAACAAACTTAGAATCATTTTTGGTGTGATAATCTCTGATCTGCGTAAAATAATTAATATGTATATATTAAAAAAATAAAATTATAACACAAAAATATATAGTAAAAGTAAACCATTTATTGGAATAGCGGTTCTCAATAATATATTATTCCTCCCAAAGTCACTAGGAACAAAATGATCTGCACAAACTCTGCAATTGGCATAAATGTTATTAGGAGTTCTTCCCTCAAGTTCCTTATTGCCATAAAGTATAATCCATTTCTCTCCTCTGGATTTGGGAACCTATGTTTACTAGATTTGCTTAGATAGCCAATCCTTAACATAACAGTAATGTTCAACCATGATTCTCAACTAAAAAGTATATAAACAGTTAAATAGGATGAGGCATTACTCGTATGTTTTATATAGTGCCTACCATTACCATGGTAGGCACTATATAAAACATACGAGTTATTTTTCTTCATTATAACATATATCAGAGATAACTATACTTTGGATTTATGTGAAATATGAAGTGCAAATAACTGAGATTTTACAGATCTCATTTACTTTTCTGATTAAAAATACCACGATATATTCTTAAAACTCAAAATTTTGTGACCCCTTCATTAAAAATATGGAAAATTCCTCTTTTTGGTATAGTACCTACCTAAAACATAAACATAAATTAAATTTTCCTAATCATTTTCTTTATCATTTCTCTTCATATATTCTATGTCTTTTTTAATATTAAAATACCCTTCTGTTAAATTCATAATAGAAGGTAAAGAGTAGAAACTACAAGGCATGGACATAAGTACAAATTTTTTAAGTGGCTACTAAACTCTTCAAATAATTCTAAATGCGGCTAAATAAATAAGCTTAGATATATTTCTTTCATTAGCTTTTATATATTATTGAAAACATGATAATAAAAGGTAAATGCAGAGTTTAGGTAATAAGAGCTTCTGGACATTACGGAACCTTTCAGAGTTGTAACTAATTGAACAAGCTCGGCATAATTTCCTTTTTAATATATATTTTTTCTTAAATAAAATTTTTAACTTTTCTGTAGCACCAGATACATTTCGTGAAGTGTAGATTTAGTATATGAAATGATGAACCAGCTCATTAACAAATATATACCTAATAAAAACTCTGTATGTAGGTATCTTTAATTTTCAAAATGACATATTGTATACAAATTAAATTAAAATTGTTTCAAATTACGACAACTAGTTAAGTAAACATAAGTACATTAATTTTTTTTATCATAAATAATATTTGGGTTTTGTCATGGACGACCGTATACGTACCTGCTCCCATTTTTTTAATGGAAAAAATCCGACCTCCACAATATCATTCGAAAATTTTATTACAACAAACTTAAATATATTTATTACTTACCTTAAAGGTTTTAATTATTAAAAATTCCAGTGACTTTCTAAATAATAACAAAATAAACTCACAACAATATTTTGCACAACTAAAAAAGCCGCCTAACAAAAACTTCTGAAAAATATGCGCACTGGAACGAAGAACACAGTTGAATTGCCATGTTTGAGGAGTAATTTAGCCGACGAAAAGACAGGCAAAGAAAACTGTAATTCCTAGTTTGTGGTGCCTTCTATAGATTTGGAGAATATCCCAAACGTGGTTTTGGCAGGAATGGCGATTCAATTGTGTGGTTTGTTGCGGTGCGTAGACTTTTGTCAAGTTTTTGTTCGGCGGCTTTTTAGTTGTGGGGAATTTTGTGCTTTCATTTTGTTTTTATTTAGAAAGACATTGTTATTGTAAATACTTTTAAAAACTATTTAAGGTAAGTAATAAATATATTTTGGTTTCTTATAATAAAATTTTGAAATGATATCGTGCTGGTTGATTTTTTTCCATTCATTTGTCTATGACAAAACCTGCCTATTCTTTATGGTAAAAAAGTTAATTAATTTATGTTTACTTAACTAATTACTGTAATTTGGAATAATTTTAGTTTAATTTGAGTATAAGATGTTATTTTGAAAACTAAGATACCTACATTCAGAATTTTAATTAGGTATTTATTTGTTCTTGAAATAGTTTATCATTTCGAATGTTTAATCTACATTTCATGAAGTGTATCTGATGCTAGAGTAACGTTAAAAAATTTATTTAAAAAAAATGTATATAAAATGTTTTAAAAACCCAGCTTATTCATTTAGTTACAATTTTTCTAAAGGTTTCGTAACCTTTAAAACGCTTTATGTCCAAAAGCTTCGGTCTCCTAAGCTACATTTACCTTTTATTATCATAAGTTTTAAATAATATTTAAAGTTAATTAAATAAATCAATCTAAGCTTATTTATTTAGCCACATTTACAACTATTTTAAGAGTTTCATAGCCACTTGAAAAATTTATACTATGTCCATGCCTCATAGTTTCTACCTTTTACCTTCTATTATAATAGAATTTGACAGAATGATATTGTTAATATTCACAAAGACATACTTAAGTATGAAGAGAAAAGATTAGGGAAATTTAATATCTGTTTACGCTTTAGGTATGCACTATACCAAAAATAAGAATGTTTATTTAATGAAGTAGTGACAAAAATTTTGAGTTTTAGGAATAAATTGTGGTATTTATGGTCAGAAGAGTAAATAAGACCTAGAAAATCTCAGTTATTTGTTATTCATATTTTACATAAATCTTAAGTACACTTTTAAGTAAAAATATTGTCTATTTAAAGAGTTTGAAGTGAAATGAAAAATAGTAACTCGTATGTTTTACAAAGTGCTTACCAATGACAAGGCAATTCCTCATCCTATTTAATTATTTGTATATTTTTTTTTAGCTGAAAATCATGGTTGGACATTAGTATTATGTTAAGGATTGTTATATTGGTAAATCTAGCAAACATAGGTTTCCAAATCCAGAACATCATCTTGAGAGGTTGGAGAAATGGATTTTACTTTGTGACAATAAGGAACTTGAGCGAAGAACTCCTAAAAACATGTTTGCCAATTGCAGAATTTGCGCAAATCATTTTTTGTGTAGTGACTCTCAGAAGAATAATATATTATTGAGAACTGCTATTCTTTCCTTAAAGTTACCAGGTGTGTTTAAGTGGCTGGTAAATGGTTTACATTAACCATATATTTTTGTGTTATAATTTTATTCTATTAATATATAAATATCTATTCTTTTAAACAGATCCTGATCAAAATATTACGAAATTACTCACTGAACCTATTCCTGAACTCTGTGGTTTTCTGAAATATAGACCTGAGGATGGCAATTTTATTATCGCCGCTCATAGTAAGTAATGAACAAAATTTATCCTAAAAAATCATTTATCTTTGTTGGTTGCTATATAGTATCTGAAGAAATAGTGGTACTGCAAAAAATATTTTCAACAAAAATATAACAAGAAAGTGATAATCTGAATGCGTGTCTGTGTTTTACCTAATCTGTTATATTTTATGGCAACTGCAAAGTTTGTGCAGATTATTTCATTCGTTGTGACTTCGATATGAATATTATTCAAAACTGTTATGCTTTCTTAAAATTACGGAGTATATTTGGGTGGTAAATAAAAAGTTTACTTTTATAATATAATTGATATCATATTTTGTTTTATTTTTTACCACAGATGTACAAAAATTCTACTTTATTAATATATAACTATCAATTCCTCTAAACAGATCCAGTCCACACTGATACCACACTACCCAGTGAACCTATTCCAGGTCCTAGTGGCCGTCAAAAATATACACTTGAGGAAGTCAGTTGTATTACTACCACTCCTAGTAAGCAATCAACCAAATTTTTAAAATATTCATGTTATCACTTTTTTTTAAGTGATACACCGTTTACATTTTTATTTACTAGATAGCTAAGAGGTAAGTTTTTATTGAAATGAAATGCAAAAGATTATTATTCTTAAGAAAACATTATTTGGATAATTAGAGGTGTAGTAGTCATCTTTAAGGGATGGTTAATAGTACAATGGTGTTTTGATAAGATAACATGTGCATTATGCATGCATTACGAAAAAGTTGTTTGATTTAATTGTAATAAATAAAAATTTATATTTTAATAGTGAAATATATACCTAGATTTTTCCATTAAGTGAATATTAAACTATCTCTTTTATAACAGCCTGTAATGAAAAAAATACTTTGTGTAGATTATAATGGTCTTAACTCCCAAATTGAATTTTAGATAAAACAGGCCTGTTAAAGCAAGACGTTACAAGAAAAAAGAAGCTATCATCCAAAGGAAAGTACTTGTATGAAAGAATATCTTATTTCAAAAAACATGCTACTGAGAGTGCAAAACCTAGATTATCCTTGAGAAAGAAACTAGACTATGCTGAAAAATTTGCAATGTCTGGTTTAAAAAAGTTTTATCCAGTATGGACCACATTAGAAAAAGTTTTTTTGAATGTCAGCTTGAAAATATTGGGAATACACCGAAAGGCGAAGATATCCATTAGAACACAAAAGTTTTGGCTTTGGCTCTCTATAAACACAGAGGATCTAATTATAGATTCATGTGAAAAATCTTTACCATCTAGGAAGATACGTCATAAAACCTTTAAATAAAATTCCCATTAAGTCTGGACGGAACAAAGACATTTTTTCCTTATTAAAGATGGAAGCAAACAATTTGAGAAACACCGAGGACAAAATATGTCTTCACATGTTTGATTAGATGAGTATTCAACCTGGTTTAGCTGTGGAAAAGAAAAATGGAAGAGTAGTAGGTTTCGAAGACTTTGGGTACAAGACTACTGACCAAAATCCTAACCATGCTTAGGTTTTTAATTCAATATTTTTATACAGTTTTGAAGGTAAAAAAGTGTATTTTATATGTTTCTCATATATTTTTTAGAATATTTTGTACTTTTCCTTTCTATTTTTTAATATAAAAATGATTTGATTTGAAAGCTTACTATGTCTGGTTTTATACTTTTTTGGGTCCATTTTTTTATTATAAATTTAATTTCAGAATGTGGTAGTATAAGTGAATACCAACTAGAAGATACTTTCTAACCCAGTTTATATAATAATAATAAAATATAAATATAATATTATATTAATATAATAATAATATTTTTACTCTTGAGAGTGTGCGAGTTTGTAGTCATTTATTTATTAGTTTTTTAGGTTCTACGTTAGTTTTATATCCTTTTTCTATTTTTTTATATTGATCATTTTCCATATTTATTACACACCTCATGTAGTTAGTTTCAAAACTGTTTTATTTATAACATTTTTCCTTTTTACATTAGAGCTCTATTTCATTTATTGAACTTGTACAAATTTTTTGTCACTTTTTTAGTTTAATAAAGATGTTTTTAGTCATACATGTCAATTTTAAATTATTCGAACCCCTGTCTGTTAAGCGGCTTTCAATTTGATTGATAAAAGCTAGTAAAAATTTAATTAATTATATTGTTGCACGAGAAAATGCTTTTTTTTCCAAAAGTGCGCTTTTACCTTTCAAATGGCTGTAATTTTTTTAATAAATTACTTAAAAGACGTTCGTGGCCCATGGTGATAATTGTTTAACCAAAACTAGTTGAGATTTGAATTGCGAATCGTAGAAAAACAATTTTTCCTTTGCCGACGTTTCGCTTTATTTTAAAGCATTTTAAGGCTCGATAAAGCAGTTTTTCTCGTTAATAGAAAAAATATAGATACAAAACTGTTCCACAATAACATTCAGTAGACCATGGCACATGTACAGTACCGTTTTTTCGTAGCGAGGTAGTCCGTTTTTGTTTCGTGTGTGCCATGATCTGCTGAATGTTACTGCGGAAAAGTTTTGTATCTATGTTTTTTGTATTTGATATTAATTTTTACTCAGGAAAACTGCTGTCCCGAGCTTTAAAATAAACCGAAATGCCGGCAAAAAAAATTGTGTTTCTATAATTCATGATCCAAATCTCAACCAATATTGAATGGTTAATAAATAACGTTTACGTATTAATATATAACGCACAGTAAAATTAGTGCGTGCTAAAACTCTCCCAGCTATTCTCCAGACCGAGAGATGGCAGCCAAAACAGGTTTCTGGAAATGGGCTAATAGTCCAATCTATCCCCCTATAGTATTTTATGACAGTGATTAAAACTGCTTTAACCAAGAGAGTTTATAGAGCTGTTATTTTTGACGAAAAGTGAATAAAATGAGTAGTTTTTCTGACTCTGAGGAGGATATTGTTGTGGCTGCTCTAGCCTGTACTGAAGTGGAAGTGGAGGAAAAGCGGAGACGAAGATATTGGGTTCATGATATTTACCTTAAAAGAAAAGTTCACAGGGAATTTTATTCAGAGTTGTTGACCGACAATGAAAAGTTTTTCAAATATTTGAGAATGTCTAGTATAAAATTTTATGAAATTTTAAATATGTTGCCGCTCAGGAAATAAAACACTAACCTTCGAAAATCGATTCCACCAGAGGAACGTTTAGCAGTTACTTTAAAGTAATTTAACTAGGAAAACACTCACGGGAATTTTTTTATTTGGTGTGTTTATAATTGAATGTGAACTTGATAGTACCAACGAAAATATTATTTATCATTAAGAAGGGATAGTTTTCGCATAGTTGGGCTGTTTTCTCAAAACTTTTTTTTTATTTAGGACATTCTAAACTGTAAACAAAGAAACTATAAAGATTATTTATTACATGATACTATGGTATGGGAGACTGCCATATTCATCAAGGTTATATGTTACATTTTGACTTGCCCGCGGTTGCTGAAATGGAGGACTAGAATGAGACGTGTTTTCTGTAGGCTGCCATTGTACCGTTGATGGCCGTGAAGTTGATCGCAACACATTTTCATCATATTGCCCGTACGAAGTCAATTGTTGCAAAACTGGTGACGAGTCGCCCTGTTTATAAGATGGACTATCTGCAAGCTGTAATGGATTGGAGTTTTGATTTATCATATAATTTTTCATTTCGTATTCAGTTACTAAGTTTGCATTTTTTGTTTATAATTCAATTTATAAAATGGATGTAACTGTTCGAAGTTTCCTGCATTGCGTCAAAAAAATTTGCAATATGATCTGTTTTTCTACCAAATTTTGTCTCTTTTTTTCTAGGTAATTCCGTAGTACTTGAGAAACAGACGCGCTTTGTTGTTGTTGAAGTTTTTTTAGATGTGGAATTCTGTTCTTGTGTAGGAATTCCTACCTCTGAAGGAATCTCCGTCTGTGATAAAATTTCTGATGGAGAGGAAATTCCAATTGATGAAACGAAAGAGCTACAAGAGGAACTTAATTCAATATCTGCTTCGGCACTGCCGTTCGCATCTGGATTCTTTTCTAAAGTTGATTTTTGGCTTCTCTCCGAATAAAATGGAATCACAAAAGACATAATTTCCTCAAATTTCCATTTTTTTTATTGGAATGTTAGCTTGACCACTTCTTGTTTTTCTGTTTTTGAAAGCTTTCCGAAATGCATCCCTTAGTAAATTCCATCTTCTTTTGCAATCTGAAACCAACCTGTTTTAAGAATGTCTGATCTAGTCGTGTAAAATTAAAAATAAAAAAACTTTTTGATTGCAGATTTCTTGGCCATCCGTTATGAGCAATGCATATATTAGAATTGTAGATATTGATTATAAACAGAAATATTCTAAAAATTTGGCAGGTTATTTATTTTATTTCAGATAAAAGTTGTGAGGCTTTTTAAGATCTATTATTCCCACCACCCGGAAGGGCAGCAGTAGTGAACATAACCCGATCCTCTTCATCCCCCCACTCCTCGACCTTGACCTCGACCTTGCCCCACCCATCTTTGGCCCCGCCCACATGTCCTTGTCATTGACCTTGAAAGTACACGTGTGCTTTGGCCTTGACCTTGTGTTCAAGGTTGTGTGTGTGACCTTGACCTTGACCTTGGTCGAGACGACCTTGACTTTGCTGGAGGTCATCTTGGGTGTGTGACCTTGAAGATATGTTACGTGGTTTGGGGTGACCTTGAATGGTTTTATATAAGGTATGGGGCAGTTTCATTCATCAGTTGGCTCTGACTTGTATAGGTAGTACATGTGTTAAT